>JADWQK010000307.1:0-600000 GCA_017933935.1 Sesamia nonagrioides | reverse complement strand
TCTCAGACTTTCAGGCTTCTAACAACATTTGACGACTGTCAGAGATCTAATAATGACGGTCGAGAGCAACGACTTACTTTCCCAGAGATGGAGGGGATGGGGGAGATAGGTGGAGACCCATCAACGGACCAGCCGCGACATGCATGCTTAACCTGATTGATCGATCTGTGCGTCTGTTATTATTTATGCCCTTTTAACAAAATATAGAGCTAAAAAAATTCTTCGCGTAATAATTAGTCCAGAGATTACCAAACAACAGTAACATGACCCACTGTAACAAAGTCTGTGGCATAACAATTTGAAAAACTGCAAACAAAGATGTTAGCAAAACGCAACAAGTTTACTCTAAATTGTTTACAATCTGCAAGAGAGATATGGGAATGAGCCACAAGACTTTTCCCAGATATCTTTACACTTTTGCACGAACATTGTGGCTAACGCAACTTGTCTATGACTCCAGGCTGTATGGCGTACCATGCCTTTGCCTTTTCTGTTCAGAAGTACGGAAGGAAGTGAACTAAAAAAAAATGTCTATGACTCGAAACAAACCGTCAAAAATGACACCTACGAATATTGTGATAGTCAGCCGATTGATTTGAAAAATCACCGTGAAAAGTTAAGTAAATGCGGGACACACGAAAACCGAATTAATCCATACTAATATTATAAATGCGAAAGTAACTCTGTCTGTCTGTCTGTTACGCTTTCCCGCTTAAACCTCTCAACCGATTTTGATGAAATTTGGCACAGACAATCTTTAGACCCCTAGAAAGAACATAGGCTACCTTTTATCCCGGAAAAATTTGATGTTCCCGGGGGAAACCTAAAAAGCGCGATATAACCGAACTCCACGCGGGCGAAGCCGTGGGTGGAAAGCTAGTTTTATAATAATTATGGAAAGATATGGAAATATTCTTGTCAAGTCTCACTCATATCTGAGATATTTTTATATTTGGAACATAATTAATTTATCATAAACATCATCCAGGCATGGCTTACATTTTGACAGTTCCACAACATTCATTGCGTTATTTGTACGATGCTGAGTAAGCAATCTTTTCGAGCATATGAAGCAATGGAGTAGCTATTTAATTTAAAGTGACAGAGACAAGAGATTACGCAGATCCGAATAATTACATATGGTCAAAGTCTCTATGTCGAAATATTCAATGAAAAAGGTCTTATACTGCACTATTACCATAGACTTATTTTCATAGTCTTAAGTTCATAGACTTATCTTCACAGTCTAAGTCCATAGCCTTTATATGAAGTAATACAGGCACTTTTGAGTAGTCATTTGTAGTCAGTTCAGTCAGAAATATGTATTTAGTTGCCCACTCCAAAGCGTCGACATAAACACTATAAACTTATTAAGAGTCAAGAAACTCCCAAATCAAACTTTGTTGAATAAAGTGACAAAACAAATGAATCATTATGAGTATCGCCTCGGACACATATAAATCTTGGCTTCGATAAATCAGCCTTGAACCTAACATTATCGATACTGTCGTAAATCACTTAAAGATATTTTAATTAAACATCCTCTATATATCAGGGAGATAGCAGCCGAGTAGGGTTGCCACCAACAACTGTCAATATTTCACGGGAAACTCTTCGTTTTCCCTGTCAGTAGCGTAATAATATTACTTTGAAATTTATCCATAATATTTTTTTTATTGATAGTTTATATCAACTGTATAGTTTGTGTGGTTGTATGGGGTAATCTTTGCATGAAAGATAGTTAGCTAATATAGTTAGCCAGCCATTATACATAGTTTCGATTCATTATTTTGAATCGACTTATACTTACTCTAAAAAATTTTGGTTGCATAATCATAACAAACGTGTAATTGTACTACGTATGTAGGTCAATAACTTTCGACGTTACTTGACAATATTATGATAAACTGAAAAGTGAGTGAGTGTATCATTTAAATTTGAAAAGTTCGGTTTCTGGTATCAATGCATTAAAAATTTTGCCAATACAATCAACATCCCAAAATGTAGGCGTCGCGTTTTCGAGAGTTGGCAACCCTACGTCAATCTAGAGAAGGAGAGGGGATGAAATTAATTTAATTTTAACTTGATAATATATCACGTCGTCGTCCGCTAATAATGGAATAATGTTTGTTCTAGAATCCATTTCAATTCTTATTAGATTCGCGGGAGATATGTTAGTTAGGACGTTATAATTATGAATTTCTCAAACAATAGAGACGTAGTTATTACGAAGTTATAATTTATACATTTAACTAAGTTTTGTTCTACAAAGGGTGAGAATTGTAACCTGGTATCGGGATCCAAAATACCTAAGAAAAAGAGGATCATGCTTATAATTCTGCATAATTCGTAGAGTAGAGCATAACATTCGCTACTGCTTTCATAAGATTAATAACATTGAGCACAAAAACTAATCAATCATACAACGTCAGAAAAACCTACGCAAGACATGGTCCTGGCTAGACATCTCAAAGAGATGTCAGGTTATACAGGATATTTCCAAATGACGGGTATTTGGCGATCAATACTACCCACCGCACGGTCTATTTCGGCGTGCGTTAAACGCAAGGCTCATCTACCCAGTCTAATGCATTTTGGTAGGCTTGATGGGCAGTCCGTAACGCTAGATATTTCATTCAACCGCCCAGACTATTCAGGCTCCCTAGATTGCTATTCTAACCCCCTCTACGTCTGAGGGTGGGGGCAGACACCACCCCACGGCAGCCTGTACGGCGCTTAATTTCCGTATCGTATGGTCATTAATTTGTAAAGTGATATTTGGTTTATGTATATGTATCGGTAATTTATGTGTAACTCCTGTTTAGTTTATGTAGTAATTAAAATTTGTTTTTGGTTAATGTTGTGATAAGAAACTTGAAATTGAAATGGTAGAACGCATGAAAACAAAACGTACCATTACAGTTATAAAAATAGATAAATAGCTACAGCTTAAACTACACAAAAAGAACGCAAAGCCTTATAAGTGAGCCAGCGAGAACCGTGAAGTTCACCAAAAGACAATGCCAACATATCAGCATTCAACAAACTCCATTAAAACAAGCCGCTGCATTAGACCACATCAAAGTGAATGCAACAAAACGCGGGAACTTGTTTATCTGTACGAGTTTGGCGCCCTTTTTGCGCGCCCTCTGGCGTCGGGATTATGGCGGATTGCCGCTGTCACCAGCGCATTCCCGCCAACTTTTAATTACGACCATTGTGAACAAAGTTTAAGTCGACGACAAAAGAACTTTTTCTAATGAAACTTTGGCCGACGGTGTCGTTATTACTGAGGTGCTTGTTGGTCTAGTTAGTTTTTGTTTAAATAGAAATCTAGGTGGATGGGCTTTTTGTTTTAAAATGAGGTGCACACCAGTCTTTTTCTTATTTTGACCTTAATTTTCCTCATTAGCGCCATTTTTAGGTTAATGTCATTTTGTTTTGTTCCGTTCCTCGCCTTATCTGTTTCCCCTTTAATACTGATTATTCTAAGGCGGCACTTTCTACTTACATACTTACTATTTGAAAGAAAACTATTATTTATACCAAGACTCTTTCGTGTTAATGTCGAAGTTTAGCCAAAATCACTGTTAGACTGGTAAAGCCGACCCCAGACTCCAAAGCTGAAAAGCTTCGGATGCGACTGGGATTAACGCTGAGATGATGGTGATGACTCTTTCGTGTTATAAAAGTAGCTAATACTTTTATGTGCTGTCCCAGCTATTGAAAAAGGTAGCTTTAAAGTTAAAAAAAATTCTTCGTACCTACTTATTAAAAAAAAACGGCCAAAAATAGCTGTCATAGACTGTACGCTACAATCACCCAGTTATATGCAGTTTAAAAAAAATCGACTATCGACACGTCTTCATTTTCACAACCGACATTTTGCACATTCCTATTTTAAAATCTTACAAGAAAACACAAAACTTCAATCACATTACGTAGGTACATACCTAAGTTCTAGTAAAATATTGAAACTAAATTTGGTTCGTTAGCTGCACATTTCCGAACACAAATTGAGCTTGTTCGTCTGTTTACACAGAAAACTGAGACACGGCCGTGCATAAATTGCAGAGCTCCACATAATTAAAAATCAACATTTACATTCAATTCGATCTTCGTTGCTTCGTCTACGTTACGTTACGACGCCATGTTGTTTTCTTACGTCACTGTTTGCTCTTCATAAATGATTTTGTCGTAATTTTGTTGATTTTAATGTAATCATATTGATATTTGGAGTCCAATTGTGTTAATGTCCGATTAGAATAATGAAAAAGAAAACTCGAATTTTCTTTTTCATTATAAGTTTATTGATTTAAGAGTAAATTAAAATGACTTTTACAAAAAATATATTTTAAAACATGATAATATCTTCATAATATACATAATCTAATAGTCCTAAAATAATAAAACAAAACGAGGGTAAAGAATCATAGGGCATCAAAAATCGTCGCATCGCTGTCAGCGTGAAAGTGCCCAAAAGTCTAATAACATTGGCCACGTTAAATGGCGATGGTGATTCTTTGTTAACATAATTGAAGCGCAAATACGTGTACGAAATGAAGTTTAACAAAATCAGACTTGAATCTTTTGTTGCAAGGCTTGCGAGGACTTTCAAGAAATAAACCAAATCATCTCATTTTAAACTTTTAACCTTAACAGTTCTTACAAGCTCACGTGAAACATATAGATATAGAGCATACATAGCTTTATGCATAGCTTTTTACATAGCTTTATGTACGGCTGACAGCATTTCAAGCTATCCGAAACTGTCAAATATTCAAAATCTACCTTGAGACTTAGTGCTTTAGAGATAAAGTTAAAATAACGTTGAAAATGTCATATAATAAATAAATAAATGTTTTTTCATGTTTAAAACCGACTGAAACACGAGTTAATCGCTAGTTTTCAGATATTGCTCCTTTATTCTTAGTTATCTATCTAAACCAGATAGAAAGTTTTGTATCTAATAATTTTGCTCTTGTGTAGCAACCTCTATAGTAGCGCTTCTGTACCTTTCAGAAAGCTTTTATTTTATTTTGCCAAGAGTATCCAGGGTTAGATGCACGTACCTTTTAAACCTTTACATAATTAATCTCGGAACAACAATAATTGCATCTCTCAGTAAAAGATGCACCGACCATATTAGTTGGCATATCAAGATACAAAAAAAAAAGGTTTGAAAAAAGAACAACAGGCTATGGAATTCCATCACCGTCTGCCAATTCAAACATTGCAAACCTTTTTGTTCTCAAACCGGGAGTTACTTTTAGATATAGTAGGTACCTGTATATATAAATGTACCTTTATTAAAATCAGGTTTCGGTTCTGTTCCTACTTAATATTTTGTTTTGTCAAACGTCGAGTCGTTAACATCCATCTCAGACAGACCCTTGAAACTTTACTAATACATATTAATCATGAATAGAAAAGTGCATTGCATTATGCATTCGGCTCTGAATTAATCACACGGACCAAATGTGAACAAATAACATATATTTTTATATGAAAAACATTTTTTTTTAAGAAATTTCATTAATATAAGTAATAAGAATATCGATCAAAATTCCTTCTAGCCTACAAGAAATACTACAACTTAACACTTCAGAAGAACTAACATTATTTCCGAGCAATAAAGTAGAAAACTTTAACAAATCTATTTGAAGCAAAAGAAACTAACAAAGCTATAAAAGCGAAATAATAGTTATGGAAATAGTCTTTCATTTTCCACGAAAGAAAACTCCGCGAAACTACCGACAATATGAATGAAACTATAATATTAGAAAAGTTTCGTCCCGGGAAATGAGAAAACGTTGTAGGAACTCGTTCGTCTAATACACGTAGTTATAAACTTGTTCAATATAATATCGAGTGGGGGTGCGCCGTCTCGCTCGCTCTCCTTGCACTGCTCAAACTGCCCTCGTTTAATTGCATATTCAGCTGAATAATTCTGTAGACCACATAGATATAACCGACATCTACCTCGGACCAAAGTTCTCAACTTTACTATTAAACCTAATTCTATTTTATACAAATAAGGTTCAATCTTCAACAGTTTTTAGTTTTTAACTATGTTTGTATACAACCTTCAAATAAAAGCAAACACTGGCCGTTACCAAACGCCATTTGACGGAAGAATTTTTCAAAAAAAGAATTTCTTCAAGCGTTTTCTGTGATGGTGTTCTTGTCATCTCGTTTCGACTGTATCGATAATATTTACATTAGACAAGTAATCGATAAATAATCGATTATATCATTTGTCGTATCAATTCGAACTTGATGTTCACACAGTCGTTTGTAGAAAATTAATCTAATGGAATTGCTACGGCGTAGCAGTAAGTAAATGTGGGCGATATTACTATATGAGAAACACTCATACATAGTGTAAGCGATTGTTATGATAATGCTGGCTGCAATAGACGGAGGAGCGATGAAATATTGGCCTCTTTTGCATAAGCACCGCGGCGAAACTCGAGTGAAACGATTCTACGATGTGCTACGCCGCCGCTACGCCGGAACCCGTAGCCATCTAATTGCTCATTAACTGTGACGCTTATGAAAACAAATTTGTCGTATAAATGTAAAATATAATTTTGGTACACAATAAATTTTACTCCAATTTTAGTTAATGTTGTAAGAATTTGTTATTACGATTTCAATTTAAGGTTTATTTTCAAGAAAATTAAACTTGCGTCGTAGCTACAGGCGGAATTTTACAAAACTGTTGTTTTATTCACCAAACAACTTGATGTTTATTCTCGTTCCAAGTTTTTTTTTAAATGCTTAAGCATTCCTGAAACTACACATAAAAATTTCACCTTGACCTGCCGATATTCGCACTCCCGGTAAGCACCCCGCTGGAATATTATCGAGGCCGCGATGAGAATCGACATCAATACACGAAAATACATAGATTAGGCAGTACCCATAGGTGCTATCATTAATCACCATGATACGTACCAATGTAGCATTAAAGATCTGACGTAGGTACAACGACACGGAAACGTGACGCGACGATTTCGGATAATTCGTTCAGAATTTACGATTTTAACGAAAATAAGGTAGGCGTTGTGTAATATATTTCCGTAGGCTGATTAAATATTTTAAAGATTTTGTGTTAAATTTCAATGTGATAGAGCTATTTTTTAATATGAATTATATTTTAAAGATTTATAGGTGAATTAGATCTCAGCGTCACAAAAATTGTTGCTCTAAAATTTTAACTATTATGTAAGGTTCAGATTGCTATTATTTCTTCATTCTGTCAATAGCAGACTAGGGGCGCCTGTTTGGCTCTTTCTACAAAAGACTGTTTTAGACACCATTCTACATGGTCTTCTGATTGAGTAGACCAGACAGGCATATATGTTACAAATTGCCCATAGGTCACCTTTTACATATTACCACTTATGGAAGCTGAGTCCAGAAATAAGTATCGGCAGGGTAATTGCGCTACTCACTACAAGTAGCAATGGGTTTCATTTTGATAGTTCAACCACAATAGACAGAGAACAGTAAAACATCTTCATATAAACGAGCGGCTCTCGGTTTGGATGTATGCGTGCGCGCCGAGCGCCGTGTCGGTACGCGATTTCACGCACACGCTGGCATAATATAGGATGGTATAGGATGGTGGCAATACGGGCTGTGCCGCGTGACTGTGAGCACGCGCGTAAATTACATGACCGCTCGCGTTCGTCAATTCTCGCCGGCCACTTACCATAATATTAATTATTACGAGTATCATGACTTCAAAAGGGGAAAAAAATATTGTAGTGTTTTCGGGTGCCTCAATAATGATTTCGCAAATCCGGACTTATCATTCTTCATACTTCCTACTGAACCAGAAATGTAAGTACAACTTAAATCTTATTAGAAAATGTGATATATGTATTGTTTGTTTCACAGTTTATTTGCTTTATTAAGAGCGTACCTGAGTCGCATTTTTCCATATAATTGTATTCCCAGATTTACTTCCTGACTACTATGTTTAAAGTTAAGTTTATTTTAAGAAGCCCAGTTTTACTATAAAACAGAGGATTGAGTACGAAATATCGTTTAAGTAAACGTATTTGTCGAGTATAGTGTAATAAGGACAATTTCACAATAATCAATATTGCAAATTACTATTTTTTTTTTTCTATTGTCTTATGTGTTGTTTGATCCAAATATGGCGTCTTAATAATATTAAGTTAATAAAATTATAGTAAAATGTGACCGACTAACGCTTAGGGTTGCGTAGAATTTTATTTATAACATTATAACCTTTAATCCCTCCGACGGCGCCTTTGTTGCATTTGAGCTAGCTGTTGCTATCCGATTATATAAACAAACATTACACAGTACCCATATAAACAATCATTATAATTGTACCTCAGAAACTAATGAGGCTAAAAAGGTTTTGCGGTTTTATTAAAGTAAGGTATCATTTGTTAAATATTCGCTACACATACATAATCTTAGCTTTACAAATATCTACTTTTTCATAAGAACTACATATTTATTGTTTACGTTCTCATGTTTTATATCATTTAAGCATTAGTTATTAGCTTGTGAATATTATTGTGTTAGTGTTACATTTAAGTACTCATCACTTACAATCTTCTCTGATAAGAACCAGTTATATCGATTTCCCATATCACACATCACTTAAAATTTATCATTATTTACGAGCTTTAGAATATAATTTAGTGTTACACTTAAGTACCTAGTCTTAAAAATTTATATTTATATAAAAATTTTGTCGGTATCAAATTTGTAACTTAATATAATAAATGTTATGTGATAAATTTAGTAAAAATAAAAAGCCTTTAGCTTTTTATTTTTACTAAATTTATAAATTGGTAAAATATTCAATCATAATATGCTTTTTATTCCATAAATTTAGATCAAAGTGACAACCCTAGGGTTCAACGCAAGAGTAGGCAAATAACTCTGCGGGCGGCCTTAGATAATCTACTGTTCTCTGTCTACTGTGGTTCAACTATATTCATTGCGTTATTTACGTTGTTGGGCTGACTCATTTTCGAACATGTGGAGTAATGGATTAGCAATTGGCTTCAGAATGATTCCAATTGATAGTAATAGAATGTTACGCAATTAGGGTGCTGGTCAGAATAATGGTGCCGATTCTGCTGTTCACAAACTAAACTAATTTTAAGTTATGTGAATCTTTTTCTAACCATTTCGTTAAGAAAAGGATAGAAGATAAGATTTAAGTTTAATCCTGTCAAATTGAGATACTCCATAGACAGTTTAGACGCGATTGTAAACATGGCGACTAAAAATACGCCCGTTTACGTCAGGAGTACACTAATTTGACAGGTCTAAACTGACATTTTATCTTCTATCCTTTTCTTAATGAAATAGTAAGAAAAGGATGCCCTATAGTTATATTTAATTTAGTTCGTGAACAACAGAATTGCGGCCATGTTTTTCTTTTTGCGGTTTAAAGTATTCGTTCAACAAATTTATAATATCGATATGACAGTATTTTTCAGAGTTTAAACCCTGTTGGTCGTAGATAGAAAATGACTCCGATGCCCTTGGTTGCAAACTTAACTAAATTTAAGCTCAGTGCACCTTTCTCTTTGAATTTCATTAAGAAAAGGACAGAAGATGAATAGGTATTAGTTTAGTCATGTCAAATTAGTCAGTGCCTGACGTTAATTGACGTATTCTTAGTCGCCATGTTTTTTAATGATGTCTAAACTGTCTATGGAGTATCTTAATTTGACAGGAGTAAATTAATATTTTATCATCTGTCCTTTTTTAAATGAATTAGAAAGAAAAAGATTTACTAAATTCTTTTTAAGGTGTGTTAGAGTAAGACAATCGGCGTGATTTTAAAAATGATTTCTTCTTAAAATATTAAAAGATGCAAAGTGTTACTTTACTTAACTATTGAAGATTTTTGTAGTGCTTCAACTGATATTAACGTTCATATTTTTACAATTTCACGATGTGTGGGTTTAAAATGCATCCAACCGTTACAATCGCGCGATTATTTTAGTGTTCAGTGAGTTTTCACTAGCTTGCTTACTAAGCTTAAAGTTACGCCTTTCTTAGTAGATACTCCAAAGATATCGTAAAGAAATAAGCAGTTATTATTACTTGCGACTCATGTGTTAGACAAGGATAGATCTATCTAAAAGTAAGTAGAAGATTGAGGAAAAGGATTACTCAATGTAGAGTAGTACCATTATTGTGGTTGAAATGATTCATAAGTAAACACATAACTTAATCGGATAATAACTATATTATTCAATTCAATCTGTTCGGTAGCCGCATAATCTTTCGTCATAAAATACTTTTACTTTCTTATAAAACTTCATTACAAGTTTAATAACGATGTTAGAGAATTTCATAAGCGCCACTTTTCCACACTCTTTTTTTATAAAAAAAACTTGTAAAACAAGCTATTAAAGCTCAGCTCATCTCGGCGTATATCTAAAATTTGTAATTTGTTTATCAAACGTCTGGTATACGTATAGGTGTGTGTGTGGCGGGTATCGGGGGAGGGAGCGCGGGGGCGGAGCACGCTTGCCGCTCGCCGTTCCGTCACACGGGCCGCAGTCACGTGCGACGACGCCAGGTCTCAACGCGTTTTACGTAACATATCGATTCCCGCTGCAGTTATCGATCGCCGATCGGCCGATGCACATCACTATAGCTCTGATTCCCGCGCAAATTTGATTTTGGATTTTTACGTCAGCGTCGCGTGTGTTGTGTACCTTTTTGTTTTTTTTTTTTTTTTTTTTGTGACGAGGCCTTGGATTTTTCTGTCGAGCTTCGGAGGAGTTTTGAGGTGGGTTCAAGTTTGCAATATTGTTTTATTGTTAGTTTTGTAATGAATAAATCTATGATGGGAAAATGAAACCGGTTCGATTGCGCTAAATTGCTTTAGTTAAAAGGTCAATACACCCGGTGGCACGCGAGCAAGACGCAGCGATGAATGTGGAGCGATGCTTCGCCGTGCTTAGCGTAGACGGCTGGAGTCGATCACAGCATGATGGACAGACGGATAGATGTGCAGCGATCACACACAGCACGAATAACTTTATAAAAATAAATTAGAATATGCACTCTTATCTTGTTCGTATCATTTTGCTCCTTCGATGGTCTGAATTTACATTTAATTTTAGATAGTTACTGACTCACTCAGTATAGTACTTTTGTTAAGTTTTAATTAGTCTTAATAAGTTATGATTATTTAAGCAAATACTTTCAATTACAGTTCATAACGTAAATAACTAATTTCATTGACGTTCGACGTGTTGCATATTGATAGTTTTTTTTTTATATTTTTTTATTTAAAGTTGTAAAAAAATAGAAATCATTGATAATAAGTTTACAAGATATTTTTCATTAGGTAGGTATTAACGTGTTTTAACTGGTATCTTAATTATTTCATAGTCCCAAATAGTTTTCAGTTTGGACATTTCGTTCATCACTGAAAGTCATAAAACTGTAGGGTGAAAAAACCGAAAGATATCCACGATTTTTGATTTTTTGGGATACCTAAATTATGTACCTATTTAATTGTAATTGTTAAGGTGTTTTCTTTTAAATATAGACATTGTAATTATTTAATGATGTTTAAACTATCTTGCCGTATAATGTGCCAAAGAGCTTTTTAATAAAACCGTTATCAACAAAAAAAACTCGCAAATGCAATCAATCTCTGAAATGCAATCCTATCAAATAGGAACTTATTGATGATTGCTCAAAATTACTTATTAATTAGTATTAAGTACTTTATCGTTTATTAATCAAATACTTATTATGCCTACTATCCCCTTTTATCCACTGGAATGCTCTGTAATAGTGCTATAATTGTATGTTTCTAAATAAGGGATAGTAAATAAGTATTATGTATAAATAAATTAAATACGTACTAACTCATCTTACTTCACTCTTATTTCATTTATTTGTACAATTCTTCTCATTAATTTTTCATTTTCAACGAAATATATCTTAAATTCTTGAGTAACGCTTTTTTTGATTTACAGCCAATAAAATGCTTCATTAAAATCTTGAGGAAGGTCGCGAGAATTTATGATCGTTATAAAAATAATCAAATAATGCGTATAAAAGCAATAAAATGTGTTTTTTTGGAGAGAAAACCGAAAAAGAGCTTCACAGCTTCCTATGAGAGAAAACAATTTAACTTAACTGCTCAAGATTAAAATTGAATGAAGAACGGTTCAAGATTGAAGCACGCTGTTTATTAGGTCAGCTTGTCATTTTCAACGTGTTTGTATTATACATATATCTCTTTCACAGTGTTTTTAGAAAATATTGATAATCTAGATATCTGAAATGTTACACTACCTTTCCATATGTAAATTATGGCCCACGGCGTGTGTATAATACTCATAAAAAATCTAGTCATCATCATCATCAACCTTTTTTTATCGTCCCACTGCTGAGCACAGGTCTCCTCTTATACAGAGAAGGATTGGGCGTAATCACCACGCTTGCTCAATGCGGGTTGGCGTTTTCAGACTTAAAGTCCAGATTTCCTCAAGATGTTTTCCTTCAACGATATACTTATCTTGGACACCAATGGCTGAAGGTGCACGCACTTTCTAAGTATAGAATATATACATGTAACTTTAGAAAAGTTACATTGGTATTTGCCTGACCTGGAATCGAACCTGCGCACTCATACTTGAGAGGCTGGTTTTTTAACCACTAGGCCACCATGAGTTAATAAAAAAATCTAGTAATTCACATTAAAAGATTCTTACTGATGAGATGTCAAACTGAAACAGAGGCTAGCAGTCAGAAGTTCGAAAATAAGTAAGATTCCGCTTTGACATTTTTAAAACTGAACAAAAAACTATTATTCTCAAACCTTAGATGATTCAGACGCTGACAGATATTTTAGAATAATATTCATCCTTATCTGAACAATTTAACGCATTTCCGTCTAGACCTCTCCTGCTATTCGTCACGTACGCACTCCATCATATTTGAAAATGCTTCGAAGCTTTGTTCACGGCATTTCCGTTCTAAAATATAACGTATGTTTATTTTCCGCTGCTAACTAGAAAATATATCAGCTAAAGCAGTTACAGAATAGACCAAGCATTGAAATAAGCTAAATTGGTAACTCTAGCCTAGAGATAAGATAAAAAAAAATGTCTTTTAACTGGGAATATTTCGTTCTTGTCAACAAATACGTCGTCTGATTCATAGTTCTCCCTTATCTCTTAAGTTTACACAAATTAGTTGATTTAGATTGCGTGTGTGTATTCTAGATACGGCTTATCTCTTGTCCCAGTTTTTGTTTGCGTCTATTTTTTTATAGAATTATTTTTACAATGTTCTTCATGTGACCTCAGAACGCGGTATACGAGCTGCGTTAAAAAAAAAAAAAACACATGTCGGCTGATTGCGTTCTAAATTTGAAACAAAAGCCTCGCGTGGGGTATGCGGTCCTGTTAGTGTAAGTGACCAATGTCGCCATGTGATGACATGTTCGTGTTATGCGTGGCGAATAAAAATTTAGGTCACACTCGCGTTGGCTGGCCTCGATTCATTGAGCTCGTGCCGATCGTGCGTTTTGCCGCCGGGTCGATGTTTGATAGTATTGTAAATAAAAACACGTGGCCCTCGCATCTGGCCGCACACAGATAACCTCTACACGTTACTAGGTAATACAAATCGTTCGGAATACGTTGAAACCACAATATATTATTTCCCCATTCACAGCGCTAAATAGAATTAACATTCATTGACGGGCGGCATTCACGGCCGGCGCGTTTAATTTACAAAATGTTGCGCTACACATTTTATATTTTTTAATACATTTCCGAACCGTGACTTCTTAAATAAACGCTTTAATATTCATGCATTCGTTGAAGTGGAAAGAATCAGTAATGAAAATTGTATCCATAAAAAGGTTTGATTAAAAAGTAATAAAAAAGCGTTGTCTCTACTTTGTGTTTAAAGCTATCAGAATGAGTGATCGTGTCTGTATTTAACGAACGAAGCATTATTTTAATAAGCTGGTGTATTTTTAAAACAAACCATAAAAGCTGTCTGCGGACAAGCGGTCGCATAAAAAGTGAAAATCAATAATGTCGGCAGCCGACGGCCAGGAGTCTGGGTAATTGGAAAATTCTCTGCACGTTGAAAGCTATAAATTTTCACTTTTGTCCACGCAGAACCTTTTCCGTATTGCATTAAGGATAATAAATTAAAACAAAATGCTACTGACGGGGTTTTTGCTGGAAATTGTAATTTATAATTTTGTACTTTTAAAACTTTTGAAAGTTAAAAATAAAAGTCGCTAAAATGAGCGCTGCCAAAGCGGACTGTCCCTTTCAAAGACACTGGGTGGCGACAATCCTAAGTCTGAATTAATAATGATTAGTATTTCTGTGAAAACTAACAACAAATTCACAAGCGTTACTGTTACTAACATAAAAATATTAATAAAATTAGGGACCTGATCTAAATTAAAGTTTTATTTAATTTATTTTATGACACAGTGTTGCCATAACAACAATTACATTTCCTATCGATTCTGTCGATATTGGTACAACTCTAAATCCACCTCGTGCTTACAATTCAGAAAAAAAAAGACCAAACCCGTTCCTCCTTTAGACTGTTTATTTTTAACTTTTACCTGCGTGTGGTCTCACCTATTTGACATTAAGCAATGAATAAGCCCATAAAAATAATATAAAAAGAATTTATGTGTATATAGGGCTTTGAACAGTTAACGTAAATTTTAATTCTAGACGTTTTCACGAGCGCTACACTCATAATTGACTTTACGAGTCATATCAACTGTAATTAGTAGGTCTCGCGGCTCCTGCCACTTTTTAATGTGTTTATTTAGCTTTTGATATGTTAACTGAGATGCTAAATGTGGTGTATTTACTTGTGTTAGTCCTCTTCTTTGATCAAAACACTTAATGGGAGGAAGTTCTATCTGTTTATGATAAAATGTAATGCAGCCGGACGAGATTTGGACAGCGCCAAGCGAGATTTAATTTTATAAACAAGTATTGTCTTCAAAAACTCGGGCAATTTTAACACAAAAGAAGATTGTCTGAAGAAACCGGTGTTATGTCGGGAGCTTCACTAAATGCAGCATTATTTAAAACATTGACAAAAGCTGCTTCACTGAGGCTAAATTTGTGACAAAAAATGCGTTTTCATACTAACTACGAAAGATTTACAACATGTATTTTCAATTTCTCGAAACCTTTAGTGGCAAAGTTCTTTAAAAATATGTCTTACTACATCTTGTCTCAATATATCATACTGTGCCCATAAAACGAATGAGAACTTCACCTTTTATAGATTTTACGATCATTCGAATGGTACTAAACTGCGGGAACAGTAGATACCTAAGGATAAAACATACAGTTTCTATGTACTTCAAAGTCAAATACTTTCACCATGAACTTTCTACCGACAAAGAAATGAGGTGATATTTGCATCTTTTTGTGAAAACCGTGATAACTTGGGTCGCATAACTGTTCCGGCTACCTTAATGTGCTTTTAATTTTCGTGAACGCTTCAGTTTCGCTTCTTATACATCTTTGCATAGTTTTCTATATTTAAATATTCTTTATAACCTTGCTACAAGATCGGAAAAAGTTTAATTCATAGACAAGGCTTCTAGAATTGATACGTATCGAGCGTGGTATTAGCAAGATAGAAAGCCGTTAAAGGTTACTGGGACAATCATACTGATTTTGTTATTAGATATTGGATAGTGTTAGACATTAGATTTCTGTTGTACTTGACCTGATTGAAAACTAAGGACAAGGCCTTTTTAGAACTGACAGAGGAAGACAGGAAAAAATAGGGATTTCTTAGATCAAATACTTAATTTCAAAATGGCAATGCTGATGAAAACATTGCAACGCGTCATTTGACAGCTCCACCACAACCAATTAATGACTGAGTCAGAACTTGCTCAACAGCCAGCTGATACACACACAACAACAAAAACCAATCGATAGTAACAAGTTGTTTTTATATTCAACGTAATCACAAGTAAGTGGCAACACTCAGACCGCGTGGCGGCCAGTCACGCATGCTACGTGTGACATCCACATTATTCCATTCATGCTACCCACGTGGACGGAGAAAACTCGCACTTGTTTATGTATGTTTACACAGAGCTTGCTATCATGTTGCACTAGGATTTATCAAGTATACGACTATGTATATTGAGGCATAATCAATCTACGACAGCCTGACAACTGACAAGGATGATAATGTAAGAGCAATAAGATTAATTGCCCCCTTAAAATAATATTACAGAGGACTAATAGACTGAATAAATGACATTTAAAATCTAATTAACCTTTACAACAGGCAAAAGTTGATTCGAAATTTTCTTCAGCCGCCTAATAGCGCAACTCAAAGTTTATCAGCAAAAACAATCAAAGAGCAATCCTGAACGCTGTTTACAAACAGAACCCAAATGACTCCATTCACAGTCCCGGGCTCCCGGGGCGCCCTCCTCATATTTCCCGAGCAAGCCCCCGGGATCGGATCGGGTAGACAAGCGTAAGATATCCCGCACTCCTACAGATCCCGCCCTTGAACTTGAAATCGTCACGTGCCGACAATAGGGACGTTTACCACTTTGCCTTTTATATAAATAGAGTTTTATATTGTTTCACTCCGTTTTCTTACACAGAAAAATATTTCAAACTTCGAAGATAAGGTAATCTTATCGTTGCTGGCGGAAACGTTGACATAAGCGCCCTAGCGTTCACAATAACGCGCCCATAACGTGAAGGAGAAAATTGTGTACAACGTTTTGAATGGCCAATTCCGCGAAGTAAAAATATAAAATTAAACTAGCAATAGTCTAGCTGCAGTCTAGTGTCAATAAAAGCGTCGTTAAACCACGAACGTGTGAACTTTCGCTGGCGTGTTTACACCTCGGGTGTTCGTGCAAAGAACTGGTAAAGCCGGGTGCCAACTCCGGGTGAAATATATCCGGTCGCCGGGGAATACGCGTAGACGCGCGGCAGACGGCCCTTGAACTCTACCCGTCGGCTTACCCGGCAATAGAGCGGTCGGATGTGCGTGAAACTATGCGTGAGCCAGCCGTCACACGCCGCTTCAAGTTCACTCCCCGCGAGAATCCATCTTCGGAGCGAGAAGACATGTGCGGAGCTCTGCGGCTCTGAGTCAGAATGATGTATTAGTATTCACATTAGGTTTGTTTCAAGGAGTTCTGAATGACACCAAAATGCCGGTCGGTATACTACTAACTACTGACTAATTCAATTCTTTTGTATTTATAATGTGAGGACAAATATTCGCTATTGTTTTGCAAATTACTGATTTGTAGAGGACTACTGAAAAACTTTGTCGCATAGTTTACGCTTTAGTCAGTCTCAAACAATTACACTGATTTACCGCACCTCTATAAGTTGTCGACGTGGAGGGTCATAAAGGAATAGAAGAACGGCAAAAACGATAGATGAATGGATTGTGTGAAATATGATTTAGCTAGAAGAAATGATCACAACTAGAGCTTTTACAGCTACCGTTATCAATACACTATAGACAATTTCCTGTTATAGGATCCTGTACCCTAATTACGGAAAACTTTATTAGGTACTATCAGTTGGAATCATTTCGAACCATATTGCTAATCTATTACTCCATGTGTTCGGAAATATGTCAGCTCAACAACCTAAATAACGCAATGAATGTTGTTGAACTGTCAAAATGAAACCCATTGCTACTGATAGTGTGTGACGTAATTACCCTACTGGTATTAGAGTCTATTTTTATTCACAATTACGTGGGCTTAAAGAGACACTGCCCTATATTTTTAGTGTTAGAAATTTTTCATTTCAGTCTACACACAGATGACGTCTAGAAAATACTTCCTAAATGTGAAATTTAACCTATACCTAGCAGAAATTCCCGTCACCTATTTCTGAATTCTAATTCAACCAACCCGGGGTTTACTTACATCACGGTGACAAATTACCGGACGCGGTTCGAGACCCGGATAAAAGTCTGTGAGGTTCTCGTTACCTTATCGATGACCTCTTCTATCATAAAATGTTCATCTCACTACCCTTATCTTTTCTTTATTAGCTTATAAAGTCGTTTTCGTATTAAAAGTGGGTAAAGGTGAGGAAATAGTTTCCATAACATTATTTAGGAAGTTGCGATTTCGTTCGCGCGTATGTAGATAGTCTTAATAATTCATCATCATCGTCTCAGCGTTTATCCCGGTTGCATCCGCGGCTTTCGCGTTGGAGCCCGGGGTCCGCTTTCCTGCACAGGTAGTCTTAATAATTATTTTTTCTAAAATTAATGTCAGCTAAGTAACTTATAACATCAGAAATCTGTCAGTGTACCAAAGTCCCATAAAAATCAGTCCAGCCTTCTCGGAGATTAGATTGCCGAGAAAATTTTTAAAATATTTTTTTATAACCCCTAAATTCCATATGTCCTTTTATATGCATTTAATAAAAAAAATATTATTTTGTTAAACAAATGTTAAATTTTGATTATTTATTAATATATTGCTGACGGACTGGCAACACCTTAGAGCTGGAATATAGGTAGGTAGTTGATGATCATAATGATGGAACAACTTTATCAACAGCTGGCAAGCTAAGCAGTTTCTTCGACCTTTTCAACTCTTCGAAAATTCACTTGTTCAATATAGCGTAAGTGTTTACTCAACTGCCTAGCATCTTCCTAACTATGTTGGGGCCAGCAGGGTAATTACGTAACACACTGTCAGTAGCAATGGGTTTCATTTTGACAGTTCAACAACATTCATTGCGTTATTTACGTTGTTGAGCAGACATACTTTTGGACATATGAAGCAATGCATTGGCAATATGCTTCTAAATTAATTAAATTGATAGTAATAATGTGGTTCGCAATTAGGGCAACGGGTAACTCTGATAAGATCTACTAAAACTTTTAATAATACTTTAGCAGGTTCTAGAAATCATCACTCCAAACAGAGTTCTTTACCTGTCCAACATATAACTAAAACAGCAAATCGTTCAGAAACATATTTATCTTTATTCCAATTCAGACAACTTCGGTTAGTAATCATAAATCGAATGTAGTGCTTATCCTACTACGATGAAATAAATGAAAATGTATGCAGTGGTGTGACAAAGGATTTTACAATATTTTGTCTGTTACCGATGTTATGGGATGCAGGGCATTAGATGTGAACATAGGGCAAGTACTAGTTGTAAATATTAATTCTGACATGTTAAACATGTTTGACATTTTATAATGAACTGGCAATGTCAACTTGTTGTTCAGGTGTTGTTCAATCTACTGTTTGGGCGTTAAGTAAGTGATATATGAAGTTCCTTTTGTATTTATTTCCTTAGTGTTTCTTAATAAGGCTTAGTAGAAAATTTAACACGGTAGGATAACGCCTTATTTCGCCTAAATTAGGGTTGAGCTACACGATGACCAAATATGTGCATGCATGCCGTTTGTTGGGAAAGGTCACCTCAAAGCTGCAATGGCTCTTTTTTCCATATAATAGGCTATTTCTATAAAATGCTTGAGCATTTTAAAAGAGACTATGGCATCCGAGTTTGTTTCGGCATTTCCTCTCAGGGATCAGCCAGCCAGAAAATGCCATTTAATTTTAAAAATGTTGGACAACTAAATATTTACGTGTATTATAAAAAACGGTGTCTAAAAAGATCTTACACAAATAAAACTTATTGAAAAGGTTCTGATATTTTCAAAAAGTGAAATGTTTGAGATAAAACGTCAGAGATGAGATTTTTGAAGCCAGTCTTACGTTTTCGGACATAATCTCTTCGCACTTTCAAGGTTTTTGTTCTCGAATTCCTTTGTAGATTTCTACCCATTTCAAATACAGACAATAAACGTCCCGGACCTACGGTAACAACAAACGGTTACCCGGTTCAAATCCGTCTCTGCCAGGTCACTTCGCCGTCCGGTCGATAACCCCGGACCGCTTCCGGATATCGACCTTATAATTAAAGATACTTGAGAAAAAACTATTGAAATGTTTCAAAGTTAAAAATGTTTTTGAAACATCTTAATTTAAATATTTTTATTTTAAAGCTGGTTTTTTTTAAGAAACATTGAAGCTTAAAAACCAAGAGTCTAAAAGATAACATTGTGATAATTATTAATATTAGAAAAATACGACTTACGGACGGCACTAATATTGCGACATTTCAGAAACACCTTGAGGTTGGAAACCTTCAGTTTATTATGCTTACCTTGAGTTGGCAGACCTTCGGTTATAAATAGAGATGGCAGATGAGACAGCGATAGAACTTTTCGTTCAAACCTCGACAGGTACAGATTATATTATGAAAATTATGAATCTGCACACTGCCATAAAATACACCGTCTTACAATTTAAAAAAAGAAAATGCGTTGTTTATATAAGGTTGAACAATGCCAACATTATGGAAAAAAAACATTATGTGAGTTTATACCCAATTGTTTATTTTACCCGGCAATGCATAAATATGAAAGCTGTTACGCCCTATATGTCTGGAGGTGGAGGCTTTTAATTTGGTAGGAAGATTTTACTTATATGGTTTATTTTAATGATTTTTTTTGCTTCGTTGGTATAATGGCATAGCTAGTTAACATATCATATGTTACTCATCATCATCTCAGCGTATAATCCCGGTCGCACCGCGGCCTTCGCGTTGGAGCCCGGGGTCCGCAACATATCATATGTCACTGTTGGGGAGTATGTTGCGTCACTTCTTCCCAGCAAAAGCACTAGAAAGTGGCGAAGGGCGGGCGTTTTTGGGGAATTCTTCTTAACATTCATTTTAACGTTTTTTAACGTTCAAAAAGTATTGATTCTCAGCGCAATTTGAAAAATAGACTTTTGATTTTGAAATAAGACTTATTCCAAAACTAAAGTCATTTATTTAAATTATTATACATCATTAGATCTAACTATATTAATTATGTAAAACGTCACAAAATTGGATCATTGTATAAGGTCTAAATACAAAATGGCGCTCCTCTATTGTCTACGATGACCGTGAGTCAAAAGAATACTTTTCACTATTGAGTAATTTGTATGCGTCACTTGAACAATTAATGTTGGTCACTAATTACTAATCAATGACATAAGTTTGTGTAACGTTAAGTTTCATAAATTAATTTCGTAGAACTTGCTTGGGAGGCCATAGCCAATACCATAGTCTACTTTTAGATGGAGGTATGCTTGAATCCCCATATAATTGATGATTGAGAAATCTACTAAAAATCCCTTATATTGTTGGAATTTTGGATAAAGGATCTATTATTAAGGTTTTTTTAAATATGAGCTTTTTCTACTTCATTTCTACCTACTAACTTTGAAATTTATGATAATTACGGTAGCAACGAACACAGTGATACCAACGTTACAAAAACTCTTTGCACAACATAGACAGTGTTCATCCGGTTTTTATCAGTTACCCGGGTTTACAGACATGTCCGGTCGATAACCCGCCCGCATACGGTCAAAGTTTATCAATCAGGACTTTGTTTATTTAAACTTACGAGTAACTACAAATTAACTGTGATAGCCTGAGCTTTCTGTAAAGTTTAAACTTCATTATTTAATTCAATTAATATGGCTGACTTTAGAATGACGTATTGTTTCTGCAAGTTGGTAAACGAATTTTGAATTTGGAGCGTTATTTTTCGTTTGAGAGATGTTGCCACAAAAAGAAACGATTATCATGAAAAAGTTTTAATAAATATTTTTAGTACTTTTCGATAAGGTTTTAATATGCATGTTAAAACAATGTTTTTACGAACTTACCGCCCTAAAGTTTTCAATTTGAAGAATTATCCGTTTTCTTTCATGTAAAACGGTTGTTTATTTTTAAACGCAAATACGTTTTACACAATGTAGCAACCCCAGTCACAATTATTATTTAAAATCTTACATAATATTATGTAATCATATATTACGACTAATGTATGTTTGTTGTTTACAGGTCTTACAAGACATCAAGGTAAATATATTTTATCCTTGTCTACCGCATTCTGTCTCACTCTCACTTAGCTCGTCTCTTTTAGTTCCGATTTCTATTTGCACGTTTGTCTTTTGTTTTAGTCTTTCTAACAACGCTTCTTTTTTCCTTTTACTAATTTTGTAGCTTGTAATTGTTTTTATCCTGATCATTATCTAGTTTTGTTGTTTTTGTCTTGTTTATATTACCATTCACCATAAGTTCATTAATTGTTGTGAAAGTGTGTTGGGGAAATCGCAGCTCTGATCTAATTTCGATGCTTACATATCATACCACGCCCTATTTCGCCTAAAGGTTGGCCAAAAGCGTACCTGTGGTACAATCACATGACCACAGTGAGGCTTAGGTCTAATTTATCTAAAAGGGGTCAAGCCTTTTGACGTCAAAAGGGCACAAATCTATACTCCAAGCTGCTATTGAGCTAAATTTCCAATAGCGCTGTGCCCGTCCTCCACATTATTGCTACAATTTCAATCATTTTGAAGCATATTGCTAATCCATTGTTCTGTATGTTAGAAAAATATGTCTGCTCAATAACGTAAATAACGCAACGAATGCTGTCGAACTGTCAAAATGAAACCTGCTAATCGAAAGCTAAAAGCTGTTAATCGAACTTAACTCCATACTCTCTATTCTAATCATGAATATGCATTTTAAAGAATTACGTAAATGGTGATGATGATGATTGGAAGAACAATATACAGAGCCTTTCCATTTCACGAAATAAAAATGAAAATAATCTTCAAGTTCAAAAAAATGTCTTCAGCGTCCTAATTACGTAACGCACTATTAAAAAGTATCTAAATCATTTTGAAGGATATTGTTAATCTATTTCTTCGTGTGTTCGAGAAATTAGCTTGCTCAACAGCGTCAATGACGCAATGGATGTTATTGAACTGTCAAAGCGTACTGTATGTACGCAACTACGTCGTAGTTCTCATCTACAAAGACAGGATCTAAGACATGATCTCTCCTGTCTGCTATTTAAAACTTGATGCCTATGTACGAAAATATTTTGAAATACATAGGTACTAAGACACATCACATCCGCGAAGGTTCGATACGTCGTGAGGGAGGGGTTGCGCGGGGGGGCTAAAGGGGGCGGTCGATGGGTCAACGACCTCGGGAGGATTTCGATGCCACCCTTCCTCCTTCCACTTATTTATTTATTAAAATTTACCTACATTGTTCTATAGCGAGTGTTTAATAAGGGAGGGAATTTAATTTTCATCTTATGGATGCCCAAATGAGGTAATAGAAAAATAAAGTGCTGACTTTCATTATTTTCTCCTCTGTTACGTAAACATGGAGGTCGATTAGTTCTCTACCCTCTTTTAAATATTTTAGATGATGTTACTTGCGCAAAAACACCTTTGAAATCTATAAACGAAATGACGAATTCTGGAAACTCTATGGTACTACTCAAGTCCAGGCTGTATGGCGTACCATGCCTTTGCCTTTTCCATTCACAGGTACGGAAAGAAGTGTTTAAAAAAAAACTATGGTACT
Organism: Sesamia nonagrioides; assembly: GCA_017933935.1. NCBI lineage: Eukaryota > Metazoa > Arthropoda > Insecta > Lepidoptera > Noctuidae > Sesamia > Sesamia nonagrioides. Next base: position 576,472 of record JADWQK010000307.1, on the reverse strand, counting down.
GTACGTTACCTTGGTAACTGCTAATGAGTGTGAGGTTATTTCTAAAACTAAATTAGATTTCCAAGGAATTGAATTACGTTGCATAACTCCATGATTTCACGGTTATATAAAACTGTTAATTAATTAATCAGGTCATTGATAAACGTTATCAGGCCCAACCGAAATGCTTATTATCCTTCTCGATAACTGCTGTGCTGTATGCGGCACACTGTTCACGCAGCCAATACAGAAATGTACTGCCCGGTCGGTATACGTATATAGAACAAATTCATCACCACATTTAAAATGTACTGTAAAATCCTAATTCCACCACATAAAGTCCTATTTCATACAGAATTTGACAGATCTCCTGTCTCTTTCAGCCTAATGATACTGACCCACTCACACAACAATCGCTATCCAATATTCTATTTACAAAACATTTGGCGTGCGCGACGTTGCCGTCCTGCTGTGCGCTTGCGCCGGTGACGTCACGAGCTGGAGTAACGCCGTCCTTGTCTTGGTCTCTCTTTCTAAACAGACCGTATTCCGTTTGGAACTTGTGCAAAGTTTTTTTGTTAAATACGAAATACTTAACGTTTTGGAAAAACTAAACAATAGATAAAATGGACTATATGCTGTGATGACCAAATGTGTATGATACGTTAGGCAAAATTGAAATTACTTAACCTTAATAACGGTAACACAGAAAAAGGAACACGCAAACAACAGATAACGCAAGAAAAAATGACACCATTTATGAATAAAAAACAGAAATACGGCGCAAAAATAGGTACCTGCTCCAGCTAAAATTATTTGCATGAAATCTCAGTGAATTGAGTAGGCTCTGCGAGTCAAAACACAATGCCTAATATTCCTTGAATGTGGCTGTGACGACTAAACATACATTAAAAGAATAGAATTTGCATTCGCTACGTTTTCCTTTATTTTCATTATTAGTGTTACCTACTTCTAGTGTTTTGATGATGTCAGTAGAGCATATGACTGTTACGTTATTATGACACATTGCTTTGACTAAGAACTTTCCTGGTGAGATTCCTAAATAAACTTTTCCTTGTGTAGTATTTTTAGACTCGGTTTTTGCCTTTAAAGAATTCTTTGAATTGTTTTTGGTAGTGATATAGCTTTGAAACTTAAAGAAGATATTATCAAAGACGTTCTAGTTGACCACTGAAGTATTATTTGAAAATCTACATGATCAATCTGGTTTTTTAAAAATATGAAACCATTGATAAAACAACTTCTAAAAACGAGATAGACTAGGAAACCAAACCTATATGCATGAAAGCCGATAATAGAAGAACCATAGAGAAGGCAGAAGACGTCATAATTACAATATGCAGACCTAAAATAAATGTAATTGATTATGTTACAGGAGCTAGACAAAATGGTATTGTATAACAGTACTTTCTACCACATTCTATTGTTATGTTATTGTGTGATAACAATAGCTGTGATGTTTATTAAATAACAAATGATCACGGCAACAATTGCTAATAATTTGCCTCGTTATTTTCATAACATCCGCCCGTGATATCCAAACATCGTGATACCGTAATAATATTGGGTATTCGAGCACGTTTTAGACAATATTGGAACATAAAATTGATGGGTCAAATTTGCAAAACGCAGTTTCATCGGAATTCGAATTGGAATCACGATAGGAGCTGTTTCGAGACCTAAATGGTAACTTAATGCCACATAATCTTTGCATTAACGATGGGATGGCTAAAATATCGACACACAAACAATAAACATGAATTCAGTATATGCATTTTGAACCCTCGTCGAGTATTGAAAATTTTCGCCTGGTATCATATCAATCTTCGTATTGGGGTCAGCTTCAAAGCTTACTGAATGCAGATGAATACCTACAAATCTTTTACTTGGAGTGATTACCCAACTGACCTCCATTACCGAGTTATCAAAAAAATAATGTGCTATTTAAAAACAAGTAAAATATCTACGCAGCCAAAATGTTTGGAAGTGTAAGTTTTTGAATAACCGCCGATATTATTCAACCCAGGGCTGGATACAGAATCACGTATTAAAACAGTTTGTTCCTATAACAGACTGCGTATCAATTTCTTTACCACCTCGTAAATCTTGGTTCCGTAGATTTAGTGTTTAACGATTTCATTAGCTGCTTCCAAATCATATATATTGCTTAGAAGAATTCTTCTCTGAGCCTATGTCAAGTCCTATAAAAATTATCTACAAAACAAACTTCAACTCATTTTTACTGTCAACTGGCAAACGACTTTTTAATACAGAAATTACTTGGTCACTTGGAGTGTTTGACAAATTGGCCCTTAATCTACTTAACGGAATCATCTTTATTGCATCTTCAAGGAGGAGGTTTAAATTAGTCATATCAATGCTATGATGTGTTGTGGACTTGACCTTGGGTTTGTCATCACGCTCACCTTGATTAAATTTCATGATTTTGTGTTCGCTCTACCCGTTTATACTTTCAAATATTCTGTTGTGTTTTTTCAATTGGCTGATATAGATTGTGTTTTGTTTCTGTTGCTCTGTTTTGTGTCCGTTATAGTTCTTAGAATTCTCTTAACAAGTGGTTCTCAATAAGGAAACATGTTTTAACCCATCGATATTGTTTGGTTAAACTTTTCTTGTTTGAGTATTGTCATTTAGTCGTGTTTGTAATTTTATTATAATCATTATTTTTACTGCTTGTCCATTTTTTTTCTTAGTATCTTCTTCTTCTTCAGCCTATAGATGTCCACTGCTGGACAAAGCCCTCCCCCAAGGCTTTCAACGATGACTGGTTTTGTGATGCCCGCATCCATCAGCTTCCCTCAACCTTCACCAGGTCATCGATCCACCTTGTTGGGGACCTCCCTACGCTGCGTCTTCCGTACGTGGTCTCCACTCCAGAACCTTACTGCCCCATTGGCCATAGGTTCTACGAGCAATGTGCCCTGCCCACTGCCACTTAATTTTAGCGACTGGAATAGCTCTTTCCATTTTCTTAGTATGCCTTAAATTAAAGCTGTATATTTCGTCCACGCTTATGCTTATGTAACTTCATTACTTTCTGCTATAGAAAGCCAAAACTTTCTATTTTGCTATAAATCAATACAAATTCACTTTTAAATCATTCCAAATACTCTATTCCCGGTTCAGCCACTTGTCGGCCAGCAAATAGCTTAGTTACATACACAATAAAAAGACATCGGGCATCACCGGAAACAATCAATTCCAGCCACAATAGACTCAATGTAGGAAGGTTAAGGATCAATCGGGGTACAATGCTGCTAACCTTCGAGTTCAGTTAAAATGATCACGGAGTTAGTGCGTCGCATAAAATAGAAGTGTCCTCTTTAATCTTCTAAGGAGTTCAGTATTGTTAGACTGTGTTTTGAGAATTAGGTGTGACTGATTCGCTTCCTTTGCCGAAACGGATTTTGGATTCTCGTGTGACTTCCCTCTATCCCGGATTTGCTATTTACCGGACATGCCCGACCTTTTCAAATAAAAGCAGACCATTTATTTTTAAACTTATAACCTAAATAAATCAAGTAAATGTTGTAAATATTTAGCAATTCCCTCTAACGTATGCTAAAGATTCACAACGGTTCATGAGGACAGGTACCTACACGAAAAAAGCCAAATCTCAATTCTAACTTTACTTTTTTTTTAATCTAAACCTGTCCAGACATGCTTAAAACCTTTTTGACTAGATCACCTTGAATATGTTTTTTCCATATCCATCTATAGCACTTAACACGTACGGAAAATATTTGCGTAATAAAATTATTTAGTTTGTATCTACCTACCGAAATTAAAATAAAAGATAATCATAAAGTCAAATCAAACTTCCTTGAAAGGTCACAGAATATTAAGTAGCAAAGGAATCCAGAATAAGTTGACACTGAAAATTCGTCTTGGCATACTCAATGTCAACTCCAAAGTTCCCTGGAAATTGAATCTGAAAATAGTAACCATACAACTGATACACTATATTATATTAAGAGAAGAATATGCTTCTTAAATACTTATTGACAAAAACAAACCTGTAAATGTTTCACGTTTTATTGGAGGTAGAATCGTTGCGGACAGTGGTAAGCCGCGCATTTAGGCGGCCGACCGCCAAACCGCCGCTGAGCAAATGCGCAAAACCTTGAACACAGTTTACGTCGAACTGCGGCAGTGTTGTTGATCGTTTGTAGCGGCTGTGGTCGTCCGATCCACCATTCCACAACCACTCTACGACCAACTATAGGCTGTTCAGTTGAAAATAACCATGGAAAATGGAGCTATTTGAACTAAATTCGCGGCTATCGAAGCTATATCTAACTATTGAGTATTGTGTTTGTGTCTGCTGCAATTGTTTTGAGCTCATTGCAATAATCCGAGAGGTGTGGGTTTTCAATAGCCCCAATTTCAAATGCTGGTTCCGAATTCATGTCATGTGCATTCTCTATCGAGTTGATGACAAAAGTTTTCTCTTGAACGGTATAAATAATTAATTACAAACCTGGTACCGACTCCAGCGGACCAAACCACATTAAACTGTCAAATAATCTCAATCAACCTTGAACCTTAGTTCTTTAGCGATAACGTTTAAAATCTGTTCAGAAATTTGACGGATTGTAGTGGCTTTGATGCGAAAACATCATGAAAATTTCAAACTATGAGGATATAATGTTATTCTCTATTTAGGTTAATATTTAAACAACTTACAGACGATGTTTTAATTATTAGCAAGTGAACAGTAATAGCTTACAACTACATATTGTAATTACTACTCAGTTGTAATGTTTAATGCTTTACACTTGAAACAATAAGGAGCCGAACATTTGCCTTGCAATAAGGAAAGCAACTAAATTAATATGTTGTACAATATGCTGAGAAAACATATGCCATTCACGAACAACACCACTGAAATATATATATTTGTTAGGTTAAGTTTGGTGCGTAAAGTAGGCGGTAGCGTTTTACAAATTATGGTGTTCTGTAACTGTAAACTTTGCTTTCAAAAATATGCAAGACAGTCCATTTTTTTCTAATAGATACATTTGCGAAAAGCAATATCGTTTTCTTTCTATCTGATCTCAACATCTAGTGATCATCGCATTCATATTTAAAATTTCCTCTTATTTTGGTCCCATAAGGCAGTATTAATGCAATACTCATTGTATTGCACAATTCCTTAGATTAGCATTGATATTAAATTCGCCACAATTTCCAAAACTGCTGGAATTACTTCAAAATCTGCTACAGCTCTTACTTCCATCATCTCATCAACATGCAACCTTACAATGTCGAACAAACTGTACAAGGAACATTGTGTTGTTGTGTTGAGTTGTACCCTTTTTGATTCTTTTACGTACATATCTGACGTCGAGTTACGAGTACACTTCTCATCTGACCTTTTTGATGTAAAGCCTCGATGCAATTTTTATTCTACAAAGTCTACGATATAATCTCGTGAACTGCAAGCTCAGCCCCGCGTCCCTTATCCCTTGCAGCCGGAGTTTGCCCTCACACCCGGCTCGCCCAAGAATAGCCGCCGGCCAACGTGGTGGTACACGTGTTCCACAATGCCTACCACTTGTGTTATCCATGTCTACTACAGCTACATGTGTTCACTTGACCTGGGAATTATGTGGCATAGTATTATGGCAGTAGCAGATTACTTGCACTTAGCTTCTTCGGGTCTTGAACTGTTATCGATTTTTACATTTCATTCATCATTCATTCATCATCAACCTTTTATCGTTCCACTGCTGTGCACAGGTCTCCTCTCATACAGAGAAGGATTGAGCGTAATCACCACGCTTACTCAATGCGGGTTGGCGATTTCAGACTCAAAGTTCAAGTTTCCTCAAGATGTTTTCCTTCACCTTGTAATCAGTCATTGGTGTCCAAGATATACTTAGAAAGTACATAGAAAAGTTCCATTGGTACTTGCCTGACCTGAAATCGAACCCGCACACTCATACTTGAGAGGCAGCAGTTTTAACCATTAGGCCACCACGACTCTCGGCTAGGGAATGAATGTGGCATAGTAATACGGCAATAGCAGATAACTTGCACTTAGCTTCTTCAGTTCTTGAATTGTCATCGATTCGAACATTAATTACACCAAATTTTCTCCAACCATTATCTGGCTCTCTGACCAGTTGACTTGAAAATAATATGCCAGATGTCTATAAGAGTCAATCCGCAGGTGGCATCAATTGCCTTGGACGTTTATCGATTTTTAAACTGACATTTACTTTAACCTTTTTTGGCCTTGAAGCTGCCACGTTGCATACCCAACGTGTCTTGCATTATCATTTTCCTAAGCCGCGACTTGACTTCGTACTTCGTAAATATTCAGATCAGATTTGGTAAAGTTCAAGTTTTGCACTGGCTCTATGACTGATGTTCCTGACTTCCGCAACTTTTAAGAAATTCAACTTTAGATGTAAAAGAACTCTTCTTTCCCCTTGGTGTTTTATCCAATGATTGTCTATAAAAGATCGCTGTTAGCGAAAAGACCGCCCATTGTGTTACCCTTTGAAAAATATTCGTACTTATGTTCTGTAATTTATATGATGTACATATTAAAGAGTATTCTATTCTATTCTTCTCTCATATTGTCAATGATCCGCCGGCAATGAAAAACCCTCAACCACAAATAAATATATGACTGAATAATTTCTGTGTTTACAATGACACTCGCAGAAATACAAAATCTTATCCATAACTCGCAACCTACACGATTCGACCCTAAATTTTATTATATATCTACATAACACACCCACTATGTCAATTACGTCCCTCGACATAGTGTCAGGTATCTTCGACCTGTCGTTCTAATTCGAGAGTGTAAAAAATAGAATCACCCGTATCGGGGCTTCAATGACATTAGTAGTACTATATTAAATAGTGGAAAGAAAATTACGTTGAATAGTAAACGATATAAACGTAGTAGATGAAGAAGATTAGAATGGAAATAGTATTTTATTTATAATAGTGATAGTATCTGACTTTGCCGGAGAGATAGCTGATCAAAATGATGGAAGATGTTGAGTTACTTGAAGAACGATCAGTATTGTAAAGGAAGTTGAATTTTCAATACAGGATTATAGGTAGCAGTAACTTACGGTACGGCTTAAGAGACTGAAGCATAATCTTTTGTAACTTTTAAACAATCAGTTTTTGTCTTAAAAAGAAATTTCTTTTAATTAAAGTTTAATGTGTTTTTAAATACTAACAAAACAAAGGCAAATTCTTACGTAAGGCAATTCGATATTTTTTTTAAAGAGTTTTCTGGAACTACATTATATTTTGTATAGATGCTATATATTATGATTTAGTTTGAAAATAAAATGTATTTGTTTACTTAATTAAATCAGCGTAAGTCTTGAGACATATTTAACGAACTTTTCTACAATTACTATTGTCTGAATAGTTGACATCTTCGCTATGCTATTTTCGGATACTCCCGTACCCGTCCGTAGATTATTGATCTCTTTTTGAAGGTATTTTTGAGTAAGATCATTAGCATATGGTGTACATGCTTCACCGTAGCCAATGTTTTTTTTTTTAACCTACATTTTGGTCACATCTATTAAAACCTCCATAGAGTATAAAGTACTTATATATATGGCGACCAATACTTCCACGACAATTTTCCATAACTAAAAAATCCTTCTGCAATATATCCCCAAAACATAGTTTCTCTCTTCTTCTCACTGTTCTATTTTTAAACCATTATCAATAAAGAATAACATTACAACAAAAATTTCAACAATTAATTGATAAGCCTATACCTAAAAAAACAACATAGCAGAATTAAACGCAATAAATTAAATACCAACCAAATAATAATATAATCTTTGGCACGAAACACTATCGGGAGTTGCATGGCTTTGCGAATATAATTTATTAACTTTACCAGCGTACTACAAAATATTCTATGTAAAACGATTAGTATCTGCAGAATACCGTTGTCGCTGCCAGTGATTCATACACCTTCGTGGCGTGTTTATGGGGTTCTGTACTTGCTAAGGAATATTATTGTGATATCTTGGTATATGGTTGATGTGCCGGTAGTTTTTTGTGTCGTGAAGAATAGGTAAACTTGGGTGGAAAATGTTCATGGGCGTACTCAGGGAGCAGGTGGGGTTGCCTTACCTGCCCCCCAGGTGGAAGCAGCTGACCCCCCACCCATGGAAATTTCTATAAACATGTATGAACTCCCATAATTACTAATCTTTAAAGCTGAAGAGTTTTTTTGTTTGAACGCGCTAATCTCAAGAACTACTGGTCCAATTTGAAAAATTATTTTTGCTTTGGATAGCCAATGGATATCCTAAAGCCTTCCTGGATTAATGAATCCAGGAAGGCTTTAGGCTATATAACATCACGCTGCGACCAAGAGCGGAGCATAACTAACTCCACTAGAACGAAGTCGCTGGCGGCCACTAGTCAAAGTATATTCGTACCCTAAACACTAAACTACAAATACCTGTAGATGTAGATGTGCTTGAGTAGTTTGTAAGACAAAATAGCCGGGTATGATTCGACGCTAAAAATCTGACTTGCACTCCTACTTGGCTAGAATTGGATACACCAATTTTGATGGTATAGTTGGGGTTATCTGAATGTTTTATGACACTTAGATGTTGTTTGAATCCAATGTGGAGGTTTGAAAGCCTTTTGTCATTGTTGCAACAGTCATTTAAGCTAAATCTTGGTTATAAAAGTATTCATCATCCTTATCAACCTTTTTATCATCCCACAGCTGGGCACAGGTCTTCTCTCATACAGAGAAAGATTGAGCGTAATCACCACGCTTGCTCAATGCGGGTTGGCGATTTCAGACTTAAAGTCCAGGTATCCTCAAGATGTTTTCCTTCACCTTGTAATCAGTCATTGGTGTCCAAAATATACCTAGAAAGTACATGTAACTTAGAAAAGTTACATTGTCTGACTCTGACCTTGCCTGACTTGAAAGGCTGATGTTTAAACCACGAGGCCACCACGACTCTCCTAAAAAAAAGTAATATTGACAGTAGAAAAAAGTATTATTAACAATACATTAATAATAAGTTATAAGTTAAGGTAGCCTAGCACCATTAATTACGTGGAGCTGTTGTCCGCGTGATAACGTTATCTATTTAGGTCGCGGTTACGCCTTAGCTGGCAACCCGAAATCCGTTTGATCGATCATGGTAAACAACCTATTTTGATAATGATATCTTTGGTTCAAAATGTTCCCTTCCGCTTGAGTGTTTATGTGGCTCAATCTATGTTTGGATATAAAATTAATTATGCCTGCGAAAAAGAAAAGGGTCCGTGGGTCTATAAAATTGGAAATAGCAATTCTATTTTCATCAATATGAATTTCCTGAAAGGCGTCCCGTTTATTTATTTTTTTAACGTACAACAACGAAAACAAGTAAAGTTCATAAAAATCTTAAATTCAATTTGAATTTCGGTAAAAACATTCACATTTTTTCTTAACATTTTTCTCGTTCCATTTTTAAAAACGGCAACTCGTCATAAACGTCATTTCGCTGCTGACGTCACTCAGAACATAAAACATGGTGCACACCTGCGACTTCTCTCTGAGACGCGTCGTAAACAAAATTAAATTTACTCTTACTTCATAACAGTATGCAAGATTTGATGGATGAGAGATTTATTAACTATTCGATATTCTTGCCTACATTGACCTTTGCGACTTATTTTTAAAGGAAATATAAACTGTTATCAGTTATGTTTCTTAGTAATTCGAAGGGTTACGATGTCAGCATATTTCTTGGTACAGATAAACAATACCTAGTCAATGCCGATGCAAGTAACTGACGTTAGTTTGACAGATAAATGCTGCTGGTTGTTGAACTGTCAAAATGAAACTTAATTCTAAAAATATTAATAAAGATATTATTATTATAAGCATAAGCATTCTTACAATAAATAATAATAATATCTTTATTAAAGCAATAAGGACTCATAGTTTAAGTACTTACTACTAATTTTCATTTCAAAATGTTATAATTCCTGAAATTCATAATAAACATCTCGTGACGGACGTCTTGTAAATAAACTTTATTCGCTAAACCAACCGCCATCTTTATTTTCAATTTAAACAACGTAAAATAGTATCGCAAGAATTACAACTGACGTAAATCAGTGCTCGAAAAACAAACAATGAATTGTGCAAAATGTAAATACAGCACGATATTAATGGCTGGTCACAAGAAATATGTTACGGATTTTGATGTTCTGCCAAAAAGATCAAAGGAGCGACCTTGGGAAACGCATGCGCCGATAAACAAACTCGATATGTGAGCCCAGACTTATATGACGGATATTCTAGACGTCATATTTTTTATGAGCAATAACAAATGTTACTATTAGGAATTTCACCTGTTTGTGTCACCCGCACATTAAACCCGGCACATTGCCCGTAGGACCAATGCCCGATGGGACCGACGGGCTCTCGAGTGGCGACCACGCACCGGAAGTCGCAGAGTGGGTAGGCCCCCCACAAGGTGGACCGATGTACCTGGTGAAGGTTGCGGGAAACCGCTGGCTGCGGGAGGCGCAGGACCGGTTGTCGTGTGTCGACCGGGTGTCAGTGAACGTCTTTCGGCTGAAATGATGATGATGTGTCACCCGCACACAGTTCATGGAGCCAAATCACAAATCTACCTATACAGTTACCGAAACCTCCAAACAGAACAAGTACTTGTAGCCCACTCCACGAAATCATCATCATCATCATCATCATCCCAGCGTTAATCCCAGTCGCATCCGAAGCCTTTTCAGCTTTGGAGTCTGGGGTCCGCTTTTACCAGTCCAACTGCTGCTATGGCTAAACTTCGACATTTTCCGTGAAGCGACTGCCGTCTGACCTCCACAACCCGAAGGCGACATCGAAGCATTGCAGTTAGACCAATTGTTGGACTTTTGAGGGCTCCAACAACCCGTAACGACTGCCACTAGATGTTCGTATGGCAACCGGGACCAACGACTTAACGTGCTTTCCGAGGCACGACCAGACCAGAGCAAATATTCATATTCATACATACAAATACTTGCAGCCCACTCCACGAAATAAGCCTGCAAATATTTGTGTGGTGTCGGAATTGAACTTGACGTAATACTCCAGCAAATAAGGCAGGCAACTATGCCGTCAAATTTAACGGTAAATCCAGAAAATCGAGAAAATAATAGAAGACTCCAAGTTACTCTATGTTAGTTATTTAAACAATTGCAGACAATAAATACCATTTAAGTGGCCGCCGACATTAGGGCTTTACGAAAGGATTATGATTCCACTCCGTGTTAGATCCCAAAGACAATTAAATAAAGCCTAAAGCCAGTTACACAAAGTTGAACAAAAGCGATGTTCCCGGGCCGGGCAACTTGCGGCCAGGACAAAGGTCTCTTTGTTTGCAGCTAATGTACGACGTGCTTTGTCACTGCGGCTAAATTTTGACTTATTGTCGTAGAGCAGCGCCACGGTGTGTATATGGCCGAAACTACTTTCCGATGTTGCTTTCGATATGTTAATAAGAGAAGCCTGAAGAAGAAATGGGAAAAATCGAATGAGCTTACTCGTGTTGCTACGGGTTACACTTGACTTTTCATGACCGATGCCCGATGGGGCCGACAGGATCTCGCGTGGCGACCACGCACCAGAAGACGCAGCGTGGGTAGGCCCCTGACAAGGTGGACCGACGACCTGGTGAAAGTCGCGGGAAACCGTTAGATGCGGGAGGCGCAGGACCGGTCGTCGTGGAGATCCTGGGGGGAAGCTTATGTCCAGCAGTGGACGTCTTTCGGCTGAAATGATGATCATTTTTTTTATAATAATTATAAACTAGTGCTTGACTGCAATCCTGCCTGATGGTAAGCAGTGATGCAATCGTTGATGGTAAAGCGCACTAGTTTATTAAGCCTATTCACTTAAAAACTAAGGAATAGAAGGACGACGGCAGTTGAGCGAGGTGATGCAATGTTAGACCCAAGACCAACACGACCAAACGATGCTGCGCTAGAGGGAGATTGATCTGGAGACTCTCCACGACCAAACTCCCGACGTAACAACATTTGGCGCATCGTACCCGGCACACAACGCAACACAACTGCTCAGACCCGTCCTCCGTACGGCTTCATCAGACATCATGATATATTTCTGTTGCCGCTATAATAACAGATACAAAAAAGAGTTTTAGTAAAAAGTAGTAAATAACAGTACAGATGCAACCAATCGTGTACGACTATTACGACGCACGACTCGCACCTGGCCGGTTTTTTCTTCTATTTTGCGGAAAATCCTGCTAAATCCCTGAATATAGCATTATTTTCTTCCCGTTGTTCTTTTTATCGGTTAATATTTTGAACAGCTCTTCACAGCTACTTATCTGTTTTATAAGTTGTTACAAATTGGTACTTGCCACGCGTACAGATGCTTGAACACTTTGTCAAGAAAATAAAATGTGAAAGGCCTGCCGATAGATTTTGTAAAAACGTCACCGTAAAAAGTGAGGTTAGAGTAGGGTTGCCATACGTCCGGAATTTTCCGGACATGTCCGGTAATATATTGCTTTGTCCGGAATGCGGGGGGAAACCTAAGCCGCCAGGAATTTCTGCAATTTATGTAAAAACCAAAATAAAAATCTTAACAAATCAAATATTTTTATTTCTCATATTTAGTGTTGCGGAGCAGAGGACAGGCGCTTTCCTCTCCTCGCCCTTCAAAAAAAAATCAAATCAAATCATTTATTTCAAATAAACCAGTTACAGGCACTTTTGAATTGTCAGAAGGTCGGTCAGTCAATAAGATGAAGCTAGTCGCCCATTCCAAAGAGTAGGTACCTATGGAGAAGATCGGACAAGAAACTCCATGGACACTCTTTTAAATTTTCAAGCTATTGTTACAAATATTTGATTACATCATTCATATTGAAATCAACCATGTGAGAACGATGCAGAAATATATTGTACGCTGAGAGCGTCCATAGAAAACACACAAAAATCAATTCAGAAATTAAAATACGCCATGGCAGCTAAGAGATAACCAGTCCCCACTGATGGCGTCCGTTCACGAACATGACGTATGGATCAGCATCATTCAGCTCAACCATATTGAAGAAATCATCGTCCAGAAATCCGGAAATTTCATCCGATGTCTGGAATTTGCTCCGGAATTTAGATTTTTCGGTAAATAAGTTAGAGTGAGTCAATAGTGTCAATATCTAGCATTAGTTGAAATGCCAATTCACTCTACACTGACTTCATCGTAGTTTACAAGTGAGTAGGGAATGCAATCTAGATCTCGCGAAATCTCGTTTTTACGAGATCCACACAGTTTAGACTTAGTTTAAAGCATAGCTCCCTAAACTACGTCAATTATCTTCAAGCACTGACAAATTTGACAGCACCAAACTAACGGTAAGGTGTTTCTCTATATGATCGAATCAGGAATGAGGAGATTCGTAGAAGAACGAAAGTCGCCGAAAAAGACCAGCAGATTTACTGTTTGAAGTGGTAGTGGGCGGGGCACGTAGGCACGTAGAGCCAATGGCCGATGGGGCAGAAAGGCTCTTGAATGGCGAACACGTACTGGCAAGCGCAGCGTCGAACACCTACCGACTAGGTGGTCGGATGACCTGACCAAAATCGCCAGGAAGCGGAAAATGCAGGCCACGTCTTACCGGTGTTTTTGGAAATCCTTGGAGATGGCCTATGTCCAGCGGTGGACTTCATGTGGCTGAGATGATGATGATGATGACGAAAGTAATATTTATTTCCAGATTTTTTTTTTAATGACGTAAAAAGGAAATAATGCACTTACCTTTAGTTTAGTTTGCAAATAAGAAAATCGATGCCATTTCATAGTACATTATTATAAAACCATCAATTAAATTAAATATTCTGATACCTGCGTTTTTATACCTACGTTAAATTGTATGAAAAAATCAACCACCCAAATCCCATTAAAAAGCTTCTCAACAATTAAAGATTGCGTTTAACAACACAATAATAGAATTCAATTACATTCTTCAAACAGCAAAAATATATCTAATATTTCATGCTTTTAAAAATCATAGACCCATAAAGAAATTCATTTCGAAACCCCAGCTGCCTTCCAAACATCTAGTAAGTATGAAATGCATTCAATGAGTTTACCGAAGCGAAGAATATTATATTATGCAATAATAGAGTTAAAAAAGAAGAGTATTCAATATCATTCAGTTTATGTAACGTAAATGTATGTATGAATTATGTGCGGGTTGCACAACTCACAGGAGCGATAAGATGAGTTTTGAGATGAAGATAGTGTAAAAAAAATACAAAATGCATCTTGCAGTATGCAATTCTACCTGATATATGTATGTATAGTAAAATATCGCTTATGTGTGGTTGATTACCTAACACACTGTAGAGCGGGTTTCATTTTGACAGTTCAACAGCAACCATTGCGTTATTAACGTTGTTGAGCAGGCTTTTCAAACATATGGAGCAATGGACTAGTAATATCCTTCAAAATCATACTTCTTTCTTTCTTTTTTGGCTTCGCACGGTTTGTGCATTTAGCCAATGTCAAGTAATGAATTATTCATGTCGAAAATGACGGCCGCGTGAAGCATCTTACGAGGAAGGTTCGAGGCAAAGTCATGATGTGGCCACTGTGCTGCGATATTTCACTCTTCTTTATGAATTATTTACTGAATGCACTTTTTACTACATGAATCACGCACTTTTATTTAGTAAGCAACACTATAAATAATTTTAACAGTCCAATGAAAAATGAGCGTCACACTCAGCTTGACTTTCCCGCCAAAACTCCAAAATTATACTTATTGTGATTGTTAAAAGGGTCTTATGGAATTGGGTTGTATCCTAAAAAATAATTGAATATCCATCAGATAGGTTTATAAAAAATATTGAACACGTATTTTTTATTTTTTCTTTCATTCAAATACTTAGGAAGATATATTGATTTGAAATGTCGCGTGACGTCACACCGTGGTACAAAATATACCACGGCGTGACGTAATTAGCCCCCACTCCGTATCTTTAATACGCTATATCTCAGTAGTTTTTGGTAATTTCGACAAAATAAAAAATACGGGTCTTAATTTTTTTTATTATCTATAAGGCGGACTAATTATTTAATAATTAATTTTGATTTTCATACCTTGGATACATTCCTATTAGGGTGCTGATTGATAAGAAGTAAGATGAGAAGTTATACAAATGAGCCCTCTTAATGTGTGTATTGCTACATAAAATGTAAAATTACAATACGTCATTATTTTTTTTTTTTTTTTGTTTTATACACACGTTGCCCCACACTAGAAATTACTCCTGTATCGTGGCTGTTTTTACAAACATTTAAATTTACAAACCCGGAACAACTACCTGTAGGCCATATAAATATTTGTTCCGTGTGGGAATCGAACCCTCGACACGTTGTTCAACAGTCGATTTCATATCACCTATCTGTACCAGGCTTTATAAATTTATCTTGTCTGTCTTTGGAATGTAAAAAGTTATTAATCTTCTACCTCAAAAAGTAGTAAGTAATCCATTATGTTACTCAAACAAAAATATTTACAGCCTTGCCTTGCTTTGATGGATTGCAATTCTTGTCTACATTATGAGATTTATATGACGGTCCATCTGTTTGCGTAACAGAGCACAAACACCGAGTTTTTAAAATGGAAAATCCAACGTCCTAATTTCGTTCGTATCAGTCGCTAATCCATTGCTCCATATGTTTGAAAACGTGTCTGCTCAACAACGTAAATACCGCAATGAATGGTGTTGAACTGTCAAAATGAAACCCATTGCTACTGATAGTGTGTTACGTAATTACCCTGCAGGTGGGTAATTGCGTAACACATGTGACCCTGGACACTGGAAGGATAGATAAAATACAAATAGTAAAAAAGTAACTTCTAAAACTAACAAAGCTACATTAAAAACCACTATAAAAAGGTTCAAAAACCCATAAAAGCGTGACCTAAATGCGGGTTTAGATCACACACTTCACACAAAAATAATATACGAGGTGTTTTTAATCTAAGGATGTATGGTTTAAGTGGTATATATTAATAGACTGCCTGCATTAACTCGAATTGCCATAATTGTATTGGAATGTACTATTTTTTGTGTCTCATTTCTGTAGACGAAGCAAAAGCAGTGGAGAGGCGTGCGAAGAGGCTGATTGGTGACCGTGACTTAACTCGAGATGGTCTCCAAAGCGTAAGCGTGGTCACAGGCGTAGAGTAGCCAGCCTTTCGGTCTCTATATGATGCATTTTGAGGAGTGTGCGAGGGAATTGCATGATTTAATTCCACCATCGGACGACCCGTCGTACGGCGAGTTTCCACCCTTACGTTATTAATCCGGATGAAGCGTTTCGCCTCCTCCTTTATACCGCGTACATAGAGGGACTGGAACAATTTGCCAGCGGCGGTGTTTCCGTCGGACTACATTTACGTGTCTTCAAGGCTAGAGTGAATAGGCTCTTAATAAACTAGTACGCTTTACCATCAACGATTGCGTCACTGCTTACCATCAGGCGGGATTGCGGTCAAGCGCTAGTTTATAATTTATAAAAAAAAATACTTATCCAGGTAATTTCACAATCCATATGGTAAAAGTGGGTTAAGCGATATATACAGGGTGCATCGGAGCGTGGGTAGCCGCCGATCGCATGCCACTGTGACCACGGAACCATACCTACATCTTCGCACCATTTCTGTGATACATTCCTGATTGTAACACAGTTTCACGTTTCGTTGGTTCTGTTTGAGGTTTTATTTCTTCAAATTGTTTGTGATTTTTTGTCCTATTGTTATTAGAAGTTGGATTAGATTTTCTACCTTCGTTTTGGTACTTCTTAACTTTTTTTGTTTTGTATTTCAAGCCGATTTAAAGGACTTCTTGGATGAACTTATATTTTCTTTAATTGACCTTCCAATTTACGCTTTCACAATACAAACTATTATTACATGGTAACATTTCAACTTACGATGTTGCCAGCAAGAAAAACAATCTTACTCAATCGTAGCAGGAATTAACGGCGCAACTCAACCGGTAAACCGCTATTTATATTACAAACACATTGAATCACTATAATAAGCTTTATTACCCATGTAATAACTAATAACAGCACCTAACCTGTAATTTTGAATTTTCTATTTCCAATCTTAAAATTACGAAGCGCAATCGGGTACAGTTTGGTTAGCGTCCATTTGAATTGACCAATCGTAGCGCTGAGTTTGAAAAAGGAAGATGCTGTTGAGATAGATGAGCCGCATTACCTTTAATGTTCGTCGATTATTACTGGCCAGTTTGCGCTGGTTTATTAAAGAAACCTTTGTAAGAAATAATATTGGTTATGGCTTTAGTAAGTGTGAGAGATTGAAACACCTACTCGCTCGTTATAATATCATTTGTTATTATGTTACTTATTTTCTATTATACTATTAGATTCTAGTATAATCTCGGCTAGGGTTTTCAAACGTTTCGCCTTTTTATTGCCCTCTCAATAGGATCCACTTACTATAAAATTGGTAGTTTTACAAGACAAGTCGTTAACCGGCTAACAAATGACAAAACAACCTCTTTACAAGATCTAGAGATTGTAATTCTATGTTTCTTTTAGTAGAAAATAATCTGGGGTAATGCAGGGTATCCAATTTCATGCAATTCTATATAAGTACCTATTAGTTGCCATCTTATTCCGGGCGAACAAGAAAACGGAAAACAGAATAGTTACTTTACTTTTAAAAGAAACTCTGATTCTAAAGTCCGTCGGTTTAGGTAGTTATCTAAAAAAAAATCACGTGTGACTTTGTTAACCGACGAAACGTAATACCAGCACCTTAATTGCATAACACATTCTAAATTTGAATAATTTTGGAGCATATTGCTTATCCATTGTTCTATATTATGTTCTCTCGGTTACTACCATACATAACATCGGCTACCGGCAGAAATTACCTCCCACCAGACAATCTTGCCGCCAAGCGATTCGTCGTGTTCCGGCATGATGTCTAGTGAAGCCGTACGGAGGACGGGTCTGAGCAGTTGTGTTGCGATGTGTGCCGGGTACGATGCGCCAAATGTTGCAATGTCGGGAGTTTGGTCGTGGAAGGTCTCCAGATCAATCTCTAGCGCAGCATCGTTGGTCGTGTTGTTGCATTGCATCATCTCGCTCAACTGCCGTCTTCCTTCTTATTATCTCAGTTTTTTTTGAGCGAATAGGCTCTTTAACTATCAATGATTACATCACTGCTTGCCATCACGCGGGATTGCGGTCGAGCAATAGTTTATAATTGTAAAAAAAATATGTTCGAGAAATATATCTGGTCAACAACGAAAACGCAATGAATGTTGTTGAACTATCAAAATGAAACTCATTGCTACTGATAGTGTGTTATGTAGTTACCCTGTATTTACAATTCTCTTCAATTTAGCAACGTTATACTAAGTTGTTAATTTACGTTGCGTTCTTATTAAAACTTCTGAAGTTATGGGAACATGCTGTATAGTACACTCAACCTTCACAGAAAAGGGAGGATCCTTCAATCAGATCGGACCAGGAAGTTGTGGCTGGCTGGCTACTGGCTTATAATCGATGTCGATACGTTGTATACATAACTAGCTGCGCCATGCGGTTTCACCCGCGTAGGTTTCGATACGTTTTTTTTTTTTATATACTCAGCTCCTATTGGTCGCAGCGTGATGTTATATAGCCTAAAGACTAGTAGTTCCTGAGATTAGCGCATTCAAACAAACAAACTCTTCAGCTTTATTTATTAGTATAGATATATGCTAGGTTCAGGATGCCATGTGTCACCACAAAATGTTTCCTGTGTTATCGTCCAAAACAGTTGAAATATCGAAAACTGATCATTCATAAAAATCATTAGACACCAATGTAAAATTACGTCTGTCTTCAGATATAAAGTGCCTTTCTCGTTCTGCCTTGCCTCTGACACCTTCATGACACTTCAAGTTCGCTATCATCACTCATGCTACTTTTGGTGGATTTGCTGTATCATCATAAAACGCATCACTGCAAAAACAGCCGTTCTATAACTCTGGCTTTCTAGAAATACTTAAACGGCTTTTCTTCTTTTTCATACATCCAACCTTTAGTATTCCTTCAAACTATAATAATACAATCCCTAAGTCGAAGTTTGCTCCTTCTCTTCTCACTCATCCTGTGTGGCTACCATGAGTTTTCATTACGAAGACTCGATCATCGATATCGACCACGTTTGACTCATCGGTTGTCCCGCTTCAAGGTTGTTAGAACTCTTAACCAATGAGAGCGCCAAACGCGGTCGATGCGTATGATCGAGTCTGGTAATGAAAACTCATGGTAGCCACACTGTTCTACAAATTATCTTTACTCCTTTACTCATTTAATGTCTCTTTCCAGAGCTACCGCGGTCGCAAGCCCCTCGGTGGCACAGCGGGTGTGGCTGGCGCAGGCTTGCCCGGCGTTGCAGCCGCAGCGTCGCCCAGTCCCGCTCCACAGGCACCGGCAGCGCCGAGCCCGGCCCCCGCCACTACGCCAGCTATGAAGCAGGAACATCCCAGCCAGCCTATGGTAAGGATCTATTGAGATTTCTACAGTGAATGAGTTCCTACATGAGTCATGGTCGAACAGATTGGTGGCGTCTCCTAATGTGGGATGTTGGTTCCTAACCTCAAGACATAACTTCTTAATAGTCATTTTCTTTCTTAATAGAAAGTAAAGGTGTGGAGGAGTCAGATAAAATATCCAGAGAATTTTTTACTCGGTGGTATCGGCTGCCGGCAGAAGTTACCACCCACCAGACAAGGTCTTGCCGCCAAGCGATTCGTCGTGTTCCGGCATGATGTCTGGTGAAGCCGTACGGAGGACGGGTCTGAGCAGTTGTATTGGGATGTGTGCCGGGTACGATGCGCCAAATGTTATCGTGGAGGGACTCCAGATCAATTTCCCTCTGGCGCAGCATCGTTGGTCGTGTTGGTCTTGGGTTTAACATTGCGTCACCTCGCTCAACTGCTGTCATCCTTCCTATTCCTAAGTTTTTTAAGTGAATAGGCTTAAAAAACTAGTGCGCTTTACCATCAACGATTGCATCACTGCTTACCATCAGGCGGGATTGCAATCAAGCACTAGTTTATAATATAAAAAAAAATGAAAAAATGTTCACTCGATGTGATGAGACTCATAAACTGTAAAGTAAAATATGATGAAATGTTATGATTTCACTAGACTCCTGATTCGCGTCCTTAACTTTATAAATTAATCGCCTACCTAAGCTGAAACAAATTTGCTGAAGGATAGAGTGAAAATCTAATCCAATAATGGCTCACTAAATGAATAGAACCTTCTCCGTTCAAAGTAACGTTATGCAGATGCATTGCAATTCTCCCGTCCATTTTACTTAGAGGAAATCATAGTACCAATTTAGCATATTCAAGTCAATCTTCATCTAGGACTTATTTGGTTCTGCGTTTAAATTAAGACTTAGGATATGAGTTAGTGGTTTCCACATTGCCCTCAAACGTGATTATGCAATTTAAAATACCGTTAGTTTTCTCTTCGATCGCTATAAAGACAGTAATTAATACATTTATGACAGTACTTCAATTAATGCAATAGGTTTTTAATAACTGTAATGGTTACTATACTTATTGGTAGTTTTATTTACATTACAACCTTGCAACACTCGTAAAATATATTTAACAGCTCGAGCAGCGTCATAAAAATTTATTTGTCTTCGTAGTTTGAACATAACTACAATATTGTGAATGGCTAACTTCATTGAGTTATTCAGTTCAAAAGTTATAATTAATACTCCAATAACGCAGCAGTAGACAATAATCAAGTTAATAGTGATGTTTACTGGCCAGTAAACATGATGACGTTAAAATAAATGACACGTCATTTGCGCACCTTTATCCACAAAATCGAAATTAACCTTTTGGAAATAAAATTCGCCCCGAAATGGGACCGTGGAACAGAGGTAGCTTTATTACGAGCGGAACAACACATGATTATGGTTTTATAACAGTAAAGTGAGGGATTTGCATAAGTGTATTGTAACGAGCCATTACCATAATCGTTGTCATTTAATAGTCGGTTTTAACAAGCTGCATGATTACTCTATAAGTAATTATAGGGACGGACATCATTGTTGTGTCTATTAACATAATATGCCTGGTTTATTATTAACGATGGTAGGAATACCAACGTCGGTGGTTAATATGACTATTTTATGCTTATCAGGCTTATTAGACTTTTGTCAACTGCCTAACCCATCGGCATAGATTAGCGTGATGATGATAACCTAGGATTTGCGTTAGTGGTAACTGGCAAGAAGTTTTTTAGATGATATGCTTGAATATGAGGCTGTTGAGTAAGTTGTAAGAATAGATAATTTATGCATTTTTAGGGTTCGCGTCAAACTTGACGGGTTTTTTTTTACAAAATTTGCTTATTTAAATAAGCATAAAACAAATACAAAAGGGCCATTTCCGTTATCCGTCAAACAAAATTTGGGTAGACAAAACTCTTTTTTTGGATCATAGACTTTTTCGTTTGGGTAGGTTTTATTGAACTCGATTATTCGGTTTTGTAACTAGATATATGATATCGGTGCGTCGCTAACTCTTCGCTTGGCTTCACAAATTATGACGAATCCCAATGCCTAACAGATAACAAATCTGTTTGAATTGTGGTAATTGTTCGGTTTATATTAATTACTAGCTGTTGCCCGCGACTCCGTCCGCGTGAACTTCAGTTTATAAGCGCCTGTTAAAATAATGGGCGCAATATGTACGACCGCGTTCGCTCCCATTTTCGCAACATTTTTTGTTACTGCTCTGCTCCTATTGGTCATAGCGGGATGGTATATAGCCTATGTTCTTTCTCAGGCTCTAGACGGTCGGTTCAATAGTTTAGGCGTGAAAACCGGACAGACAGACAGACAGGCAGACAGAGATACTTTCGCATTTATAATATTAGTATGGAGAACACTAAGGGTGAACTACATACATACTTTTATGCCTAGAGTAATTTTACCCTAACATGTATATTTTTTAGTTTTGCACACTAACTAACTGTCAAACATCAATTGTATACCATGAATAAAAGATATCTCATCATCATCATCATCTCAGCGTAAATCCCAGTCGCATCCGAAACTTTTTGAGCACTGGAGGCTGGGGTCCGCTTTACAAGTCTTATTGCTAATTTTGGCTAAACTTCGATATTTTCCGTGAAGCGACTGCCGTCTGACCTCCACAACCCGAAGGCGATATCTAAGCATTGCAGTTAGACCTATTGTTGTACTTTTGAGGGCTCCAACAACCTGTACTGACTGCCATTAGATGTTCGTATGGCAACCGTGACCAACGGCTTAACGTGCCAGACCAGTGCAAATATTCATATTCATGCATACAAATATTTGCACTGTGCGGGGATCGAAACCGCGCCTACTTGCACAATGACCGCGTTCGCTACCGCTACGCCACGGAGGCTGCCATATGCCAGATATCTGACTTTAGTAAAGCCATAAACCACAAATTAACTGGACTAATCGCTTAAAGAAGAGGTGACAGAAGACCTAATAGCGACGAAAAACGGGGCAGACCCAAAAACAAAACAAAATCCGGCTGGCTGTAGTCCCAAAAAATATGACAGAAACTCTCTAAAAGCAAATTGAATTAATATTCGTTGGTAAATGTGCTCGACAAACTTATTCAATTTGTTTATTCCTCTTTCGTTTGCATTTGACAAAAACGTCTTTGAGACTGTTTTGATAAAATTATAATGGAGTTTGTATTCACAATTGCTTTTTGAAATAGAAGGGTTAAAAATGGCCTTGTCAAATTGGCTGTGTTGAGTTTGAACTGAATTTGGGATACAATTATATAATTTATTGTTTTGTTATTGTTCTCAGCATTAAAATTTTATTTAATTAGTTCTTGCGCAGTAAGGTCTTGGTCTCCCGAGGCAGGAACAGTGATATTAGATTTTTCCATATCGATGTTTTTTGGTTGCAATCGATAAAAAATATATCAAATAATTATGGTACTTATCACATTTATTTAGATCTGTTCAGCATTTTCCAAAGAAAAGAAGGATTTTGTATAGTAAAATGCGTACACATACGTTCATGCGTACGAAGTCGTGGTGGCCTAGTGGTTAAAACACCAGCCTCTCAAGTATGAGTGCGCGGGTTCGATTTCAGGTCAGACAAGTACCAATGTAACTTTTCTAAAGTTATATGTACTTTCTAAGTATATCTGGGACACCAATGACTGAAGGTGAAGGAAAACACCTTGAGGAAATCTGGACTTTAAGTCTGAAATCGCCAACCCGCATTGAGCAAGCGTGGTGATTACGCTCAATCCTTCTCTGTATGAGAGGAGACCTGTGCCCAGCAGTGGGACGATAAAAAGGTTGATAATGATGATGATATGTTCAGCTTTACACAAGCGTGCACATACCACAAATTGAAGATATTCTCCCACATAACGTCGCAACAACAGTTGTTTTTTCACTCCTTCAGATACTTACATATATCCAAGACTTCCACACTGCAGTTCAAGTTCCGACTGAACTCTAACAACACTACGCCCGGTTCAAATAACTAGTTTTCCATAACAAGATGTCAAAGTGGGAAATTTTTAATTTGCGCCCGCGTCCTCAAACTTTGGCAATTTCAGTGCAGTGCGCCCGAATTTATGTTCGGACCAAGCGCTTTCTATTTTATTTTAAACTGGCCAGCTATGTGGCAATAAGACTGTCGACTTGGCATAATGGACAAAAAGTTTGTTAATTTTAAAAGAAACAATTTAAATTCCGACACCTTTTTTTTTAAAGTAACCCTGTATTTTAAGAAGTAGGTTTTAACTTACAGCAGGACTTTTTCTTAAAGTCAATAACGTTTATCTTTAATTCATACTATGTATATATGTATTATGTATACTAGCTTTCCGCCCGCAGCTTCGCCCGCGTGAACTTCTGTTATATTGCGCTTTTTAGATTTTCCTCGGGATTATCATTTTTTTCCGGGATAAAAAGTGCCCAATTATCCAGACTTCTAAATTAACGTCTGCAAAATTTTAAAGCAATCGGTTCAGTAGTTACGGCGTGAAAGCGGAACAAACAAACTCACTTTCCGATTTATAATATAAGGATTCTGTGGTAAACTTGGCATGGGCCCCATTTCTTTGTTCACGAACTAAATTAAATTTAAATTCAGTGCATTTTATTATTTTTATCTCATTAAAAAAACGACAGAAGATAAATATCGATCGTATAAATTTTGACAGGACTAAACTAATATGTTTAGTCCTGTCAACAGACAGTTTCATCATCATCATCATCATCATCATCAGCCTCTACTCGTCCACTGCTGGACATAGGCCTCATTCATGGCACGCCAACAAGCTCGATCCTGAGCAGTTCTCCGCCAGCCACTACCAGCCACCTGTTTGATGTCGCTCCATCGTCCTACGCTACGTTTGCCGAGACGCGGTCTCCACTCGAGGACTCGTTTACCCCATCGGTTGTCGGTCCTGCGGCATATGTGACCAGCCCATTGCCACTTAGCTTGCTAATCCTCTCAGCTATGTCGGTGACTCTGGTCCTCTGTCGGATCACCTCATTTCTGATGCGGTCCTTCAGAGAGACGTCCAACATAGCCCTCTCCATAGCTCGCTGAGCGGCTTTAAACTTATGGACTAGTCTGACCGTTAGTGTCCACGTCTCAGACAGTTTAAACATGGTTAAGAACATGGCAACCAAAAATACGTCAATTTCTAGGCCAATAAAATAATAGGATAGGTATAAGAGCCAATATCTAGGTTCTGCTATTTTTTACACTATCGTGATTGACGATTCCGAATGACTCTATGAGAAAACACAAAAGGTTAATAAGGCACTCTTAGACCATTTCAGTTTTTAAGTACTTATGAACGTTTGTAATCTGGGTAATATCGTGACGGTCAGAATTTAAATATTACACTTCTTTTGGTCACTCTTATTCCTCTATTCCATACTTCTCATTCTCAGTAAACAAAAGGGAATCAAATTCGTTCAAATTTAGAAGGATATTGTTGATCCATTGCAACAAGCTTTTACCACAGGATGGGAAATGTAGGAGAATCTGCAGGAAAGCGGACCCCGGGCTCCAACGCGAAAGCAGCGGATGCAATCGGGATAAACGCTGAGATGATGATGATGATGATTGTTGATGCATTGCTTCGTAAAATTTCTTTGCTTAGCAACGTAAATAACGCACTGAATGTTGTTGAACTGTCAATGTGTCAATGTCTATGACACGTTTTAACGGTTTTTATTTGTTGTTGTTCTTTTTCCTACACAAAACAGGAAACAATTGGGAAATATGTACCTCGCTCTATCTATATCTAAATTCAAATTGTTTGTAACAATCAATCGGAATGCCCATTCACAGTGGAAATAGGCGATAATCGCCATAGTTATCACACTGGTATTGTTCGCAGATATAATTTATTAATAACAACAAACTCGATAAATTGTTTATTATTGTTGTTGTTATTGTGCGACAATGATTTATTAGTGGAGCATTTATCTTTTATGGGTTTTATAAAAATAACATTTGGGATAAAGGGTAATTTGAAAGTGGTAAAGTTATTTTTAGAGTTGCCACGTGGAATATAGCTATATTAATAGTTGTATGGCGTCGTTATTTTTATATTGTAGCTTTTCATAACTTTATGATTTTGTGTAAATTTTATAGTTTTCTCTTACATCAAATAATACAAAAAAAAGAATAATTAAAATCGAACTAATCTGTAAAAAGTTATACTTAAAAAATATACGCTTTTTTTTTGTCGATTTAAAATACATTCAGTAGATACATTCATACAGTGGATATGTTGGTCCTAACTACGCGTCTTTTTAGCCCAGAAATAATTTAAAAATAAATTACTTGTAAGTACTTCATGTTTTAATATTTTTTTAATTACATGCCCTATCTTCTCGCTTATAAATTCTTCGAGAGGGATTGCCCATAATTGTGTTCAATTATGTCCTGAACACGATTACGCATACAATTGTAATTAACGGTTACGATATAATTGGGTAATAAATAGAGTTAGTCTAGGTTGTCGCCTATAGTTGATTACAATGTCACTATCAGCTATACAACACTTCCTTAAATGACTAATTCGAATGTAATAGCAAAATTACCTATTATTATAGGCAATTTTGCTATGAAAATTCGTAAGACCGTTTGCGAGTATTTCTAGCTGGTAATACAGTGCTTCAATATGAGAATTTTGAGTATTTAGCACGCCTATTCTAAATTCGAACAGTCAAAGTTACATAACGCTTTTTTTTTATTATTATAAACTAGTGCTTGACTGCAATTCCACCTGATGGTAAGCAGTGATACAATCGTTGATGGTAAAGCGCGCTAGTTTAAGAGCCTATTTAAAAAAACTGAGTGAAAAGAAAGGAAGACGGTAATTGAGCGAGGTGATGCAATGTTAAACTACTACTACCTAAGCAACACGACCAACGATGCTGCGCCAGAGGGAGATTGATCTGGAGACCTTCCACGACCAAACTCCCGACACAGCAACATTTGGCGCATCGTACGCGGCACACATCGCAACACAACTGCTCAGACCCGTCTTCCGTACTGCTTCACCAGACATCATGCCGGAACACAACGAATCGCTTGGCGGCAAGACTTAGTCCGGAGGATGGTCAATTCTCCCGGCAGCCGATGTCATGGCCTACCACCAATTCAATGTTCATACATAGTTGAAGTCATCTACTGTTGTATGAACTTGTATGAAACAACAAGAATTTAACTACAATGCCATTCAACAATAGCTAAATGAAGAAAGGGTAGGTATTAGTAATTAGTCAGAAAGCGAGTAAACGCACGCGTCTAGTAATAAACAAGAATAATCTCGTTATAGAATCTCATTACGACGACATAACAAAGTTTTAATTGCAAACGACGTACGTACGTCGGCATGTTAATAAAATATTACCTAACTTGGTAAAAGGCATCCCCTTTGCGTAGAAATTAAAATCTTAGAAACTTGAACGAGTTTCGAAGGAGCATTACATTATAATTTGTTACGTAACATATTTACTTTGGCCTGCCAACGCTTAACATCCTTAAATTTTGTAATTTCATAATGTTCCTTCAGTTACGTGGCTTTATTAGAAAAACGTTAGATATTTAGCTCCGAAACTTTATTTCTTAATTACACGTTAGGTTATTTCTTTATTGATTTAAAACAAAGTAGCTTAGAACACTGAATTTCCGGCAGACATGCTTTGGAAAAGCTTTTAGCAACATTAATTTTGAAATTATTAGAGGCACGCAATCTTAGTAACGAACCTAACTCAAGGCAAAATTGAAAGACACACACACATGAAGACTATATTACAGTCATCGCTTAAATTATAAATCTATCAAACATTGGTCTCGAATCCCTTGTTCACAAATTAAATTAAATTTAAGTTAAGTGCGTATTTTTCTCTCTATTCAATAAGAAAAGGACAGAAGATAAAATGAGGTGTATAAAATCAAAAACAGCTAAATCCATTTATGGTAACTTTTGAGCTGGGTATACCATTTTCATCGTTAAGCAAAATGCTAACTATGTCCTCAATTCTTTGGCACCAAAAGCAGATAGATCCGCCTTTAAAATCGTTATAAAAAATGTAGTTAGTAACAGAGGTAGCTATATCTCGCTTCCTGAGAATCAAAGACAGCTAAAGTTATAACCGACCAATCAGAGAGCTCTCATACTATCGAGTTCATTTTGTGTGGTGTTATTTTAATGAAAACTTGGGTTTTTGGGTTGTTTCGGAAATAAAAGAAAATAAAAAACTTGGTGTAATAGAAGCTATACCCGGGAAGGCGTAATCAATTAATTATTGGAAACAAAGCCAGCTATGTCCGGTCTAAATCCAAAAGTTGGGATCAATATCAGCTATGTCGATTTTAATTAATTCATTATAAAAAGAACCTTGCACTTTGATAGTTTAGATGATAACTTCTCTATATGTCTAAAACAAAATTCGTACAATGTAGCTAGCCTAAAAATATCAAAGTAACGTTTTTTTATACGCCTCAAATGTCAGTTTAGACCTGTCAAACTAGCGCGCTCCAGACGTAAACTGGCGTATTTTTAGTCGCCATGTTTATAATCGCCTCTAAACTGTCTATGGAGTATCTTAATTTGACAGGATTAAACTAAAATGTTATCTTCTATCCTTTTCTTGATTATATAGAAAGAAAAAGATCTACTTAACTTAAATTTAGTTTAATTTGTGCATAATGGAATCGGACCCATTATCTGCCAAACACTTATAAGTCAGCATAACCCTAGTATAAACAGAATCATCTCGACCTCGGTCATCGTATGATTACGTTCGAGCAGTTCACACGAGACATTATGTAGTAAACAGTGTCCGAGCCAGCCTCGACACACATAACACAGTAGGTATATGACGTAACTGCTAATTATCTAAAACTGTACGACTATTGTAGAAAAAAAATACGAGGACATTGAATAAAATAGGATCGTAACAAGACGTGAATACAATACAAATAATATTAAGGAAGCTAACAAACAAGGAAGAAAACAATTACAATTAAAATGTGAACTAACAGTAATATGCCATTATTCTCGACATGAAAAAAAGTCGTGGTAGCCTAGTGGTTAAAACACCTCTCAAGTATGAGTGTGCGGGTTCGATTCCAGGTCAGGCCAATGTAACTTTTCTAAGTTATATGTACCGTTATCTCCAAAACTATTTATAGCCATCCTAGAAGATATTATCAGCAAGATAGATTGGAGTAAGTCAGGTATATATATAAATGGCGAATACCTAAGTCATTTGAGATTCGCAGATGACCTAGTCTTGCTATCTGAATCTAGCACCCAGCTACAACAAATGATGGAAACTTTACAGTCTACAAGTGTCAGGGTGGGACTGGAAATGAATCTCTCTAAGACCATGGCAATGACAAATAGATGGAGAAGACAAATCATAATAAATGGAGTGCCACTCGACTATACTGACTCATACATCTACTTAGGGAAGCGAATAAGCTTTGATCGTAAAAATAACGAACTGGAAGTGAAAAGAAGAATACAACAAACTTGGAATAAATATTGGAGTTTAAAGGAAATTTTTAAAAGTAACCTTTCCATCTCCCTTAAAACAAAAGTGATGAATTCCAACCTCCTACCAAGTTTGACGTACGGATGCCAGACGTGGAAGTTCACTTCAAAAATAAAAAACCTAATAACTACTTGTCAAAGAGGACTCGAACGCAGCATGCTTAAAATAAGAAAACTAGACAAAATTCGACATACAAAAATAAGAGCAATAACTAAAGCAACAAATGCACTAACTTACGCTCAAAAACTGAAGTGGAAATGGGCTGGCCATGTCGCAAGGCTTAAAGACCAGAGATGGACCAAAAAGGTAACGTTTTGGAAAGGACCTCTTGGTAAAAGAAGCAGAGGAAGACCACTGACACACTGGGACGGTGAGATTATTAAGCTAGCCGGCCCACACTGGAAGCAGACTGCACAGAATAGGGACATCTGGTCAGCTTTGGAGGAGGCCTTTACCCAATAATGGGGTTCCTGCGAATTAGGTTAAGTTAATAATTAGGCACATTTAAATAAATTTAAGAAATAAACTATTTAGAAATTTAAGTTATAAATTAGTTTTTTTTTAAATAAATAAATTAGGTAAACTAAAGTAAATAAATAAATTTAGTTTTTAAAATACATAAATATACAATAAACATGTAAGGTCATAAAAATTAGTAAACTTAAGAAAACAATGTAAAACTAATTAGTAGGAAATAAAAGGCTTTTTATTTTATTTTATTTATTTATTTATTTTATGTACTACTTCTAAGTATATCTTGGACAACAACGACTGATTAAAAGGTGAAGGAAAACATCTTGAGGAAACCTGGACTTAGAGTCTGAAATCGCCAACCCGTATTGAGCAAGCGTGGTGATTACGCTCATTTCTTCTCTGTATGAGAGGAGACCTGTGCCCAGCAGTGGGACGGTAAAACAAAGGTTGATGATGATGATGAAAAAAAAACGTACCGAACGATACAGTCTATTCATTCAGCAGCGTCAGTTTTTAAATTGTTCATTTTCACTTTTGTATTTGTTTAAACTACGTGGGAAAGGGGATGTTACAAAAAGAATTGTAGTGGGTTTGAATAATAATTTCAACAGTGTTTTGTATTGTTGCAGGCACCAATGCCGTTCTACGCCGGAGATCCTAACCGCTTCCCGACCGCGTGGCAGACCGATCCATCGCAAGGTTAGTTCTCTCCAATCCTAATAACAAAACTAAATAGAAAACTGCAGAAAGACAGGTAGGTAGACTCTGGTCTAAAATTTGGTCTGCAGTGTCTGACAAAGGTAGTGATAAAGCGCCGAGAACTCATTAAGAGCGGACTCTAGTGATGCTTTCTCTAAGTCAGACAAACGTTACCCACTGTTTTCTTCTGGGATAATGCTTTTAGAACAATCATTTTTTTTCTAGATTTTACACCAGGATTATACGCGCCCCTATCATTTGATATTTCCAAAAATTAATTAATAAAAAAAAATATGATACTTAAAAATCGCGAAAAATAACCCATTTTCATCGCGATGTTCAGATTACTTTAGACAAACGTGATAATTTTTTGACTAAAAAGAAAATAATAGAAGCATAGGTATCCTTTTACTCTAAATTTTGATATAAAAAAAATAATTGAGATCTATAGTGCATTGAAAAAGAAAACAGCGGAATACGAAACGTCTTTTGGTCAACGTTTTTGTAAGTAAAATCAGCCTGAGCTGCTACTGTCCCTTTTTGTACTTTACCGGGAGAGGTTGGAAACAGCGCGACGGCAATAATTTCTTCAAATACCTATTTTCCAAATTCCTCGGCATTAGAGTCCCCTCTTAAGAACTACTCTGCACTACTACACTATATGATCGATATTTTACGGTGTCACTCACAAAAACTTTCAACCACATATTCTGGATAACGATCCATGATATGTACTTGAAATGGATGTACTTTAATCAATAATTTTTCTTCACAGGTTGGCAGAACCAGTTCATCCAACAGCTCCCCACACAGACTGGTCAAACCACACTGGACTATCAGGGCAACCACACAGCGTATGCTGCGTCGCCCCACTACCAAGCAAACACCACGTATACCGTCCAGAACGTTGCCACCGCATTTGACGCCAGTAATAACACTTATTATCAGGCTGGTATCCAGTCTGTTCCGGCTCAGAGGCCGCCTTCTAACCGCGGAGCTTACACCCCAGTACCATCGCCTAGAGCACCTCATTACGCCACAGAATACCAACAACAGTACGCCCAAGCGGCAACGCCCGGTGCGACATCTGGAAACGATTCCCGCCCAGCTTCAGCCGCATCATACCAAAACTCTGTACCAACAACAGCTGCTGGTGGTTATAATGTTAGCCAACCAAGTTATGAGCGTACAGAATATTCTCAAGACCACCAAGAGGAATATTCGAACCCTGAAAATGGATCGGGAGACACCAACAACGAAGGCGAGAGACAAGAACAAAATACGCCTAATGGACAACATTCGGGAAACGCCGAGCCTGGATACCTGCAGGGGAGCAACGGTCCGCGAGCTTCACTCGATTGTAGCGGGTATTCGGGCGGCTATAACAGCGGACAATATAGGGAGAATGGCCAGCCACAAAACCAAAATGAATGGCAACAACATCAGTGGCAGCACAACCAAAGATTACAGAACCAACAGCAGCAAATACAAAATCAGCAACAACAGATACAAAATCAGCAATTGCAAAACCAACAGCAGCAATTGCAGAATCAGCAGTTACAGAACCAACTGCAACAAAATCAACAAATGCAGAATCAACATATGCAGAGGCAGGAGGAGGAACAACATCAGATGTTCTCGCCATCAGACAGGGTTAACTTGAACTCGAGACTGAAAACAATGATATTAAACAAGCAAAACCACACCCGGGATGGCACCAACACGCCGCCAGACAAAGGGGACCCAGGAGAAGGGCCGCCTCGGGTCATCGACGATAGGAAGACCGGTGCCGTCAACGTCAATGACGATAGAAATACTACCGGTCATTTTTTATCGTATAGCCACCATCTCCGAGATAATTACCGCTTAGGCGAACAGGGGTACCCTGGCGCTGGTAATTATTCACAAAACGCCCAAGCGTACAGCGCGGGTGAGTTCGGAGGTGGTGGCCACCACGTATGGGAGGGGGGGACAGAGGTCCCGAGAACTTTTGATAAAAACGCTTCTACCAAGAACGTAACTAAACCTCCTCAAAAGTTGCCGTCTTATGCGGACATGAGAGGACAATACGGTACATACTCGAACGTACCTTATGAAGTGCAGAAATATGCAGAAGTTTATAGTAACGATAGTTTAAGTTATATTCCACAAGATAGTAAGGATTTTCAATCAAAAATGCTCATTGGACCAGTATCGGAGATGAACCAACAAAATTGTAACCCATCGAGGGACACAAACGCACAAAGAAGAGCTTATGAAAGTAGGGAAGCATATGACGCGAAATTTAGACATCCATCGGCACCTTTAGTTCCTAAATTAGAGATGCCTGATACCTACCAATATCACAAAGACGATAGGTTATTAAAAACTGACCCACAGAGGCCAATGAATCAAACTTCATATCATAAACCAACTGAAATGCCTGTCAATAATGCATTTAGAGAATTTCCAAATGGTGCAGTAAAACCGCAGCAAAATACTGTTCTACCACCAATATCAACTATAAAGCAGGAGAATTTTGGACAAAAACCTCAGCCTTATCAGAATTTTCAAAATTTTCCTTATGGGGAGCCTATGAGGCAACCAGAGCCGGCTGAGACCTACGCACAGATACCACGAGCGCAGGAGAACATGGGCTTCCAGAAATATCACCGGAACTTTGCTGAAGTCAAGCAAAAAGAAACAGAAAAGGTTAATAATAAGAATACCCCGGCTGAACCAAAACCGCCATATTACATAGAGCAGATTAAGTCTGAACATTCTCCACCGGGACACAAAATTTACAAAAACATGCCTTACCACCAACCCCCACGGAATGATCCATATCTTTTCCCGGGCGATGGTGGGCCGGCTGTTATAAGGAATGAGGTTGGATACTCGTGCTGTCGCCAAGGTTCTACTAAGAAACCTCCACCAGAGCATTTAAGGGACGGTGCATGCCCTGGCCTTCAGACCAAAGATGAAGTATTAGAGGATGATCCCGACGCAGCTGAAAAGGGCGACTCCAAAGCGCAATCAAAGCCTAGCACTCCAGTTCCAGACTTAACTAAACCTAAAGAGAACCAATTTAATTATTCCAAAGAGTACCTCGATAATTTGGAGAAGTTGCGAAATAATTCTAGAACAGAAGTGCCTGATTGTAATTGTTTTCCGGCTGATAAGAATCCTCCGGAACCTGGCAGTTATTACACACATTTAGGTAAGTTAAATTATATCAACTTTCTTTTTGATTATGTAGCCAAGAATCTTCAATATATTTTTTTGTCTTTTATTCGCACAGGAGCAGCTCCTACTTTAGCAGAACTAAGAAAAGAATTGGAAGCTCGAACTGGATTGTCTGGAAAAGAGTTGAGGATAGAAAAGATCTGTTATACTGGGAAGGAAGGAAAGTCAGCACAGGGCTGCCCGATGGCTAAGTGGGTGAGTGTATGGATCCCAAAACTCATTAAACTAACCCACCAACACTTAAAGCTCCTGTCAAGTAATTAACAGCAAACGGCGAACTTCAGAAAAGATATCTTAATATCGGTAACCTAAAGCACACTTTCATATAATTTGGTTCTGAACAGAATGAATACCTTTAGTCAAAGTTCTTTCTTCTATCAACAAGCTACTAAAGGAACAATTGACGAAGTTCTCAATTCCATTCTTCCAGGTTATAAGACGCGCAAACTACACTGAAAAGGTGCTAGTAGTTGTAAAATTCCGCAACGGACACTCGTGTACGACGTCCTGGATTGTCGTGTGCCTGGTGGCCTGGGAAGGGATCCCGCAGTCCGAAGCCGACTTGGATTACACCCTGTTATCACACAAACTCAATAGATACGGCCTTCCAACCACAAGAAGGTGCGCGACCAATGAGAATAGAACCTGCGCTTGTCAAGGTAAGTATTTTCATCACATATACTTAACGATTCATGTTACAAAATATGAGGAGTTGGTATTTTTCTGTTGCTATGCTAGGCAAGATGACCTTCTAATAGTTGAGTATGTTCAATTCAGCAATACATATGTAGGATCATACAGATTAGAATATTATTTAGAATTTCTGATTCATGGCATTTTTCACATTGCTATGAATCAGAAATTCGTTATTTGTCACATTGAGGGGCCCGTGGGTAAATTATAACAGCCGCACATGTCGACCGATTAGGTTAAGCTATGCTTGCCGCGGTTGGTATGTGTGAATTTGTTTATATTTTTTCTTTAATTATTTTTTTTTGTACTATTTGTTTATCACCCTTCTTGATGTATTTTTTTTTCTTGTATTACCTGTATTGTGTCTTTTGTTGTTGCATCAAATAAATGTGTTATCTATCTATCTATCTACCTACCGAGACAGGGGTCTCGGCTACACATGCTCACAACAATTAAATGATGTCGTCCTCCGTGGCGCAGCGGTCAACACGCCTGCCTGCGACGTGGGACCCCGGGTTCGGGCAGGCCATGATGGAAAACGATCTTTTCCTGATTGGCCTGGGTCTTGGATATTTATCTATATATGTATCTATTATAAATATAGTATCATTGAGTTAGTATCCCATAACACAAGTCTCGAACTTACTTTGGGGTTAGCTCAGTCTGTGTGATTTGTCCGTATTTATTTATTTAATTAAACAAGTTTTCCGAGTCCCGGCCTTCCGTATCTTAGAAAACACGATGGCAGTATGGCTACCATGAGTTACGAGACTCGATCATACGCATCGACCGCGTTTGGCGCTCTCATTGGTTGAGAGTTCTTACAATCTTGAAGCGAGCCAATCGATGAGTCAAACGCGGTCGATATCGATCGAGTCTTCGTTATGAAAACTCATGGTAGCCACACTGTTGTCATTAGTAAATCTTTGACAGTCGTGGCGGGAAGTAGAAGTCCGAAAGTCTGACAGCCGGATCTTATTTTTGACTTACTTTATTGTAAGACCAAATCTCAATAAACCTCTTTTTCCAGGCTTAGACCCTGAGACCTGTGGTGCCTCCTACAGCTTCGGTTGCTCCTGGTCGATGTACTACAATGGATGCAAATACGCCCGTTCAAAAACAGTTCGCAAATTCCGCCTGTCAGTGAAGACGGAGGAAAGCGAGATAGAAGAACGCATCCATGTGCTGGCAACACTGCTCAGTCCGTTGTACATGAACCTGGCTCCGAAGGCGTTTGAAAATCAAATCCAGTTTGAGAAGGAGGCGTCGGATTGCAGGCTCGGATTTAAACCGGGACGACCGTTTTCAGGTACGGTGCTCTTGGTTAAGTTAGGTGTCTAGGAAGTTAGTTTCTAAGAACCGAGTTACTAAGAACTAGTTTTGAAAACCTTATTTCTAAAAACCTAGTTTCTTCTAGAATTACCTATCTACCTTGTTATCAGAAGGTATATATTTACTATATTAATTTTATTTATGCATCTTTTAAAATTATACTAAGTATTATTCTAATTTTCAACATAAATGCCTTTCAAAAAGTATTATTGTTTTGATTTCTTGACTTAAAAGTAACTTAAGAACTTTAAGAAATTTTTCTCAACATTTCTCTACAGAGGTAACTAAATACTTTAACATTTTGTGATTCCAGGTGTAACAGCATGCATAGACTTCTGCGCGCATGCACATCGCGATCTCCACAACATGAACAACGGCTGTACTGCCGTAGTAACCCTAGCCAAGCACAGGTCCCTGACAAGGCCTCCTGATGAACAGCTTCATGTATTGCCGCTATATGTCCTGGATACTACCGATGAGTTCGGCTCCAAGGATGGACAGGATGAGAAGGTCAAGAGCGGAGCGCTTGAGATACTCGATAAGTGAGTGGTGATGTACAAATTTTCTATTCTTGTTAAATAACTCAATATCGATTTATGATTTCTTTGAACTGTTCAAAGTAGCGATATAAGTTCCAAGGAATGACCTCATTACGAACACTAGTTTACATTAGACCTCATCTTCACCGTGTATAGGAAATCAAACTCGTATATAATATTTATTATTGTATTTATCTTACTTCCAGATACCCAATGGAGGTGCGCGTCAGATCAGTCCCACTACAGCCATGCCGTCGCCACGGGAAGAAACGAAAAGATGACGAGAATTCAGAATCAAACACGTCAGCAAACAGCAATAACTCACAGAGTCCTGGCAACAACCAGAAGAAAGCTCAACAGTCACCTGCGCCGAGGACACCTCAGCCAGCGGATGCGAGGAACAACGCCAGTCCTCGAAGCCAGAGTAGTGCTTCACCTAGAGCTATTACGCCAGCCTTAAACCAATCAAATCCCTCAGCATTCTCCAATAACGCCCACTATAATTCAGCCTTCGTTAACCCTAATATGCAACACCAGAATCCAGGGCTCATCAATCCTAACCTAGGCAACCCTGCCTTATTAGACATGGCGACGATGATAGATAATTTCACGGACGCTCAGTTACAAAGTAATCAGATATCCAGCACTGTTCTAGACTCTCCTTACAATCCCTATGATCAGAGTTATAACTTGCACCATCAGAATGCGCTGTATAATCAAAATCATGTGTCGCCGATAGTTGAAGGTACACCAATTCAGAATCACCAGCCTCAAGCTCCGACTCCTAATCCGAACCCAAATCAACTGCCAAGTTTCGCAGCTGGGTTGCAGAAAAGGGAGCACCAGTTCCCCAATCAAATGGCCCCTCAGAATCAGTGGCCGGACTTTGCTAACTCGGAATTATTCAATAATGTCGTAAAGGAGGATCCTGACTCCACAACAGCACATTTGAACGTCCCGCCGAATAACTACAGTCCAGACTCCAGTAGGAGTGAAACGAATTCTGATCCAATGCTACCAAAAGTCACTACAGAGCCCGAAAAACAGAATTTGATCGCTGATATTAACAACAAAATTCCTGAGTTTGACATGCCCAGTTCACCGCGGCTGACAGAGATATCACAAAACTCTCAGAGCACGCCCGCGTCTCCTGCTCCTTCTCAGATCCCAGAACTAAAGTCACCGAATAATGAAATGATGAAATCGGATGCCCGTCAAACTGTTTGGAAGTCGCCTGAATCAAAGAATTGGGACCCAAAACTAAAAGACCAATCGATACCTGAAAACGAGAATTCCTTATTTAGAGTCCCGAAAGCAAGACCACCATCAAGGTCCCAGCATACAAATCCACCAGAAGCTATTGAGAATTCTACGTTCTTAAAGCCATACCCACCTTCCGACAGGCCTCATTTAGGCCAGGGTTACGAGCACAGGAGTCCTTACGACAGCAGATCGAACAATTCCACGCCTCAGCAGACTGCAACACCTCAAAACAACTTCACAATCAACCACGATGAGCAAAACATGCAAGCGGTGGCCAATAAACCAGTTCCTGAATTTGCTGGTAACAATTTCCACCCAGTCAACCAGAATACCTATGGGAATCAGGCACAGATACAAAGTTATGGCAACTACCCACAAGTAGCAAATGCTTATTCCTTCCCTCCGAACCCTTACGGTCCTTTTAATCCTTATGAGAATACCTATAATGATTACAACAGCCTGGCGTATTACAACGCTGAGAAATACAAAAGGGAAGAGCTTCTTAGAAACCCACATTGTTATAATTCCTATGGATACCAATACAATCCGAACTTTGCGCCAAACTTCTACCAAAATCCAAGTCCAAACTGGTGTCAGTCTTCACCGAACTGGTGCATTTACCCGCCGCCATTTTCTATTCCCTACCCGGCTGAACCACCCAAAGCTGAGCCAATTGGCGAAGTTACAGAATTTACAGAGAATTTAGATTGCTTCAAAGATGGTCAAATGGGTGGCGTTGCTATCGCACTTGGGCATGGGAGCGTTCTCTTCGAATGTGCAAAACATGAAATGCACTCAACAACTGCCGTTAAAAGTCCAAACAGAGGCAATCCCACCAGAATATCTCTTGTATTTTACCAACACAGAAATCTAAATCGTCCGAAACACGGCCTCGAAGAATGGGAGGAAAAGATGAGGTTAAAGAAACTGGGACTGAATCCACCGACGCCTGGTACGCCGGGGCCGAACTCGAACTCCGTGTCGCCGGCGACTACTCCAGGGCCGGAGCGCCAGACGCCCGGGCCGGACAAGTGGAAGAGCCCGGAGCCGTTCCCGGGGAGGGTGGCGTCGCTGTCGGCGCTGGCGGCGACGGGCACGACGACGTCGTGGACGACTCTGTTCCCGATGCACCCGTGCACGGTGACGGGCCCCTACCAGGAGTCCAGCACCTGACGCAAGCTCGCGCCGAGTCGCGCGAACACGACCCGACGCACAGACGTCTCTTCCTTAGCTATGTAAGCTCTGTGTTGCCTTTCGATTTTAGAACTTTTATAATCGTCGATTAGAGCCGTTGTGCTTTCCAATATATTCTGTAGTTCCTCGACGTATGATGTGTGAGTGAGGCGCGGCCCTGGTCCGGTGCGCTGACATGTTGAAAATCCAGCGATTCCTTTCATGCATTTAAATATTGGAATTGAGTACCGTTTGTAACTGAAATATTTTTTAAAACGTATACCGAGTGAGTTTTAATCAAAGATGTAAGTTTAAGTTTTAATTTTAAATAGTGTTTATCGCATTTCAGCTAGTCTTACGTTACGTTAGTATCGATTGTGTATTTTGTCAAAATGACCGTTATCGTGTAGATTTTTTTGTATATTCTTGTCTTTATTTTAAGTTGACGATCGTTGAGCCGGCCACTGAGCGGTTAGTTTAATTTAACAGACTATTGCTGTATAAAATAGTGTCGTAAATGTAGGTTTTGTCTGCATATTTTGTCGATGTTTTTTTCTAATTAAGCGCATAATCGAAAGTTTTGTGCGACACAATGATCTCATAAACTACTAACCCTACATTTATATAATGTTATCAGAACAAAAGTACAAAACACTACATTGACAGTGCAGACACCTTCAGCGGTCGTGTATTCATTATTTTGTACCTTTGTCTGTCAATTAATTGTTTTTATTTAATTAGTAATGTTTATTACCATTCCTGTAATTCTGAACATTTGTTTTGGCTTATAATTTAAATGTATTTAATGAATGAAATCAAGCGGTCAGCCGCAAATATTTTACCACAAAGATACGAGTGCTTTTCTATTAGGTTAAGTCGTGTGTATTTTTAACTTTTTAGAATATTTAACTTATTTATATTGTATTACGTGAACCATTGTCGTATCATTTTCTTTGTAATAATTTTAGTGTTACTGTAGACATTAATATTTAATATATTTGCTTTACGGCTCGATCATTAAATTATTACAGGTTGTTTTAAGCATATTTCAAGAACGCCTTCTTTATTCGTCAAATCGAGTGCCTGTGTGTTTGGGTATAAAATGAGGCCGCGAGCGTAAAAACAGCCAACAAACGCTTTATAGAATAAATAGAGGGCCTATCGCT
Source organism: Sesamia nonagrioides (assembly GCA_017933935.1). NCBI lineage: Eukaryota > Metazoa > Arthropoda > Insecta > Lepidoptera > Noctuidae > Sesamia > Sesamia nonagrioides. Next base: position 536,705 of record JADWQK010000307.1, on the reverse strand, counting down.
TTCATTTCAAAAATAGAATAAGATTACTCTATGCGTGTTATAAAGATGGTTACACACAATTTAATTCAAAATGCAAAACCTCTAGGTAAGGCAACAAAAAGTACTAAATTTAAATGTGACAAAATTAGTTTCACTAATTATCTCGATATTAAAACATTGGCTGTTCTTGCTCTCGCGACCTAAAATATGATTGATATTATAACGAATCTGATTTGGGTATCGAGTATATTATTGATTGTGACCTTATTATTTAAGAATTGCGATTGCATTATACGAACACTCTTCTAACTTAGTGATGATAAAATTTTATAAAATTAAATAAAATACAATAAAAGATGAATAATAAATTACATTTATATAAGATAGAATATGCAAGGTTAAAAAATCAATTTCAGGCGCTTGGAAAGATTATAAAGTAGGCATATTATTGAAAATGAATGAAACCATACTGATTGAATAGTTATTAATATATAATTAGATTAAGGAAAGTTTGTTTTAAAGATTAAACTATTGATATAGTTTATATTTTTTACGTGTACGTATTTATTGAATGGTAAATTTATTGGGACGAACGTGAAAATTATTTATAGGTAACAAGTTTTGGATATAACAAAACTTATAAAAAATAAGCAATAATAGACATGGGTCTATGTACATTGTAACGTAGGAGTGAAAAAATATTAAAATTAACGAATGGTGCGATATTGTCGACGGTCTTATGGTAACGTTTGGTAACATACCGAAATATGCCTAAAATTGTATTCGGATATTATTTGTGTGTGCATTGGTAAATTGCCCTGTAATTCTTGCCATTAAATAGTTGCCAATAATAGAAACTTTTAAAGAAGGAAAGAAAATACTTTAAAGAAAAAACCCAAAAAGAAAAATAAGCAATTGTTGAGGGAAACTAGCGTCACATCCACGCAAAACGGCTGTCGCTCTGCATTATGCTGCGACTATCAGACCCTTCGATTTTCAATGCATTATGTGACAAGACATATCAAAAGCAATCACAGTATTTTTAAATCATAATATACACATATGGAATATAACAGTACAGTTGGGATATTTGTAAAACTTTATAGGTACATATTACAGTGGCGAAATTTTGACATCAAAACGTTAAATTGTAAAAGCAACCTCATTTGTAAGTAAATTATATCATTTAGGTCACATTAGAAACCTGTGATATACATTAACTCTCGAGTGGATGCAGTATGTGAGTCTTTCTTCAGTGTGGTTGACATGGAGTTTGAGCATAGTTGTTGCGTAACGTAAAAAAAAAAAAACCAAAAACGACCAGTATTGTCAGATTGTAACCAAAAATGTGTTTTTCTTTTTATGTTATTCTTATGATGTGGGAATGGGTTTATTACCAATGTCGTTATAAGGATGTTAGGTCGCGGGCCTCGTGCCTGCCACGTTTGTGTTAGGGGAACTTATTGTGTAACAATATTTTTATTGTCTTCTGCCAAAACAAAAGAGTAATCGAATGTGTCATGTAAATAGAACTACCATTATTTATTAATACAATTAATTTAAAAAAATGTTTTTATGTTTCATTTTTATATAACCTTTTCAGTATCTGGGGGCAATCGCGCTAAATAAAGCGGTAGAAGTTAACTTCTACCGCTTTATTTAGCGCGATTACGAACAAGAGCTTAAGCTCTTGTTCGTATCTAATCCAGTTAAAGTTGTGGTTCAGTTCGATCCCAATTCGTATTGCACTGAAGTTTTAACTTCGATTGAAATAATATCAATGTATAATTGATACATTTGGTCAGATATAAATTATAAGTAAATTCAATACTTTAGACGTAAGTTTGATAAATAGCACAGAAGAAGCTAACTTCTTCTGTGCAAGTTATGGTTAAGCCATCTTAACCCAATAGGTTAGCGAATAGCGCGATACGAAACATAACTAAAGTTTTGGTTGTTTGGTTGAGATGCAATTCTGTTTTGGTTGAATTATTTTAGCGTGTTTGCCCCCTGGTTTCCTACCCACATAAAGTAAAATATGTTGAATTCAGATTAAAATGTCCAGATGAAAATGCAGTCATCTAGTTTATGACTGTAGGCTGTAGGCCTCACTACAACTACTACGTAGCTACTCAAACACTGTTTACTTTTCGTAAACTGTTTTAGGATATCGTTTATTTTTATAAACGTGCATCATTTTCTACGAATGTCCAGTGACAACATAAGCAAGCGGTGTTACCCGTACTCCTATTTGAGGTTAGGCAAATATCAACTTTATTCCAATGTTAATTAAGTAGATTTCCGAGCGACTAATACCTAATATTGAAAAAGGTATGAAAATGTTTGAAGTTAGCATATCGGAACTGCATTGTGTAGCAATAAAAGTTATTTTGCCATAAACTCGTGTTTGCTTTCATTTTATTTAAAACTAGCTTTCCGCCCGCGGCTTCGCCCGCGTGGAGTTCGGTTATATCGCGCTTTTTAGGTTTCCCTCGGGAACATCAAATTTTTCCGGGATAAAAGGTAGCCTATGTTCTTTCTCGGGGTCCAAAGATTATCTGTGCCAAATTTCATCAAAATCGGTTGAGAGGTTTAAGCGGGAAAGCGTAACAGACAGACAGACAGACAGACAGACAGACAGAGTTACTTTCGCATTTATAATATTAGTATGGACTAGCTGTGCCCCGCGGTTTCACCCGCGTAAGGTTCGAACCGAAAGAGTTCAGTTAATATAAAATAAGCGCCTGTTAAAATAATGGGAGCAATATGTACGTCCGCGTTTGCTCCCGTTTTCGCAACATTTTTTGTTCCTGCTCTGCTCCTATTGATCATTGCGAGATGTTTTATAGCTTATGTCCTTTCTCAGGCTCTAGACTACCTGTGTACCAAATTTCATTACAATCTGTTCTGTAGTTTTGGCGTGAAAGCCGGACAGACAGACAGAGACATTTATAATATTAATATGGATTAGAATCATACTGAATTCATGTTTATACATTCAGTGTTGATGTCCATGCCTCCGTATTTTGTGGCATTCAAAGCCGCCCTAAGGAGCTCGTTCACCTTGGCTTTTCGGAATGTACCTATCTTTATAGTGCACCGACCGCCTTCAACTTTTGGGATGAGACTTCCTCAAACCTTTTGGGTGGTTCATTGAGTCCAAAGCCAAGACGGCTCCCAGGAAACTTAGCGTTATTGCAAAGGTTAGGCGGTACTTCACACCTGGACAGCTTCTAATGTTATACAGGCGCTGTTCCGTTTGTGTGTAGAGTACTGCAGCCGCATTTGGGTTGGTGCTGCAAAATGCCACCTGGCTACTTTGGATTCGGTGGAGAGGCGTGCTAAGAGACTAATTGGATCACCCAGATTTGGTTCAAAACGGTCTCCAAAGCCTGGAACACAGGCGAAGAGTAGCCAGCCTATTGCTGTTCTATGGGATGTATTTTGCAGACTGTGCGCGAGAATTGCATGATTTAATTTCGCTATCTACGTTCCATCATCGGACGACCCGTAGTACGGCGACTATCCACCCTTAGGTTGTTGACACTAGTAGGCCTAGTATGAATTTTCATTACGAAACTCGTTCATCGATATCGAGCGCGTTTGACTCATCGATTGGCTCGCTTCAAGGTTGTAAGAACTCTCAACCCATGAGAGCGCCAAACGCGCTCGATAGGGACGATCGAGTCTCGTAATGAAAACTAGTACTAGGCATACAGGTCTATCCGGACGGAGCGTTTCGCTTCGTATTTTATACCACGTACATCCAAGGACTGGAACAATTTGCCTGCGGTGGTCTTTCCTTCTGACTACAATTTTAGTGTATTCAAGGCCAGAGTGAATATATAGGCTCTTAATAAACTACCGCGCTTTTATAAAACCAAAAAAGTGTACCTATATGTTCTAAATTACTAGTTTCATTTCCGCACTTAGTGCTTCAAGTGGACAATTATGCGTAGGCCATGGCGGTCATTGGTGCTCATTCCAACCAGCCCATCTCCCTCTAGAAGCTTACTAAGTCTCCAGGCTTGTTGAGAACATCTGTGTAAGATCAGCAAGATCCAAGGGTTTATTTCTAATCTGGGTGTCGCCTGTACACTCGAAGAGCATCCGTCTCATCAGCCTCCATCCAAGCTTACAGAGGACTGTCCGTTATGTTTCTGAAACGTGATGGTCCCCGTCACCAATCGCAGGCCTTTCCTGGTCAGGCGTAACAGTCGTTTGGTTAGCTTGTCGTCCATGGATGAGATAAAGTTTCATTGGACTGTCTGCAGTCAAGTCTTCCTGTATATTAGAAGCGGAATAGCGAAAGCATCGCCATCTATGATATTTGAGAGGAAACTCATGTGCAGGCTGCCGTTGCCTTATTGTTGTAGTTGTGAGGCCAAGAGATGGTAACAGAGAGCCCTTATAGCGTAACAGAATTTCACCCAACCTGCATCATTTTGTAGGATATTACTAATCCATTGCTCTGTATGTTCGATATATGTCTCTGTTCAGCAACGTAAATAACGCAATGAATGCTGTTGAACTGTCAAAATGACAGATAACCTTATACGCGATTAACTAGAATAGAAGACTTACGGTGAGAGTAAAAAAACACTTTATAGGTTTTATTTTTAAATTGTATATTTATTTGTAGTAAAATTACATATAGATAGGTACCCTGGTTCATATTGAACAATACGGTTTGTCAAGTTATCTAAATACTATTATCATAATTATTAAAAACAATTTATTCACATTAACAATGGGCCTTATAAGAAAGCTCAAGATCACTCAAAGGGCTATGCTTGGGGTTTCACTTCGTGATCGAATCAGGAATAAGGAGATCCGCAGAAGAACGAGAGTAACCGACATAGCCCGAAGAATTGCAACACTTAAGTGGCAGGGGGCCGAGCACATTGCCCGTAGGACCGATGCCCGATGGGGCCGACGGGTTCTTGAGTGGCGACTACTTACCGGAAGACGCAGCCTGACACGGTGGACCGACGACCTGGTGAAGGTCGCGGAAAACCGATGGATGCAGGAGGCGCAGGATCGGTTGTCGTGGAGATCCTTGCTTAAGTCCAGCAGTGGACGTCTTTCGACTGACATGATGATGCCGATTCACGTTTTAAAATATACTTGTAGCGTCGAATTAAAAACTACCCAAAAGACTGGCGGTATTGTCGCATTGTATGGAATTGCTTAACCTCAGGCCAAATCAAACGCCAACCTTTGGGTCATCGAAACTGTCAACAAGTCGTTTCCAAATTTCCAAATTTAAAAGCATGAGCACTTGGACCCTACGACGGGAGGGTTACAAGCCCAAATGGCTCGAATTTTTTTTTTTTTTTAATAATTATAAACTAGTGCTTGTCCGCAATGCCACCTGATGGTAAACAGAGATGCAATCACTACTCTATCGCACTAGTTTATTAAACCTATACACTAAAAAAAAGACTATGTGAATAGGAAGGAAGACGGCAGTTGGGCGAGGTGATGCAATATTAAGTCCAACAACACGACCAACGATTAAAGTTATATATTTTTTTTTTTAATAATTATAAACTGGTGCTTGACTGCAATCCCTATTCACTTAAAAAACTTAGGAATAGGAAGGATGACGGCAGTTGAGCGAGGTGATGCAATGTTAAACCCAAGACCAACACGACCAAACGATGCTGCCCTAGAGGGAGATTGATCTGGAGACTCTCCGCGATCAAACTCCCGACACAACAACATTTGGCGCATCGTACCCGGCACACATCGCAACACAACTGCTCAGACCCGTCCTCCGTACGGCTTCACCAGACATCATACCGGAACACGACGAATCGCTTGGCGGCAAGACTTTGTCTGGTGGGTGGTAACTTCTGCCGGCAGTCGATGTTATGGCCTACCACCGAGTAAAAATAATTATATATGTATAAGTTATATTCCTGTGGAGAAACAGCAGAAGCGTAGCTGGTAAGAGATAGTTTTAAATCGTTTTATTACCTTACTGCTATCATAATGATTTAATTTAACAACAATTTAACAACAAATTTAATTATAATTTCACCATATAAATTCGTTAAAATACACGTCAAAAATACATTTTAGTTACGAGTATTAAAAATCCAATTAAATCAAGATCACCAGCTCTTGTTATATAAAAATACAAACTTACTTATTTACTAAATAATACATATTTTGAGCATTGAGTACATGTCATAATATTTTTTTTCTTAATTAACTACTTATTTCCTAATTATTAGCGAAGAATCTTTTGTTCACAAAGTAAACTAAATTTAAGTCAGTGCATTACTCACTTTCTCCTAAAAACATTTAGTCCTGTCAAATTAGTCAGTACTTGAAGTTTAGAATAGGCTACTTGACAGTATGAATTGTTTTGTGATTATTTGCTTTAAATGCATAAAATGAGGGTCCTTTATGTCATTTACATGAGTTTTAATAAAAATAATAACAATATATCCAAAAACACAAAAATATGTTTGACTTTTTGTATCTCGCGTCACATATCCGCGTCATCGTGACATTAGCCAATTCGGAGATTGGCTAATGTCACGATGACATCATACGCGCATCAACACTTTTTGTGTGTCTATGTGTTCTGAGGGCCTGTAGCCAATGTAACATCGCTTCGTAGCGAAGCGAAATCGAATATCAAACCAACCAATAACGAAAACGATTGATCACGCGACGCGATAAATCACGTGGTCAATCTTTCCCGCCATTGGTTGGTTTGGTATTCGATTTCGCTTCGCTACAAAGCGATGCTACATTGGCTACAGGGGCAGGTGTTTTATCGATGTATTTGTACAACCCGGTACAGCACACCACTTGTTGTTTTATTAGATAAACAACAACAAATAACAGATAAATACAAACACCACTGCGGAACCGAAAATCGTTTATATGTTTGTGACGTCACTTACAAGGCGCGACGCCATATTGCTGAATAAAGCGTTTCGGCGGCTTATTTGAATTTTTATTTGCATGTTTCTTACGAAATACGTATTTAAAATAAAAAAAAAATGCTTTCGGTAAACTTCTTAACCGCAACCAAGTAATTCAAGATAGAAATTATGAATCTGCCAAATAGCCTATTAAAAGTGTGTCAATTTAGACAGACTGCTAATCGTCAAATCTTCAATCACGTCTAAACTGTCTATGGAGAGCCTATGTATGTATTTGATGGGATTAAACTTTCTTGTGTCCTCTTCTTAATGTAATAAAAAAAGCACTGAACATAAATTTGCTTTAGTTTGTGAGTAGGGTTGTAACGGAGCTTCGCCTCCGCATCCGTTACTGCGGAAGTTCCGCAAGAAATCGTATCTTCGCTTCCGCCTCCGCTTCCGCACATTTTTTGCGGAGTTATAACGGAGGTTTATTTAGGTATTTATAAAATAAATAACGCGCAAGCTGCGCTCGACATACGTCCGACCGCGTTTGAGCGCGAAATGGTCAAGAATCAACTAGTGCGAGACGGGAATACAGCAAATACAATTTGTTTTTAGTTAATTTTCATTACTAGAAAGTAATATTTTTTTTACTAACTGTACTACTATTAATGTACGTATTTAAAATAAAAAAATTGTTTTAATTAACCATAAGTATCAATTTTTTCTATATCTACTTTCACCTCCGCCTCCGCTTCCGTTAACCTCCGCATCCGCGGAGGTGAGACTCGTCGCCTCCGCATCCGCCTCCGCCTCCGCTAACAGGCCTCCGTTACAACCCTATTTGTGAACATAGCAATCCACCCATTCTTTGTAGGTAGGTATAATTTGAATTGTCATCAAATTAATAAAATGGTAACTCTGTAAATTCATTGTAAGTAATTAATGTCAAGATTCAAGTATATAAAAGGTATGTAGAAACTTATATTTAATTTAACTATGTGGATGGATTCGTCTCATTCTTAGTGCTTTAATATTAAACGTTATACTTATAACAAATTTTAACAAACAATCCTGAAATGATTTCTCAATTTAATAACTAAAATGGTTCACATACCCACAAATGATTGATTTACAATCATAATTGCATATGAACCGTCATAAGCAAAAAGTACCGACATTGGAATGTAATTTATTTAAAGTACCCTATTTGGAATGTAATTTATTAACGGTATCGAATTTGGAATATAATTTTATTTAAAGCACCAAATTTAGTACATTACAACGCTTGAAAGGCAATCATATGTAAGCGACAATTTGGAATGTAATTTATTAAAGGTAACGAATTTGGAATATAATTTTATTTAAAGCACCAAATTTAGTAGGTACATAACAACGCTTGAAAGGCAATCATATCTAAGCGACAAAAATTCGTAAATTGAGTTATATACACCATTCGAACCGCCAGATTTTTCTGTGTCGTTTAGTGTATATAACTCAATTTACGAATTTTTGTCGCTTAGATATGATTGCCGTCGATAATGTTATTTAAAGTACCGACTTTGGACTATTTATACTGACAGCCTCCGTGGCGTAGCGGTAGCGAACGCGGCCGCTAATGGCTAATGTCATTCGTTACAGGTTGTTGGAGCCCCCAAAAGTCCAACAATTGTTCTAACTGTAATACTTCGATATCGCCTTCAGGTTGTGCAGGTCATACAGCAGCCGTTTCACGGAAAATATCGAAGTTTATCCAAAATCAGCAGTTAGACTGGTAAAGCGGACCCCAGACTCCAAAGCTGAAAAAATTTCGGATGCGACTGGGATTGATGCTGAGACGATGATGATGATGGATACACTATATACTAGTGAAGATTCAAAGATGTTCATGATGCATGGCTACGATGATATTGGCGAGCGCGGTGCGTGCGTCACAGTTGGGGAAGCTGTCGAGCACGTCCACTGCACGGGCGATATGAGAACGTTGGAGACGCTTCGTCTGCTCGATGCCGTCGCCTTCTAGCACTGCTTCGTACAGCTGGAAATTTTAAATATCATTAAGGTCCGAATTACAGAACTTAACACAAAACTCAAGCTTTATTTAAATCTTGATTGAAGCCTTTTGATGTGACGGGGTCCACGAAGACCGATGCCTCCTGGGTCAGGGTTGCGGGTTGGTTAAACAAGAAACCGTGGCCCTGGCCGTCCCACAGGCAAGTGAAGAAGCACGGGTGGGTTTTAGTCAGTAAAAGTCTGACACGCCCTTCCGCTCCGCCCGGAGCGGGAGGTCATTTGATGGTTTCACATCCCAACAAAAAAAAGCCTTTTGATTGGTTGAAACTAGTCTTAAATAAAGCTGAGTCTTGAGTAAGGTTCTGTAATACGGACCTAAGAGTCTGTAAATTGAAGTCAGATACCAGTGGTGACCAGGTATGGTAACGCAGCACATTTTAATAATAATAATAATTTATTTCGGACAGTAGGTATCCATATTCGGTTAGTACTACAAAAATCTTAAGCATATGTTAGTAGTAATAAAAAAGTAAGACGATATTAAATTATTTGCGAGCTCATCCAGACACTCCTTACTGTCTGACTAGGACCCGCATGAAACACTCCATTATTTTGGAGTCGATCCTATCAGCAACTACCCTCAAAATGCCGCTAGTGCTACCCCGTACTCTACGTAGCAAGGAGGCGGTTCTCTTGCGTATAATGGCATGAAAGCCATCAACACGGGCTTCAGCGAACATGCCAGACGCACTACAGAAACGGGGCAACCCCAGCATCATCCTGAAACCGTTGTTGTATTGGACTCGCAGGGCACTGAGCGATCTCTGTGTATAACAAAACCACAGACTGCACGTGTAAAAAGTCTGGCAGTACGCTTTAAAGAGTGATTTTAACATTCTCGTTGCAACGAGCAAATCTGCGTGCCAGCATGTTATTCTTAACCGCCAGTGCCCTGCCTTCCTACCTTCTACCTTCTGCCCCTTTTTTAAATTAAATAGAAAGAATAAGATTTACTGAAATGAAATTCGGTTTAGTTTGTGTATAAGGTAATCGGTGCTATGGTATACCAATTAAAGTTACTTTTTCCATTTATTCATATTTGTTTTTAGCCTACTCTCTCAAAAAAAAAACTGACTGAATAAGAAGGAAGACGGCAGTTGAGCGAGGTGATGCAATGTTACACCCAAATGGAGATTGATCTGAAAACCCTCCACGACCAAACTCCCGACACAACAACATTTGGCGCATCGTACCCGCCACACATCGCAACACAACTACTCAGACCCGTCCTCCGTACGGCTTCACCAGACATCATGCCGGAACACGGCGAATCGCTTGGCGGCAAGCCTTTGTCTGGTGGGTGGTAACTTCTGCCGGCAGCCTATGTTCTGGCCTACCACCGAGTGTTTACGTTACTGGGGTCACAATAATCCTGTAAGTACTCACAGCATGATAATCAACATCTTGAACGCTCTTCTTGCCAGCCTCGATGTACTCATACAGCTCAGGGCGAGCTTCTAACGTGAAGGCTAGTGGCGCCCCCACCAGGGAGAAGCTCGCAGGCTCGGGACCTGTGAAGGCTTCCAGATCCAGGAACGCTTGCCAAGCTAGCGCTAGGTGGCAGCCGAAGAGGTAACCCTGGAAATTGGAAAAAAAAATATAGGTTATTTTTACATGTTGGCGCATCATGATTAGCCGAGGGCGCAGCGCGAGGGTTTACTAAACACACAGACACGCTCCACAACGGGCATTTCTTCCTCTCAGCCTATAGAGGTCCACTGCTGGACAAAGGCCTACCCAGAGCTTTCTTTCCATTGGGGGGGTGGGGGTTTGCCATAATTGCCACGCTTGGCAGTCGGGTTGGGGATCGCAGTAATTTGATAATTCCACAGAAGGAGTCCCAGGTGAGAATTCCCTTAGTCGCCTCTTACGACACCCACGGGAGGATATGGGTTGGTACGTTAATCTAAGCCCGTTACACATTATTTCTTATCTTATTCATAAAAGTTGATAACATAAATGATGGTATTACACCTATTCTGATACAGATCACTTTTTTATTATATCGATTGAGCCAAATCAAGTATGTTTGTCTATATAATGGCGTAATACAGGGTTCGGCACTCGAAGTGTTACTAATTTTACGTTGCTATAGCAACTAAACTGTTTACAATATGGCGCCCATTTTTTCACATTCCTTAGTGTATGGTATTGTTAATAAACTAACAAAAGCCTATTATTTTTCGTCGTTGTTAAAAAAGTTTTGCAGATGGAAGTCAAACGAAACAGTGTCATTGCTTTGTATTTGGCTGGAAAATCGCAGGCAGTCATCGTTAATGAGCTAGGACATTTACATTTGAACAAAATGTTTGTGTATCGGACCATCACGCGTTACAATGATACGGGTAGCATCAAAAAACGCCATGGAGGTGGACATCCAACAACAACAACATCATCAGCAATGGTTCGAAAGGTAAAGGCTAGAATTGAACGAAATCCACGACAAAGCGCAGTTAAATTGGCGAAAAGTCGCCAATGTTAATGTATCTGCCCGGAGCATAGGGCGCATATTAAAAAATAAACTTCAACTGAAGCCCTACAAATTACAAAAAGTGCAAGATCTGACACTTGCACAAAAGACAGTTCGTCTAGAAAGAGCTAAGAACTTAAAGCACTTGCACGTTGATAGCTTGCTTGAAAATTTGGTATTTTCCGATGAAAAAATTTTTACCGTTCAGCAATATGTGAACAAGCAAAATGATCGCGTATGGTTAAAGTGTAAATCAAATGACAATTTAGACCAACGAATTGCCTTGCGAAAGCAAGCACCAGCATCTGTGATGGTTTGGGCGGCGGTAACTGCCATGGGACGCTCACCTCTCGTTTTCATTGACCAGTAGGCCTAGTATGGGTTTTCAATACGAAACTCGATCGTCGATATCGAGCGCGTTTAGCTCAGCGATTGGCCCGCTTCAAGGTCGTAAGAACTCTCAACCAATGAGAGCGCCAAACGCGCTCGATATCGACGATCGAGTTTCGTATTGAAAACTCATACTAGGCCTACAGAGTGTAAAGATAAACCAGCAGATCTACCGTAAAAAGATTTTAAACGATGCTTTGTTACCTTGGGCACGTAAGCAATTTGGTAGAAATCATTGGACCTTTCAACAAGACTCGGCACCATCTCACAAAGCTCGTAAAACCCAAATTTCCGAGCTTCATTTCTTCGCAACAATGGCCACCATATTCCCCGGACTTAAACCCAATGGATTTTTCCATGTGGTCAATTCTAGAAGCCAAAGTGTCAACAAAAAAATATGAGACGGTCGACGCCTTAAAGATTGCGCTTCGCCGAGAATGGAAAATACCAGCAGACCACATTCGTGCAGCGTGTGAAGCCTTCTCGGTCAGACTCGATGCTGTTATCCGCGCTAAAGGTGGCCATATCGAACAATAGCTTCTTTTTTTATTTATTGTATATGTCTTTTTTCGATACTGAAGTTTTTAAATAAATATGCTCATGTTTAACAGAATTACAGCATTTTGAATTGGTAACACTTCGAGTGCCGACCCCTGTAGATTTAGTTTAGGTGTAAAGTTAATAGGCTGCGCAGACGAGGAATTTTTGTCCGCTAAAATAGATCGCTTACAACTGTATTGAGTGACGCAAACGAGGGATTAAAAGTACCGCGTACAAAAAGTCTCCCGAATAACCAAGGACATGCAGAGAGCGGACCGGACAAAAGTACGGGGGAGTCCCTGATTAAAATAGAACTCGTGTGACTCGTCGAAGCAACGCACATGGCGGACTTTAGGCCGCGTTATGTGCTCTCACTTCTCTACATTTCTGAGCAACAAATGACCGCAAACCTTTTGCGTTGAGTTCGCGGTGGACTTTTTATTCGCGGAGAAAACTCCATCGTCTGTGCAGGCCCTTAAGTGTACTTTTGTCTGTTTTACTATTATACGTGTGATTCGAACAGTCTTAATATATTTTTTACCTCATTCGGTTTGGTTACATCTAGGCGGTTAACTAAAGAGCTCATTAAACCATTTGATTGCGACAGAATCATGCTGCTGGTGACAAAACCAGTATAAGCTAGTAACTTTAATAAAACTCTTTAAAACGTTAGTGTAGCTTAAGGTGTTAAGGCTGACTGCGTAAAGCACAAAAAAATTTTGGGACAAATCTATTTCCATCACAAACCTACAAGCAGTCATCGTCATCATCATCTCGGCGTTAATCCCAGTCGCATCCGAAGCTTTTCAGCTTTGGAGTCTGGGGTCCGCTTTACCAGTCTAACTGCAAATTTTGGGTAAACTTCGATATTTTCCGTGAAGCGACTGCCGTCTGACCGCCACGACCCGAAGGCGATATCGAAGCATTGCAGTTAGACCAATTGTTGGACTCTAGGGCTCCAACAACCCGTAACGACTGCCATTAGATGTTCGTATGACAACCGGGACCAACGGCTTAACGTGCTTTCCGAGGCACGAACAGACCAGTGCAAATATTCATATTCATGCATACAAATATTTGCACATCGCGGGGAACACCCGCGCCTCTTTGCGCGGCGGCCGCGTTCTCTGGCCGCGTCTACGCCACGGAGGCTGTCGACAAATTTACAAGCAGTATTATAATATACAGTATGTTAACTAACAGAGGGCGTTCCCGTTAACCCGAAATAGCAATAGTAGCATGCATACATACATGCTAAAAAAAATATTTCCATTCGAAAACAAAATGTTTTCAAAATTTTTCCAATAAGAAAAATATTCTATGCTGAAAATTTTTCTATGCTGATATTTTTATTTTAATCTATTAATGATATATATTAACGAGTTTAAGGGAACTCCCTTTGTTATTTAACATACTGTATATATTTTTTTTATATGTATAAACTAGTGCTTGAACGCAATCCCGCCTGATGGTAAGCAGTGATGCAATCGTTGATGGTAAAGCTCAATATAAAACAAAGAGTCACCTGTGACTGCAGCTGAGGTTTGTGTCCAGCCAGCTTCAAGGCAGCTGAACAGCTCTTCCCTAACAATGCTCCGGCAGCCAACACATGGCGCGCTGACCACTCTCGACCCGCGCATCCGATCACACCTCCCATTGGTAGAGGATCCGTAAGGATCTCCCATTCTGAAACGGAGTAGAAGAAGAAATACTTGTATGAGTGACGTGGATAATCTTAATGGCCTCTCGACCAATTTCGGTCGGGGCGATATCAATGGAGACAAGCCAGGTATGAAGGAGTGTGGCCTGAAAAACCCCTGTATAAATAAAATGATTAAACAAAAGTGTTTATACTGTTAATTAGAGTATAAGTTAGGTTTTATACCCACACAATGGCGGGCCCAATTTTTTTATCCGGACCACAGAAATCGTAATAACAAGTCATTACAAGTCATTGACTTGTTATTACGATTTCTGTGAACCGGATCCAGTTAAACTCAACCATTTTATTAAAAAGGACCGAGACAAAAACAAAATTCTTTGTTTTGTTTTTTTTTTTTTTTTTTTTTTATCTCAGCGCATCCAGATCTATATGATTATCTATAGTGGTGAGGGTTTTGAGCAACTTCGGGCACATATATACTGACAGACATACAAACATACGCACTTTATATTATAAAAATGTTACCTATTAGTTACATTTTCAAAATGTGATTTTTGTTAAATTCTTTTTTATCAAATGGTCTTTAGTTAAAATATATGATACAAATATTATATTATAAGATATTTAGGTCTATCACACGAACCGTAATAGGTAGACAATTGAAATTTACAGAGAAGATGTATTTGTGTTGCCACTATAACAAAAAACACTAAATAAACAAAGCAATATTTTTTGTTGTATATACGGAACCCTTAGTGTGCTTAAGAGGGGACTCTAGTGCCGAGGAATTTGAAAAATACATAGGTACTTGAAGAAACTATTGCTGCAGGCAAGTCGTGGTGGCCTAGTGGTTAAAACACCAGCCTCTCAAGTATGACTGTGTGGGTTCGATTCCAGATCAGGCAAGTACCAATGTAACTTGTACTTTCTAAGTATATGTAACAATACTTATCTATGTGAGCGTATATTTATTTTAGTAATATTATAAGAGATCAGTCTATGGATAAGATGGTTATAGTCGAGTTGTCATTTTAAAACCTTTATAAAGTTACTGGCACTTATAAATCGTTTGGAATTAAAAATGAATTGTGAGTTGAGCAAATAGCCAACATGAAGTAGTCGAGAACGAGGCACCGGAGTGAAAGGTTAGTAAAATAACATAAAATGTACTAAGCCACGCTAAATAAGTTATAATAAATTAATGTGATTTCGTTGATTTGTTGTGATTTCAATTCTATGACTCCCTTCTGAGGTACGGTTTATATACAATCTAGGACACGAATGATTGAAGGTGAAGGAAAACATCTTGAGGAAACCTGGACTTTATAAGTCTGAAATCGCCAACCCGCAATGAGCAAGCGTGGTGATTACGCTCAATCCTTCTCTGTATGAGAGGAGACCTGTGCCCAGCAGTGGGACGATAAAAGGTTGACGATGAATTGCCGCTGCGCCGCTTCCAACCTCTCCCCGTAAAGTGTGAAAGGGAGAGTTGCAGCACAGGCTGATTTTACCTACAAAAACGTTGACCAAAAGATGTTTCACGACAAATCCCAATTACTTTTATATCAAAATTTAGAGGAAAAGTGTACCTATGCTTCTATTATTTTCTTTTTTGTCAGAAACTTATCACATTTTTCTCATAGTCGTCTGAACATCGAGTTAAAAATGAGTTATTTGTAGGGATTTTGAAATATCTTATTTCTTTTATTAATTATATTATGGAAAAAAAAAATTATAGGGGCACGTGTAATCAGTGTGTAAAATTGTAGAAAAAAATTATTGCTCTAAAAGCGTTATCCACAGAGAAAACAACGGAATACGTTTGCATAGAGAAAGCGGCACTAGAGTCCCTTCTTAACGAGACAAAGAAGTAAGCAAAATGCAGGATATTCTTAGTCATCACGAACACGGACACACGAACAAAGGAAGGAAGCTATCTCCGAAGGTCGTGTCTCTAAAAGAATACTACATGTTGTACAAAAGAAAGGCATGTCGGTACTCTTCGCGATATGGAAAAGTAATTACCATTACATTGCCAATGTACTGAAATCGAAAGTTCACTGCTGCGTGGAAACCTAACCTTTCCTTCAATGGTAACCAGAACTCGTTAGACATTTGAGTCAGAGAAAACATTCAGCGAAACCGATCCCTTACATGCTCCCGATATGGTATAGAAATGTGCATTTTACAATTTAAATACAAATTTGCCTTCATGTTTTAAGAATGGCGTTTTGGCATATCATTAAAACTCATCAGAGTTTTATGATCCAAATTTTTCAATTTCTTTATTTACCATACATCCAATTTACCAAGATCCATAAGATTTATTTTATCCGCTCACGGCGTTTCCACATTAACATCATGCCAGTCATTGCCAACCTATAAAATGACGTCAACACGGAACAAACCCAAGAAAACCGAAAGTCGAAGAATATACAAACGCAAATTGGTCAAAGAGTCACATTCGTTCGCATTGTTTGACTCTGTCACGTACCAATGGAGGGCGCAGCATAGTTCCTTACGGTACGCCGCGCCGAGAATACTAATGTGCCTTACATGTACTACTGTAATGTACCACTTGTAGATCGGAATGCGCTGATTTCCAATGTATTGTGAGCCTGATTTTGTTTGTGGCGGCTACAATGCTTTGCTTTGTTTCGTTCAAAGAGTGTAGGGAATGATTAGGTTTGTCGAACGCTATGAAAAAGTAATAAAATAGGTGATTATGAAAGAGGACGACTTTATTGTCGAACGTACTTATTCTTACAAGCAATATAGATAACAATACATTTTTAAATAACTCCAAAGAGATATGAGAGTCGAAGAAAATAATCACAAAATCAGAAAGTCGAATGGTAAACTTCAATAACGGAGTTCTATTGATTAATTATAGGTAACTATTTAATTTATCTTTAAAACTTCGGGCCCATGATATAGTAAACATAGAAGTTGATTAGATTCTTCTTTTTCTTCAGCCTATAGAGGTACATGCTGGACAAAGGCCTCCCCCAAAGTTTTTCGTTAATAATAATAATAATAAAAAGAATATTTTAAAATAACCCATTTAGAAACCAATAAAACTGCTTACAGAAAACAACTGCACACGGTCGTAACACAACAATTTCCTAGTATTGCACATGTCTCAGAACAACGTATCGCCGATCAGCGTAGAGTAATTATAAATAATAAACTTATTACAGACGAAAGATTAGAAGAAATAAAACGAGAAATTAGGGACACCCTCAACATGCAGTCCACACAAAACACTCAACATGATGATACAATAGAAAGTACTATAAATATAAATACACATCCCAACAACCTACACTCTAGTAGTGACTTTAACCAAACGGACCTTCAAATCACAATGGGCAATACACAGACATCAGTCGATGAAGCAATAAGTACTACATTTGTAGACGAATCCCTAGACACCAAAATAGGAAAGACTTTCGAAGAAGCCTACAATAAATATTCATTAACAGATCCCACAAATAGACCATTCATACCCAAACAGAAAACATCAAAAAAATTTGCACATATAATCACATATCTAAATAACACAGTTCTACCAAGATATTCATCCAATGAGGACAACTTTCACAAAACTCACACACTTATCTATTGCACTGCATACACTGCAGCAATCTGTAATGGAACCAAACTTAAAGAGCAAACAATATCTACACAAACATCTACACAACAACGCAACACTGCAGCAGACCGAAGACCAAAGTGGTTGAAACGACTAGATATAAAAATAGAAATAATACGCAAAGACATAGGCAGAATGACACAATACATCAACGGAAATAGGCATTCGAGACTGATCACACACATTGAAAGAATTAAACACAAATACAGAACACACTCTAGCTACGAAGAACCTAATATAACAAATGAACAATTTATGGATACCATAAAACAGAAACTTTCCGCCGTGAAAAGTAGGCGCCATAGATATCTCAACTGCACTAAACGAAAAGATCAGAATACACAATTTACAAACAACGAAAGACAGTTTTATAGAACTTTAACCACAGACACGACAAACACACAACATAGACAACAGACGACAAATAGACCCAATCCTACTCCTGAACAGCTACACACCTACTGGTCAAACATTTGGTCGAACACATCAGAACACAATCACACGGCCACATGGATACAGGACGATAAACGAAATACAGAAAATGTAACAGATATGTCATACACCACTATTCCATTAGAGGTTTTCATTGGCGTCATCAATAAAGCACACAACTGGAAAACTCCTGGTACAGATCACATTCACAACTATTACTATAAGAAATTAACCTGCCTTCACCCCGCCATCTATAATCACATCAATAATTTCATTAAATATCCACAAAATATCCCAGAATTTATCACACAAGGCCTAACCTACATGCTTCCTAAAGACACAGACTACATCAACCCAGCCAAATACAGACCCATAACTTGCCTTCAAACTATTTACAAATTAACTACCGGTTGCATTGCTGAAATTATTTATAAACACACCGTACAGAACAATATCCTAGTAGAGGAACAAAAAGGGTGCCGTAAATACAGCCAAGGATGTAAAGAGCAATTAACCATAGATGCCATAGCCATGAAACATAATGCTAATTCAAAAAATGACATCACTTTAAGCTTAAAACAAGCCCGCCCAAAGAGACAAGAACATAAACAACACAAAATACTATCGGCAAATACATTAAGGCTATTAAAGAGAAGGCAGGAATTACAGAAAACTAAAAACAAATCACGAAGCGAGAAGAATGAACTGACCGCACTATATAAAGTAGTCAATAAATATATAAAAGCAGATTACACTAAATATAAACAAGACACAATAAAAGAACAACTACAAAACACTGGAAGTACAAAGAAGGCCTATAAGAAACTCAAAACGAACACAACGTGGATAGAAGGACTGAGGAAAAAAGATACAGAATTATACACTAGAGACGATATCATAGCTACCGCAACAGAATTTTACAGATATCTATACAGCAGCAGAGACAAGTTAGCCATAAATTTAGACACAGAAACAGAGGCCATGCATGAAAATAACGTTAGACCAATAGACGAAACGGAAATAATTGAAGCAATTAAGAAACTGAAGTTGGACAAAAGCCCTGGTTCAGATAATATTACAAATGAAGCACTGAAGAAAGGACATATAACTCTGGCTGTACCCATAGCTGAACTGTTTAACATGATTCTGCAAAATTTGGAAACACCATACCAGTGGTCTGAATCCAATATCATCCTAATATATAAAAAGGGCGACCCAAAGGATATTGGAAATTACCGACCAATCAGCTTGCTACCGAGTCTATACAAATTATTCTCCACAATCATAAACATAAGGATTAGCGATACATTGGAAAAAAAGCAACCAGTGGAGCAAGCAGGCTTTAGAAAGGGCTTCTCAACGGTCGACCACATCCACACCCTTGAATTGATAATGGAAAAGTATCAAGAGAAACAAAGAATACTTTACATATCATTCATCGACTACCAGAAAGCCTTTGATACCGTAAGACATACAAGCATCTGGGAAAGTCTGAAAGAACATGGAGTTGAAGAAATATATGTGAATATCATCAAATCCATATACAAAAACAACAAAGGTAAAATTAAGCTTGAAACCTTAGGCCCTAGCTTCCCAATAGAAAGAGGAGTGAGACAAGGTGACCCACTGTCTCCAACGATATTCATAGCGGTCCTGGAATCCATCATTAACAAGCTAGACTGGAGTAAACAAGGACTATACATAAACGACACTTACTTGAGCCACCTGAGATTCGCGGATGACCTAGTACTGCTGTCCGAGTCGTCCTCCCAACTACAAAACATGGTAGAAACCCTGAACCTGGCTAGTGAAAAGGTGGGTTTAGAGATAAATGCTACAAAGACTAAGATTATGACGAACAGTTTGACAAGACCAATAATAATCAATAGCAAACCAGTAGAATACGTTGAAGAATATGTCTATCTCGGAAAAACTATAAGTTTTGACAGGAAAAATAAAAACATAGAAATAGAGAAACGAATAAAACAAACATGGAATAAATATTGGGCTCTCAAGGACATTTTCAAAAGTAATTTACCACAAGCCATTAAAACCAATGTCATGAACTCGAGCCTCCTGACATGTCTGACATATAGTTGTCAAACTTGGAAATTCACTGCTGAAACAAGAAAAAAGATAACAGTCTGCCAGAGAGGACTCGAACGAAACATGCTAAAGATAAGGAAATTGGACAAAATACGTCATACAAAAATAAGAAAAATAACGAAGGTGACAAACGCTTTAATCTACGCACAAAAATTGAAGTGGAAGTGGGCAGGACACATTGCCCGGCTAACTGATCACAGATGGACCAAAAAAGTTACTTTCTGGAAGGGTCCACTAGGCAAAAGATCAAGAGGTAGACCAATCACAAGATGGGAAGACGACATTAGAGCGGTAGCTGGACAAAATTGGAGAAAAACAGCTGAAGACAGAGACAAATGGGCGTCACTGGAGGAGGCCTTCACCCATTATGGGGTTCCGGCAGATTAATAAAAGAATAAATAAAATAGATTGTTTTGAGATGTAATATTTTTTTCTACTGGAAATAAAAAGGCTTTATTATTATTATTATTATCCACAAAATATCCCAGAATTTATCACACAAGGCCTAACCTACATGCTTCCTAAAGACACAGACTACATCAACCCAGCCAAATACAGACCCATAACTTGCCTTCAAACTATTTACAAATTAACTACCGGTTGCATTGCTGAAATTATTTATAAACACACCGTACAGAACAATATCCTAGTAGAGGAACAAAAAGGGTGCCGTAAATACAGCCAAGGATGTAAAGAGCAATTAACCATAGATGCCATAGCCATGAAACATAATGCTAATTCAAAAAATGACATCTGCACCATGTACATAGACTATCAAAAAGCTTTTGATTCTGTTCCCCATAGTTGGCTACTATACATACTACAACACTACAAAATTCATCCCGAAATAATTAATTTCTTGACAGAGTCCATGAAACATTGGAATACTAAACTTAAAGTAGGAAAATCAATAGAAACAGATCCCATATTTATAAAGCGAGGAATTTACCAAGGAGACGCTTTAAGCCCCCTATGGTTTTGCCTTGCACTAAACCCTTTATCTAATCTTTTAAACTCTTCTGACAGTGGTCTTACAATTAGAAATAATGAAACACAGGATAATTTTAAGCTGACCCATTTACTATTTATGGACGATATAAAACTCTATAGCAACAGTATATCAGGACTTCACTCACTTGCAGATCTTACTCAAACCTTTTCT
Source organism: Sesamia nonagrioides (assembly GCA_017933935.1). Taxonomy (NCBI): domain Eukaryota; kingdom Metazoa; phylum Arthropoda; class Insecta; order Lepidoptera; family Noctuidae; genus Sesamia; species Sesamia nonagrioides. Next base: position 515,348 of record JADWQK010000307.1, on the reverse strand, counting down.
GATGATATAAACATGTCTTTCGGCATTGATAAGTGCAAAACATTTACCCTTCGCAATGGAAAGCAAGTTGATAGTAACCCATACGTATTAGACTCTGGCCAAGCAATAGATCCCCTATCACAAAATGACACCTACAAATACTTAGGTTTTGAACAATCACACCAGATCGATCAAAAACAAACAAAAAATAAAATAATCACTAAATATAAACACAGACTCAACATGCTCACAAAATCACAACTGACGTCGCGCAATTTAATAAAGTCTATTAATTCATTTGCTATTCCCATACTCACCTACTCTTTTGGAATTATAAACTGGACCAAAACTGATCTGACTAAATTACAGCGCTGCATAAATACTACATTAACTAAGAATAGAAAGCATCATCCACGATCCTGTGTTCAAAGACTCACGCTACCGCGAGACGAAGGAGGACGCGGTCTTATAGACATAGAAAACTTGCACAACAAACAAATAACTAACTTAAGAAAGTTTTTCATACAGAAGGCCCAACAATCACCCCTACATAAAGTAATCACACAAACAGATAAAAAAATTACTCCACTTAACTTACACGCTATTGACCCACAAACCAATGAACGTATTACCACTAAAGCAGAAAAAATAGCAGCTTGGGAACGTAAATCTCTCCATGGAAGACACCGCCTCGACTTGCAGCAACCCCATGTCGATATCAAAGCATCGAACGCGTGGCTGCGGCGTGGCGAACTCTTCCCTGAGACGGAGGGATTTATGATTGCCATCCAAGATCAGATCATTGACACAGCCAACTACCAAAAATTCATCATTCGCAGACCCAACTACAATGACTCCTGCAGACGATGCCATGGTGCATCCGAGACCATCCAACACATCACAGGTGCATGTAGAGCCATAGCCCAAACCGACTATAAACACCGCCACGACCAAGTTGCTGCAATAATTCACCAATCACTAGCAATTCAAACAAAACTAATTACAGATAAAGTTCTGTTATAACATACAATGCTCCTAAACGACAACCCTAAGTAAACTGCTGACCATGCATCAGTTGTTTACTTGGTTTTTACTAAGAATCGGCGAGGTACTGACGTCAATCGAATGTTTCGTAAGCATTTTCCGTCGATGCGAAGAGTTAGTTCGGCTTAAGGGTTTGATGTGGACATATCCTATTTTAATCGGCCAATTCTGTAATCTTTTCTTTAAAATATATTTCCAGTTTGTAAGAAAAGTGTTTTTTTAAAAAGACTCCATCATCCCACCCCATAACAGTGGTGTCAGAAGTGGGATGGTGGAAGAAAGGCGCGATAAGTATTACGCACATTAAACTAAATTCTTCAAATCTATTTGTCCACATCGCCGATACTCGTTAAAAAAAAAACCATCTCGTGCGTGTGAAACCTAAAAACTCTGTATCAAAACTTTAAGAGTGTGATCTTCTTTCTACATTTCCTATATCACGGGCTCGTAGGTGGTAAATAAACTATTTCGCTGTGTTATTGGTGTTTTATGAACTTTATAAGTACTATCGCTGTTTCAAAACTAAGTTCCTGAACTTCTTTCTATATACATATTCTATATCACGAACTTGTTAATCAATAAACTGTTTCGCTGTGTCACGGATGTTTTACGAAATCTATAAGAACTGACCGCCGCTGCTTCGAAAATAAGTTCCTGACTCTATAAACTCACCGCGTTGTGCCCTCCATCTCGACGACGCTGCACCTGGTCTGAGGAAGGCCAACTCCAGTTCCTGCCGCTGATCTCTACAGTGATGTCACCAAAGTTGATCATCCTATTGTGAGTAAAATATTTTGTTTCTTGTTGTTGCCAAATCTGTTTATACTTTTATTCCCATTGTACTAATCCTATAACTTTATATATACAATGTCCATCCAAGGCAAACCTGTACTACTTTCCGAGCAATACCCCATGAAAGTTCTCTGCGATTTCATAGATACTTACAGCGGAGAACGTGATGTGTTACCAGCATTTCTAACAAATTGTAAGAATGCACTAGACTTAGCCTCAGACTCACAAAAGGATTTACTTTTAAAATTTATAATATCTAAATTAAGGGGTAAAGCTCAAATCGCGTGTTCCAATCGGCTTTTTGATAATTTTGATAGTCTTAAAGATTTCCTGAGACAAAATTTTGGAGAACGTAAACATTATAATCATCTTTTACTGGACTTGCAGTCTTGTAAACAAGAAACAAGTGAGACTGTTGCCCAATATGTACTTAGAATCGAAACATGCCTTACAAATCTTCAAGCTGAAATTCATAATTCAGACACTCTGAAAAAAGAGTTAGCAGGTCGCATCACCATGACCGAAGATCTAGCTCTTTTTACGTTTATTATCGGCTTGCATTCGAATGTTAGTAACATAGTACGCTGTCGCGATCCTAAAACTTTGAATGCTGCTGTCAATATTGCGTTGGAAGAGGAAAAGATTTTAAATACCCACAAAAATACTACTATTCTCGAAAAAAATAAATATTGCAAAATTTGTAATAAAAAAGGACACTCGGAGTCGGAGTGTTACAATAAAAAACGTGCTGACACTCGAAACCGTGCTCAAGTTCCGCGCACTCAAAGTAATTCTACTAACTCAGCTCCTATTGTATGTAGATATTGCAAAAACGTGGGACACGATATATCGGATTGTCGCAAACGTCAATATAATAATTCTTTAAAAAAACAACTTTATCAACAACAACATTGCATCGAGACATCCGAAATGTCGTCACCACCGCAAATTCGAGAATTAGAAAATAACGACGATTTAAACTAAAGGGCGGATTCGCGTGTAAGTGCCAGCGCGATATCCAAGTCAAAGGCACTAACACAAAAAAGTATATTTCAAATTCTACCAAATCTAATATAAATCCTATCTCTACTAAATCTACTAAATCGAATACTAATCCAAGTTCTACTAAGTCTAATTCTAAACTGTTATCTTCTATTTCGGACTCAACGTCCATCGATAACAGTAAGAAACAATCATTGTCTTCTACTTCGGACATATTATGTCCCATTGGCAATGAAAATAATCTAAACCCAAAAAACATACATCCTACTATTTCCACTGCTTCACATACTAAGTCCAACCGAGATGTCATTAACGACTTGTTCGATAGTCTTGAAGAGTGTCCTACTGTCTACGACATATCTCAAAATAAAAGGACTTCGTTACCGTTTATCGAGGTTAAAACGTCTCATTCCAAAAATTCATTAAAACTTCTAGTCGACACGGGTAGCTCAATATGCTTAGTGAAGGATATGTGCTTATCAGAAATTCCAAGTCTCGATTCAGAAAAAGTCAAGTTCAAAGGCATAAATGATATAGAGTCGTTCTCCGTAACCAAAGGTAGATTTATCTTGTCTATCATACACGATAATAATAACGAATTCCCTTTTCATTTTCACGTAGTTGACAAAATAAATCTTGACTATGAGGGAATCGTTGGAACAGATTTTCTTACAAAATATTGCGCCTCTATATGTTACAAAACATCTCAACTACAAATACCGAATAATCCACCTGTTAACTTTAAACTAAACCGCAAAATAAGTTATATTATTCCAGCGCGAACTGAAATGATGATCGAGTGTGAAGTTACTAATCCAGAGTTAAAAGAAGGCTTATGTTTAAATACAAAGTTAACAGATAATCCGCGACTTCTTTTTTCCAAATGTCTTACTAGCGTCAAATCAAACAATAAAGTTAATATTTCCGTGCTAAATACGTCCCATGAAGACATTATTCTAAAACCAATTAAAATTACACTAGAACCTGTATCAATTATTCTCGAAACGAATCCTACTATCTCTCCGGGCATAACCGAAAAAACCTTTTCTTGTTCACCTGCACCATCATCTGACCTAGAACATGAACAAAAGGTACAAGAGGCGTTGAGGTGTAGTCATTTAAATGAAGAAGAAGAGTTAAGTTTACGCAAATTATGCTCTGAATTTCATGATATTTTCTACCTAGAAGGTGATATGTTAACGGCTACCAAAACAATTCAACACGAAATTCGTACTACGTCGCAAACTCCGATCCATGTCAAAAGCTATCGTTTTCCCGAGTGTCACAAAGAAGAAGTTAGTAAACAAATAAAGAAAATGCTGGAACAAGGCATTATCAGTCCGTCAGTATCTCCTTGGTCAGCTCCTATCTGGGTCGTACCAAAAAAACAGGACTCGTCTGGAAAACCAAAATGGCGAATAGTTATTGACTACCGAAAACTTAACGAGATCACTATCGGTGACGCTTACCCTATTCCTAACATTACAGACATACTAGATCAGCTTGGACATAGCAAATATTTTTCAACTTTAGATTTAGCATCTTCATTTCATCAGATTATGACCAAAGAATCGGATGCTGAGAAAACAGCTTTTAGTGTTCCCGGGGTATCAGGTCAACCGGGTCACTACCAATTTAATAGAATGCCTTTCGGCTTAAAGAACGCGCCATCCACCTTCCAAAGGCTCATGAACGTCGTATTATCTGGGCTACAGGGTATTCACTGTTACACGTATCTTGACGATATAGTCATCTTCGGGCACGATTTAGCTTCTCATATATCAAAACTTAAATTAGTCTTTGAAAAGTTACGCAATCATAACTTAAAATTACAACCCGATAAAAGCGAATTCCTTTGCAGAGAAGTTCAATATCTAGGCCATATAATAACTGAACACGGCGTGAAACCTGATCCCAGAAAAGTAGAATGTGTACAAAATTTTCCAGTTCCGAAAAACCCTCGAGATATCAAATCATTCCTAGGGCTAGTTGGCTACTATAGACGTTTTATAGATAACTTTTCTCATATTACTAAACCGCTCACTAGTCTTTTAAAAAAGGATATTAAGTTCCAGTGGCTTTCTGAGCAAGAAAAAGCATTCGAAACCTTAAAATATAAAATTACTACGGCCCCAATTCTACAATACCCAGATTTCTCTAAACCATTCCTCCTTACAACAGATGCTTCGAACTACGCTGTCTCTGCTATCCTTTCTCAGGGAGAAATAAACAAAGATCTCCCAATAGCCTATGCTTCACGCACTCTTAACAAATCTGAAGGAAATTATTCCACAACAGAGAAAGAATGCCTAGCTATAATATTCGGCACAAAAGTTTTCCGACCGTATTTGTACGGTCGCAAATTTAAAATAGTCACCGATCATAAACCACTTCAGTGGTTATTTAATTGTAAAGACCCGAGTTCCAAATTAGTTCGCTGGCGCCTAAAACTCGAGGAATTCGACTACGAGATAGTATACAAAAAAGGAAAGATAAATTGCAACGCTGACTCCTTATCTCGTAACCCAATCCTCGCTGTGTGTCCCAATTCTCCTTCTACTTCCGAAACGTATGAAAAATATCTAGAAATCAGTCAGAGACAAAGCCTAACTTATGACACGATTATAGATGAGCATAACGAATCACTTCTCAAAACGAAATGTAAAATGATAACTTATCCTTCCGCAATTGATTTAGACGACTCAATCCCATATTGTTCTGAAATCATTCAAATGTCTAAATTCAATGAAGACGTTCCCGACATAAGAACCGTAGAACGTGAACTATTCACCTTTCAAAGTACGTCTAACGAAAAACATACATTCACACATTTATTCTTACGCGTACATCATTACGACGACATAACTTACAAAGACGTTTTTAACATGTTGCGAGACTATCGAGATATGTTAACTACATGGTACTCGGAAGAAAAGGAATTCGCGATATCCGATTTCCAAGACCCATTCGCTAAGCTATCATTTACAAAAATTTATAATATGCTAGGATTTATCTTCAACAATACGGGTATTAAGATACACGTTTATCATAACAACATCTTATTTCCAACTCCAGTTGAGGTGCCTCGTATATTAAAAGAAAATCACGACACACCCTCAGCAGGCCACCCGGGTATCACACGTATGTATGATAGGCTGAAACAACTTTACTGGTGGAAAAACATGCGCCAAGACATAGAAAGTTATGTCAAAAGTTGCAAATCGTGCCAGATAAACAAACCGTTGCGCAGTTCTAATAAGGCTCCTATGATAATAACATCAACAGCCACTAAACCGAATGAAAAACTATATTTAGATATTGTAGGACCTCTCCCAGAAACCAGGATCGACCAGTACAAATTTATACTCACTCTCCAAGATGACCTTACAAAATATTCGCAAGCATATCCCATGCAGACGTGCTCTGCTCAAGAAACCGCGCAACGCCTGGTTCACTTCATTTCGCACCTAGGGATTCCTCGCACCGTTGTTACGGATCAGGGCACTAACTTTTGCTCAGATGTTTTTAAACAGCTAGAACAACTATTTGGCATTAAACATATTTATGCATCGCCATACCACCCTCAGACTTGCGGAGCTCTAGAACGAAGTCATTCGACCTTAAAAGAATACCTTAGATCTTATATAGACGAAAACTCCCACACATGGGACCTATACTTAAATACCGCGATGCTAGCCTATAATTCCAACGTTCATTCAACTACGGGTTTTGCCCCATTCGAACTCTTGTTTGGTCATAAGCCTTACATTCCAAAATCAATAGATTCCCTCGAGAGTAACACCTATACAGATTATGTGCGAGCTCTTAATCATAGATTATATTACAGCCGACAAAAGGCGCTGCAAAACATTCAACATTCCAAAGAACGCTCCAAACAATATTATGATTCCCATTCCAGGCCTACAACTTACAACGTCGGTGATATGGTATACATTCGTTGCCATCATAAACAGAATAAGGCGCTATCTCCGGTGTGGAAAGGCCCTTACAAAATTATAAAAATAAATGGCAATCATACTGTTACAATACAAGTCAATCGAAAACATGTTCGTCATCATTATGATGAAATTAAACCGGCCCACGAATAACAAAATAATTTTATAATAAATAACATGCATTTTTCTGTCCATTGTTTCCAGGTGGCTGGTGTCAGCTTACGCAAACCAATTCGTCACACAAATTGCTAACAGTCCTGGATTGTATTTCGATCAATTATTAGATGTAAAATTTACAAGCGATCATTGGAATGTAGTAACCTACGTAGATCTTAGTCATATACAACCACATTTAAAAAACGTGGAATACTTATTCGATAAAACATCTAAATTATGCGACTCTGTCTCTTCGTCTCAAGTTAAAATTGATTGCTTAAACTCACTGAATTCTCTACAACTACAACATAGTAACAACGTAAAGAAATTTTCATCTATTTCCTATTTAGTTCAAGTAAACGAAGTTAAACGTTCTAAACGCGGCCTAATTGATGCAGGCGGATCTCTATTAAAGACTTTCTTTGGAACATTGGATTCCGATGACGCATATAAGTTCACAAACGCTATAAATAAAGTACAGTCAGACGAAAAACAATTAACAATTCTAATGCGCGATAATATTCATGTAATCAAATCTACTATTTCTACATTCAATAACACAATGTCTAAAGTAAAAGAAAATGAAAACCGTTTAAACCAAAATCTAAATAAAATCGAAAAAGCTTTTAGCAATCTTATTAATACTAACGATAAATTGGAAATAAAATCTCAATTGACTCTGCTGCTTAGTTCTTTAGAAAGTATTATTATAACATTGTCCTTCGACATTGACGATATAAATAATGCTATATTGTTTAGTAAAATAAATGTTTTGCACCCGACTGTACTAAGTCCTATGCAATTGTACAAAGAGCTTGAGTTACATGCTAATCAGTTACCGCGACATGCTGAGTTGCCAATTTTATTAACGCTACAAAACATTAATGCAATTATAAATATATCGGACATCGTATGTTATTATCATGACAGCAAGCTGATAATAATTTTGAAAATTCCATTAGTACTTTCTCAAGTTTATAATCTCTTTCATAACATCCCATTACCTATTTCCTTAGATAATAAAACCCCTGATACGTATGTCCTAATTGCTCCCAATAAACAGTTTCTGGCAATAACAGTAGATCGCTTATTTTACTCACAATTTGATAGTGTGAGTGAGTGCAAGATAATAAAAAATCAGTGTTACGTGTGTGTTTTAAACAATGTGTATTCGACCATCGCGAATCCTACTTGTGAAACGACCTTATTAACTGATGTAATTGATAAATTACCAAAATCCTGCCAAACAAGAATTCTACGTGGCTCAATTGACTTATTTCAAAAGATTTCCAACAATCGTTGGATATTCATTCAATCAGAACCTAGTAAAGGTCATATTATGTGTAATGGAGACTTGAGAGATCACGTAGAAATCTTGCTAGGCACAGGAATTCTTCATCTACCTAAATTTTGTAAAGCATTTTATAAAACCCTTACTTTTGTACCATCTGATAATATTAGTTTTAATTTTACTACCACTGTATCTAATTTTAATATATTAAATGATGACTGTTGTGATAGCGTGAAGTTAAACAAAACATTACATGAAGTGCCTCTGATTAAATTAAACGAATTCAACAGCTTTGATTCCTTGTTAAAGGCAAGTACTCATCTTGATGACTTTGAAAATCAATTAAATCAAATTGAAGAGCCTTCTCATTTAGAAAAATATAGCACACATTATCTTTCGCTTATATATGTAATCTCAACTATATGTTTCATATACTTTTTGTACAGACTAAGAAGATCTATTTGTCCTAGAAATCCGGGTTGTTGTATCAAGATATATAATAAAACCTATAACAAGTCTAGAGGCTCTAAAACACATGTTACTAATGTTGCTTATACTTCAGACTCTTCCGAAGTTGAAAATGATAACATTTCTGTAAAATCAGTGCCACTTCCAATAAAACGCAATACAATCATGTAAATCATTTTAATTAGTTTATTTCCTAAATTCTTTTCCTTATAATCTCTACATTATTTAACTATCTCTATTTTATAATTACTTAGTAATAATTTTTATTTCTGCCTAACTCTTTAAAACTATAGGCGTAATGCTATGCTATTTACTATTACCTCTAACTACAAACTCTGTCAAGTTTTCTATAAGTTTCTATTTCTAGTTAATAATTTAATTTTTAATAAGTTTTTAGTAAAGTAATAAAAATTGTCAAGTCCACATCAAAGTCCTAGATAATTCGGTTTTCCCAATTCTCATCACTTAATCTGTGATGATCATTCTTATCGGGGGGGCTGTTATAACATACAATGCTCCTAAACGACAACCCTAAGTAAACTGCTGACCATGCATCAGTTGTTTACTTGGTTTTTACTAAGAATCGGCGAGGTACTGACGTCAATCGAATGTTTCGTAAGCATTTTCCGTCGATGCGAAGAGTTAGTTCGGCTTAAGGGTTTGATGTGGACATATCCTATTTTAATCGGCCAATTCTGTAATCTTTTCTTTAAAATATATTTCCAGTTTGTAAGAAAAGTGTTTTTTTAAAAAGACTCCATCATCCCACCCCATAACAGTTCCCTACTACAAATACAAACCACAGGCAGTGTTAGAAAACAATAATTTCAAGTTATACTGGGATAGGACCATAATCACAGATAAAACCATACACAACAACAGACCAGACATAACTATGGTAGATAAAGAAAATAAATTAGTGTACATAATAGACACAGCTATATGCAACACCCATAATCTTACTAGTACACACACTGAAAAAATTGCAAAATACACAGATTTATCCATAGAGCTTAAAACGCAGTGGAACATCACCCATACCAAAACTATCCCCATCATAATATCCAGCACAGGAGTCATCCCAAAAACCCTACACAATAGTCTTAATACATTAAACATTAGCCCGTCTACTTATCTTCTTCTACAAAAAGCAGTTATTCTGAACACATGCAGGTTAACCCGAAAATTTTTAAATACTTAATTAATTCAATATTTTTTACTTAACAGCACTTGGCTTCGGCCCGTGCCAAATTCGAACCACACACAGATGTGAGATATTTTTAAAAAAATAACGAGGAATAATAATAATACTTTATTTGCCAGAATGTAGGTGTACAAAGTAGTATGATCTTAATATAAATATGGCCCAATTGCATTCTACCATGACATATGGTGTGCAAATATTTAATTTTATAATACATTATAATTCATTGAAATTTATGCTGTCATATTACATCAGTTACCAATATGATTGCAAGTACTACAAAAAAAAATTATCAAAATATTAAGAAAATGTCAGATTGTGATAACGTCAGAAATTAAAATAATAATAGTAAATATAATATGTCATCTTGAATTTTTACAATATTCCATGTATTCGCCAATGTCATAAAAACAATTATCCAATAACCAACTTGTCAGTTTTTTCTTGAACATTGAGATAGGAAGTTCCTTAAATGAGTTAGGTAACTTGTTATATACCTGAATAGCACTGACATATACATTTCTTCTAAATATTTGTAATCTACACTGAGGTACATTTAATTCGTGTTTGTACTTATTTCGAGCTGAAGCCTTTTTTTTGCTCACTTCTGTTTGCATGCGAAAATAGTGAGGATTTTGTCTTACTAACATACACAGTTCCTTAATGTACATGCAGGGCAATGGTAAAATGCCTAGTTTTTTAAATAAAGGTTTGCAGCTGTCCAAAAACCAGACGCCAGATATTGCCCTAACACACTTCTTTTGTACCCGAAATGCCATCAGAACCTCAACTGAATTGCCCCATAGTATCAGACCATATGACAACACAGATGATACGTATCCGTAATATGCAGTGACTGCTGCGGCTACAGACACTGTTGATCGAAGACGTTTTATTGCGTATACGAATTTGTCTAACTTATCACATACGTAATTGTTACACTGGGGAGGTTTGCCATAAGCTTGGGCCTGCCAAGCCTGGGGTTGGGGATCGCATTAATTTGATATTCCACAGGAGATGCGCTGCTGCACGCTTCCCTGGTGAGAGTTCCCATAGTGGTCTCTTACGACACCCACAGGAGGATATGGGTTGGTACTATTCTAAGCCCGGTACCACACGGAGGAGGAAACTATCCTATTGAAGAGATTATCCGTGGAGATTTCTTGCCCGTTCTTCTCCATAGAGACCCACGCTTTGGAATGGACGACTAACTTCATCTTACTGACTGACTGACCCTTTGACAATTAAAAAGTGCCTGTAATTGGTTTACTTGAAATAAATGCTTTGATTTCAATTAACGGATTGTTTTTCTTTATATATTTATAAACTAGTGCTTGACCGCAGTCCCGCATGATGGTAAGCAGTGATGCAATCGTTGATAATAAAGCGAGCTACTTTTAATAAGAGCCTATTCACTCAAAAAACTGAGCAAATAGGAAGAAAGATGGCAGTTGAGCGAAGTGATGCAATGTTAAAACCAACAAAACGACCAACTATGCTGCGCCAGAGGGAGATTGATCTGGAGACCCTCCACAACCAAAATCCCGACACAACAACATTTGGCGCATCGTACCCGGCACACATCGCAACACAACTGCTGAGACCCGTCCTTCGCACGGGTTCACCAGACATCATGACGGAACACGACGAATCGCTAGGCGACAAGACTTTGGTTGGTGGATGGTAACTTCTGCCGACAGCCGATGTTATGGCCTGCCACCGAGTAAATTGGATTTGATACAACCTCCCAGCCTCAACATACAATGTGATCAGCAAAATAATTAGCAATTAGCATGCATGCAAACAATGTAGTTACGCCTTAATTTGTTTTTGCTTAAGTAAATTTGAAGTAGAGGTAATTAATTAGTTAATCCACTTCGTCAATAGCGTGTTCTACTCGAACACATCACTCATGTACTTAGGCTGTTGTTCTGTGTACTGACCCAATATGGAAATCTATACTAATATATAAAGCTGAAGAGTTTGTTTGTATGTTTGTTTGTTCGCGCTAATCTCGGAAACTACTGGTCCGATTTGAAAAAATCTTTTTGCGTTGGATAGCCCATTAATCCAGGGAGGCTTCAGGCTATATAACATCACGCTGCGACCAATAGGAGCGGAGCATAATTAATTCCACGCGAACGAAGTCGCTGGCGGCTGCTAGTAATTGATATTGATTGTTATTGTGAATATATTTGTCTACAAAAAAATCAGTACCTAAATTGATAAACATGGAAAACTTTACTTAATACTAGCTGCGCCCCGCGGTTTCACCCGAGTAAGTAGTAGTAATATAAAAAATAGATAAAAACCTATTCTCAGGCCTAACGAATGTATATACGAAATTTCAATCAATCAACAACCTGCATTGAGCAAGCGTGGTGATTACGCTCAATCCTTCTCTGTATGAGAGGAGACCTGTGCCCAGCAGTGGGACGATAAAAAAGGTTGATGACGATGATGATGATGTAAAAATAACCCCGTCCGACCCAAAACGATAATAAAGGTTAGGTAGACACATGACCAAATAAAATATGAAATTTTACATAATCATAATAGTAACAATACTAACGAATTTTGAAATAATCTTTTTCTTCCGCGAATTAATTCCAACTTCCCCAAAATTTGGTAACTTTTTTTAAAAAGTGACAACATTTTAGACAGTATTATTATGAGTGATACGACCACGTGCCGCGTGCCCTGCCCCCCTTCGCCCGTGCATGTATTGCCTACCGTACATGTATTAAGTTACCTCGCTTTAGCGAAATAATATTTGTTTTTTAGGTTTTTTTTTTTTAAGTTTAGCCCGGCTCTGTATGCATTAGAAGAACCAGTTATCGATACCTAATAATACCTTCAGGAATCGGACAGGGTTTTCTTTACATATTGTATAATCCCATTCAATGGCAATTTAAAAAAATACCGATTCCGAGACAGTTCTCGAAATTGTCCCGGGCGCGTGTTAAGGCGCTGTGTTCAGTAAAAATAGGCTTCTTAAAACAATTTTTTAGCCAAATGTATACATTTCAGAGCAGCCAAAAATTTATATGTTAATCTTGATTATATGTAGCAGGAAACCATTGTTTTCAAAACACGTTTTGAATTAATTTTCTCGATAGAAAAAAATCCTAAAGTAACCCCTAAAATTGAATTTATAACAGTTGTAACTGTATTATTAATCATCAAATTTTGATAAAATTGAGAAGAGCGATGTAAAATATAATAGTAAATGAAACCATTGTTTTTGTTTATCGATTTAACTAAGATATTCTAAAATAAATAATGTATTTAATGATAAATAACGTGAACGAAACGTCGCTCCATCGCGGCGTCCATTGCCTTCTCTTTCACTTCTATGCTTAGCGACAGTGACCGCTGAGGCGTGGTGCTTGTCGGACCTATGTCACTTTTTGCTTTACCCCGCACAGAAAATAATTATATTTACGTGTCTGTTTGTTGATGAATAATCATATTTCGTTTTTGCCCGGGTTTAAACCCCAGGTTTACATAATATGCTTTTTGTAGATTTTAATTGAAATAAATGCTTTTTAATTTACTGTTGTATTTTTGCCGATATTTTATTTGATTTTTTTCTGTAATTATTCTTTTTACTTTTTCGCGGCACATTTTTCTTCACCTGTATGTGTTCGGGTTCAAGCCCCAGCCTTACGTTGTATGCTTTTTGTTGGATTTCTTATTTGCAATTGTTTTTTTTTTTTAATTATTATTAATTTATCCGATTTTCTGTATTTTTTGTAGTAATTGTTCCATCTTTTTAAATATATTCTTTTTGTAACAATTATAATGCAAACTAATATTTAAAATCAATTCGTTATAATTTTCTTTCTACAAATTTCTAGAAATTAATAATAAATAATAATAATAAGCCTTTATTTAACCATGAATTTCTTAGTTCATAATATAATTTAAAAAAAGAAAACAATAAAAATAACAGTTAATTTGATAATAGTTCAAAACAGTAAATTTAGATTTCATTTTGTTGCATTATTCATGGCCCCTTTCAGTATAGGCCTCCTCCAAGTGCCTCCATCTATTTCACTCGTACAAACCCGATTTCGATAAGAGTTGCAGTTTTGAAGAAGAAATCTTTTATTTTTTTAAATATCCGAAAATGCATTTTTTTTTAACAGTTACTCTAAACAGCTGTTTATAAATAGTAATTTCTAGAAATGATATATTTCTAACAGTTTCATGAAAAAAGGACATAACACAAAAAATTTAAGCAGAACGGACAAAGCGCATTATAAAAATAAAAAAGAAAACAAAAAAAAATATAAAAAATGAAAATATGTATAAAGTACACATTTTCGAAAATCGCAAGGTAAAGTCGGATTCGATCCTGGTGCTCGTCTAATGCGAACCGGGACTGTGACGAACAGAGCCAACCGTACCTCGGGGTTGGGTTGTGAAATTACCCTTCTAAATGTAGATGGAATAGAAAAGAAAAACAATAAAAATAACAGTTGATTTGATAATAGTTCAAAACAGTAAATTTAGATTTCATTTTGTTGCATTATTCATGGCCCCTTTCAGTATAGGCCTCCTCCAAGTGCCTCCATCTATTTCAATCTTTTTGTGTTGTGTTATTCTAAGCACTCGTACAAACCCGACTTCGATAAGAGTTGCAGTTTTGAAGAAAAAATCTTTTATTTTTTTAAATATCCGAAAATGCATTTTTTTTAACAGTTACTCTAAACAGCTGTTTATAAATAGTAATTTCAAGAAATGATATATTTCTAACAGTTTCATGAAAAAAGGACATAACACAAAAAATTTAAGCAGAACGGACAAAGCGCTTTATAAAAATAAAAAAGAAAACAAAAGTAATAATAAAAAATGAAAATATGTATAAAATATACATTTTCGAAAATCGCAAGGTAAAGTGAACGGATGTGGGAATCGAACCTGCTGCTCGTCTAATGCGAACCGGGACTGTGACGAACAGAGCCAACCGTACCTCGTGGTTGGGTTGTGAAATTACGGTTCTAAATGTAGATGGAATAGAGAATGGTTGCTAAAGATTTAATAGAACGTGCGTATTTCTCGATGCACGACGCCTCACCTCACGCATCGATGTACTCGCGCGGAGCGCCCCGCGCCCCGCAGTGGGCGGGGCTAGTCGTGTCCCACTTCGTCTGCTTCACCCCCTCAAATACCTAAAAGTTTGCTATTCACAGCGTCTTGAAAACGAAACTTCCTTTTTTTGCGCGCGCAAGATCGCATGCGTTATATAGCAATGATATTCTTTTGATTTCTAAAAATATTCTTATAATAGCAAACGTTATTACCTGATGCAGACTGGATCTCCTCCTTGGGCAGGGGTCGTGAAGGCAGGGGGTTGTTCTGTTCGTCCCTTTCTCCGAGGAACTCAGCTTCTGCCAAGTCTCGTACTGCTGACGACATCAGTTCTACCAGCTCCTGATTTCTGTAGAATAAATTCATCAGCCTATTAAATAGGATTTTATAACGAGATATGCCACCAAACACATAATGTAAAAAACTAGCCAAGTCTCGATGGAGTTGCTTGTTTATCTCTAAAAAACAATGAAATCTAGACAAAGTCGTGCCAAGCCTAAGGTTCCTTACTGCGTTTTTTTTTTTTTTTTATTATAGTTAATGTTGTGTATTGCATCTTCAATCTGTTGCCAGAACTGCTACCCGTTGACGATGGAAAATTGCCACTTTGAAAACATTGATTTAATACCAGTCAATTGTAGGCTTGATAAAACTGTGTCTTTCCTCATTTAATTATTCCCAGTACAGAAGGACTTCTAATAATCAATAGAAGTAGGTCTGTACGTCAATTTGACGCTCCAAAAAGAAGAGAGCAGAAGTCAGCATTGTCAATATTGACATGCATGTGTTGCACAATCAACATCAGCCTAAAAAGAGACACTAGTTTCCAATTAGGTACATTGGTACATTGGTGGGAAAAGCTTCGGATCCGACTGGGATAACGCTGAGATGATGATGTTGATGACTGGTATTGACTAGTCTTTTCAGCTTTGGAGTCTGGGGTCCGCTTTACCAGTCCAACTGCCGATATGGCTAAACTTCGACATTTTCCGTGAAGCGACTGCCGTCTGACCTCCACAAGCCGAAGGCGACATCGAAGCATTGCAGCTAGACCAATTGTTGGACTTTTGAGGGCTCCAACAACCCGTAACGACTGCCATTAGATGTTCGTATGGCAACCGGGACCAACGGCTTAACGTGCTTTCCGAGGCACGACCAGAACAGTGTAAATATTCATATTCATGCATTCAAATACTTGCACTGTGCGGGGATCGAACCCGCGCCACCTTGCTCAGCGGCCGCGTCCGCTACCGCCGCGCCACGGAGGCTGTCAGTGAATTTTTTTACTTACAAGTGTATCACAGTTATGCTTTTTAGACTGTGAGTGTACGGTGTAAACAACGTTTGACCAAACTAAACAAATAAAATTATACAATTGACACACACCAATTAGATTCATTAATAAGTAATTTAACCACAATTAAAATATTGAATGAAACTCATCAACTTCTGCTTATGCAAAATTATCGCTATTAAAAGCCCAGAGAAGACTCATTGCGTGTTCATGTAACAATGGACGGAGTGACATGTTCTCTCGTATGAAGAGATGTTGCGTAGCTGTGTCATTGCGTCACCGTAACCTATGGCCACCTGCCACATTACCACCTTGGTTTATAGTCATAGACAATTATTTCGTAATGGCTGCTTATTAACATTCTACATTATATGCATAATATTATAATTTAAGATGCAGACAATAAAATGTCTGTGATCGCGTTGCTCTTCATTAAAAAACCGCAAACACCTCAAAAATAATAGTATTTGTCCACAATTTAATGGATGTTATTATACATATGAACCTTCCTCTTTAATCAATCTATCTATTAAAAAACAGCATCAAATTCCGTTGTGTGGTTTTAACGATTTAATCAATAATCATACATAGAGAATAGGGAAAAGTCGACAGCCTCCGTGGCGTAGCGGTAGCGGACGCGGGCGCTGCGCAAGGCGGCGCGGGTTCGATCCCCGCACAGTGCAAGTATTTGTATGCATGGATATGAATATTTGCATTGGTCTGGTCGTGCCTCGGAAAGCACGTTAAGCCGTTGGTCCCGGTTGCCATACAAACATCTAGTGGCAGTCGTTACGGGTTGTTGGAGCCCTCAAAAGTCCAACAAATGGTCTAACTGCAATGCTTCGATATCGCCTTCGGGTTGTGGAGGTCAGACGGCAGTCGCTTTACGGAAAATGTCGAAGTTTAGCCATATCAGCAGTTGGACTGGTAAAGCGGACCCCAGACTCCAAAGCTGAAAAGGCTTTGGATGCGACTGGGATTAACGCTGGGATGATGATGAGGGACATAGGGAAAAGAAAGCGACTTAGTTTTACTCTATGTAGTGATGTGTATGAATAAGATTACGTAATAATAACTTTATAATACAAGACAGTACCTAAGCTGCATTATTTAAAACAATATTTTGAATTAAAAATACGTCATTTATTTACATTATTATGTAGGCATTACTTAAACTGTCTTATTTATAAAAAATCGGTGTCATAAATACTACATATATTATGTAAAACACTTGTAATATTCTGCAATTTATTCATCACAGGAAACAATACACTAAAAAATTTACGTACTCAAGTGAATTAACAGAAAGTTGTGCATTCAATGAATATTTTTTGTTCAATTTACGAATTATGAATTATTCATGATTGTGTTAAGTATGTACTTATGTCTTCTATTTGTTCTGTGTGTAAAGTCAAAGTATTTGTAATTATGTAAAGTATGTGTCAGTTATTTGTAAGAAACGTAACAATAATTTTATGTATATCTAGGTCTTGTGAAAGTCAATAAATGAGACTAGTTAAATAATATACAATATGTAATATAATAAATTAATAACAAATGCTGCAGTTAGAGCTAGCTATAATAAAAATACCTAGCTGATATGTAGCATAAACCTGCTCCCTAATCGGGGAACACATTTTTGTCAAACGGTTGCGACTAATTGGGATCAGTTGGTATCGTTCGGGCCGCCCATTGGTCCGTTCGGTCCAAACGATCCCAACTAGTCGCAATCATTTGACAAAACAATGTTCGCCGATTAGGGGGCTGCCCCCTAATCGGCGAACACATTTTTGTCAAACGGTTGCGACTAATTGGGATCAGTTGGTATCGTTCGGGCCGCCCATTGGTCCGTTCGGTCCAACTGATCCCAACTAGTCGCAATCATTTGACAAAACAATGTTCGCCGATTAGGGGGCTGCCCCCTAATCGGCGAACACATTTTTGTCAAACGGTTGCGACTAATTGGGATCAGTTGGTATCGTTCGGGCCGCCCATTGGTCCGTTCGGTCCAACTGATCCCAACTAGTCGCAATTTTTTGACATGCACCCTAATTATGTAAAACACTATTACTATCAGTTGGAATCATTTCGAATCATATTGATAATCCAATGTTCGATGTATATGTTCAAATAAGGAATGCTGTCAAAATGAAAGCCATTGCTACTGATCACTGTGTTACGCAATTCCCCTGCTGCTCCCTAATTGCGTAACAAACTGTTAATCATAATCTGAATAATATTGACTAATATTGCTAATCCATTGCCGCAAATTTTCGAAAAATTTGTGAACGCAATCATTGTTGAACTTGATGTTCATTGCCGGACGGATGCTGATATAAACATCGAGTTAAAATTTACTTTCACTGTTACAGCAGTCAAAGGTACGTTACCTACTCATCATCGCCTTACGTTATGTAATGTTGGAGTTGAAACGTAAAATATTGCGTTACGTCTCAGACCGGATTCTGTTTCGGGCACCACTGAGGCAGAAGTGGTCAAGTTTATAAATATGTTGTAAGACCTCTTTGAGACTTATGAAATACATGTAAGTACATATTTGAAGCAATTTTTAGTGTTGCGAGTTTATTAGCTGTCTTCCTACCGCTCATAAGATACTTGTTTAAAACATGTAATTAACGCACACCCTCAAACACCAGAATTTGAATATCCATACTATTTTAATATTATACAATATGTAAAGAAAACCCTGTCCGACCCATAAGGATAATAAAGGTTAGGTGAACACATGACCAAATATAATATAAAATTTTACATAATCATCATAGTAACAATACTAATAAATTTAAAAATAATCTTTTTTTCTCGCGAATTAATTCCAACTTCCCCGAAATTTGGTAATTTTTAAAAAAGTGACAACACCATTTTGACGGTACGCTTATGCGATTCGACCACACGTCGCGTGCCCTGCCCCCCATCGCCCGCCGAAGCGTGTCCTACCTCACATGTATTAAGTTACCTCTTTTTGCAAAATAATATTTATTTTTTTAGGAGGATTTTTTTTTAAACTTTAATCCGGCTTTGTCGGCATTAGTAGAATCAGTTCTCGATTCCTAACACCTTCACGGATCGGACAGGGTTTTCTTTACATATTGTATAATTATGCGAAAGTACTGTCTAACTGTCTGAAAGTACTGTGTAACTGTCTATCCGGCTTTCACGCCAAAACTACTGAACCGATTGTAATGAAATTTGGTACACAGATAGTCTAGAGCCCGAGAAAGGACATAGACTATAAAACATCCCGCTATGACCAATAGGAGCAGAGCGGGAACAAAAAATGTTGCGAAAACTGAGGCAAACGCGGACGTACATATTGCTCCCATTATTATTACAGGCGCTTATCTTATATCAATTGAGCTCTTTCGGTTCGAAGCTTACGCGGGTGAAACCGCGGTGCACAGCTAGTTATGTTAGAATCATAACACGACACTGAATTTTTAATTTAACATGCATATGCATTGTTTTTTTTATTAAATTAGTTATACCAATTCTTGGAGAACGAAGACCTTAAAGTTCTTGGAAATAGTTTTTTTTTTTTTGTTTATTTTGTATTGAATGATTAAATTTGTAAGAATACAAGTAAAACTGCGATTTTAAAAGGCTGTACAAACAACAAGGTTAATATGACAATAATTTCCGTAGTTTTAACAAACTGTTTTCAGGAAGTACGTTGACATGTTGTATTTGCTAAATTATTATCGAGCGTTATTTTCGCCTTTAGAGCTGTGTTTGGGCCATCAATACAAACTATCTACATGTGATTTGCTCGTTTGAATTTTTTCGATAGAATCGTTATTTGCGCTGGTGGTGGCGTGTGTGTTGGGTCATTAGGTTCCGTTCAATATGGTTGAACTGAATGATCCATACCTCATGTTCGTGCACGGACGCCGTCAGAGGGGACTGGTCAACTCTTAGCTGCCACAGTGTATTTTAATTTTTGAAATGTTGTTCTTTTTTTTTTTTTGGTTTTCGATAATGGACGTTCTTGGCATACAATATATTTCTGCATCGTTCTCACACGGTTACATTCAACATGAATGATGTAATCAAATTTTTGTATCAATAGCTTGATAATTTAAAAGAGTGTCCATGGAGTTTCTTACCCGTTCTTCTAGGTACTAGGTCTTTGGAATGGGCGACTAGCTTCATCTTATTGACTGACCGACCTTCTAACAATTCAAAAGTGCCTGTAGTAACTGGTTTATGTGAAATAAATGTCATGATTTTGATTTTGATTTCATCATTGTTTGGCCCTTATCCCCATTTATTTGGAGTCGATGCCTCGTGTAGTTATATATTAGTTGTCATCTAGCTAGTCTCCCTATTTCTAACCATAACAATCGATAAATATTAAGGTTGAAACCAAACAATACTTGTTGAGTTCTCTTCTTCTTCTTTAGCCTATACCTAGAGGTCCACTGCTGGACCTCCCCCAAGACTTTCCACAATGACCGGTCTTGTGCTGCCGGCACCAATCAGCTTCCCACCTTCCTTGTTGGGGGCCTCCCTTTACTGCGTCTTCCGGTACGTGGCCGCCACTCCAGAACCTTACTGTCCTATCGGTTCTACGGGCAATATGCGCCACCCACTGCCACCTAATTTTAACGACTCGAAGAGCTATGTCGGTGACTTTGGTTCTTCTAAGGATCTCCTCATTTCTGATTCGATAGCGCAGAGAAACTCCGAGCATAGCTCTTTCCATCGCTCTTTTTGTGACCTCGAGCCTTCTTATTAAAGACTTGTCACAGTAACAAAACAGTTGTTGTTTGTGGAGACTTCAAAGAGAAATCAGTTACAGTTAATAAATTTATGTCATTATTCAAGTCTTATAACTTGTACGCAAGATTCTTTGAGCCGACTAGAATAACTGCAACGAGTGCCACCTGTTTAGACAACATCTTTACTAATTTAAGACCTTCTGACCATTTAATCATAAATGAGTTAGACTCTGATCACTGTGGCCAGTTAGTTACTTTTACTCAGAAAAGTGAAGTCAGAGCTCAAAGAAAACTTGTGAGTTTTGTTCCTATAAATGAAAATAGTTTAGGACAATTTAAAAATAATTTAATTGAAAAGCTACCGGACTTGCCTTATCACACCAATCCGGATCATGCGTATAGTGTACTATTTAACCTCATTAATTGTGAATTTATGAAAGTCTTCACAAAAAAAACATTGCCAGTTAGCGACCGTATTACATTTAGTGACTGGGCAACCCCAGGTATTTATAAAAGCAGGGAAAATATGTATGTATTGTATCAGGAAAAAACATTTAACCATGATGAAGCTTTTCAAGAATTTGTTAAAAATTATTCAAAAACTTTTAAAAGAGCCTGTTCCTCAGCAAAAGCCATACACATTAAAAATAAAATAAAATCTTCTGGCAATAAAATCAAAACAACTTGGGGAATTATAAATTCTGAAACTGGAAGAACCAAAGTACAAAATCGCGATTTCCATCTTAAAATTAACGATGAAGATATAAAGGCGGACTTGGAGGTGGCAACTGAGTTTGAGAATTTTTTTACTAATATTCCAATAATGACAACAAAAACTTTGTCTTCTTCCTCCACTTCTGCTTACGCCATACTAAAAGAATGTGTTCCAGAATGTGACAATCACTTTGAATTTACATTTGTGACTGCTAAAGACAATATAGAATCTTTTAAGGATCTTGATGTAAAAAAAACTGCCGATCATTGGGGTTTGTCAGTATACACTGTAGCTTCAATAATAGATGTTATCGCACCTTTCTTAGCAATTGTTTTTAATTCTTGTGTCACATCTGGTGTATTTCCTGATTTGATGAAACTAAGCAAAGTAATTCCACTGTTCAAATCTGGTAGTACAACTGATCCCACGAATTTTCGGCCAATATCAATATTACCAACTTTGAGCAAAATTTTTGAAAAATTAATTTTGAAAGAGTTGTTGAGGCACTTTAACTTACACAATTTATTGCACGTGAAACAATTTGGTTTTACAAAGGGTCGTTCAACTACAGATGCGGGCGTGGCGTTGCTAAAGAACATGTTTGGGGCCTGGGAGGAATCGCAAGATGCTCTTGGTATTTTTGTGATTTGTCCAAGGCCTTTGATTGCGTACATCATGATACTCTTATCAGGAAATTGTACCATTATGGTTTGAGGGACAGAGCTCTTGACCTTCTGACTTCTTATCTGAATAATCGAATTCAGAGGGTTGATGTTAATGGCAAGAGATCTGCGGGATCTGTGGTCACCATTGGCGTTCCGCAGGGCTCAATTCTAGGTCCATTCTTGTTTTTAATTTATATTAATGACTTACCTCATCACGTGAGGGATAATCACAACATAGTATTGTTCGCGGATGACACTTCTCTTATTTTTAAAGTCAAGCATCAGCTAACAAATTTTGACGAAGTTAACAATGCACTCTCTAAAGTTGTCCATTGGTTTAATGTAAATAACCTCCTTTTAAATGAAAAAAAAACTAAAGTCATTAAATTTTCTACGCCAAATGTCAGGCAGCTAAGTACCAATGTTCAACTGAATGGAGTAGAGTTGATCCCTGTCGAGTCGACAGTTTTTCTTGGATTAACCATTGACGCCAAGTTGCAATGGGGTCCTCACATTGAGAAGCTGTCGGGTAGACTCAGTTCTGCCACCTTTGCTGTTAAGAAAATTAGACAGATGACTGATGTGGATACAGCCAGAATTGTTTATTTTAGTTATTTTCATAGTCTTATGACTTATGGGATTCTTCTCTGGGGAACTTGTGCGGACATCAATACCATCTTTGTTTTACAGAAGAGGGCTGTTCGAGCCATTTACAACCTTGGTCCTAGAGATTCTCTTAGGGAAAAGTTCAGAGAGGTGAACATTCTGACTGTAGCTTCACAATATATATTTATAAAAATATCTCGAATTTTAAGAAAATAAGCGATATTCATAATATAAATACCAGGAACAAACACAATCTTGCTGTACATCACACTCGTCTCCACAGAGTAGGCAACTCGTTCATGAGTCAATGTATACACTTTTACAACAAGCTTCCCATGGACATTCGAAACTTACCCATTAAACGATTTAAGAACCATATAAAGGCCAAACTTTGCAAAAAGGGGTATTATAAAATCACAGATTATTTAGAAGACAAAAAAGCTTGGGACTGAGCTGCTCGCTCTGTTAAGCATTGTTATTAAGCAATATGCGTAATTATAAGGTAAATTATTGTAAACATTTTCATTTTTAATGTCTGGACTTGAAAAAGACGATGATCCCTGAGTTTGTTTCGGCTATTTCTTCTCAGAGGTAGTCAGTTAGGAAATGCCGGCTTCATCTAGTTAAAAAAATAAAATAAAAAATAAACATGACGTGTAAAAGTGATCAGTGATCCTACTTGCTTAATAAACGATTTCATTTCATTTCATTTCTTATGAGGCCAATTGTGAAATGTGAGCGGCCACGTTTCAGTTCCGTATGTATCACTGGCAACACACACTGGTCAAAGACAAGATACTGACTTTAGTGTTGCGTTATCGATTGATAAAATTGGTCCTTTAGCAATCGACATAAAATACGCTCGATTTTGTTTCAGCATACGTCATCATCTGCCTATGTCTATCAATCATGTTGGGGTCGGCTTCCTGTCTGACCTCCACAACACACTGTGGATACTTGATAAAACTGGTGGTCAGACTGTCGGGTGACTATCCATAACCACTGTCCAAGGTGTACGAATAACAACCGTGACCAACGGCATAACATGCTTTTAGAGGCACAGAGGGTTATTTAAAGGATCGCCACCAATCCACTGACCAAACTCTGCACCTTAATCTAATCGAACCGTGCAACCGTTATATTTTCTCAGCCTATGTCATATCTATATCTAGGCACATTTACGTGTCATATTGAGTGAGCACATGAGCATTTCCCACGCTTCATTTTTATAAACGTGGGCACACTAGGAATTTCTCCTGTATCGTGGGTGAATACATACATTCAAACTGACATACATAAACAGCCAAACCTGGAACAACTGTGTGTCATACAGATATTTGTTCCGAGTGGGAATTGAATCCGCGGCACTCAGCGCAGCAAGCGATCGCTCAACTCCAGCCGTGTCGTCAAAATACTCTATCCACAGTTCAAAAGCTTTGAACTGTAAACATAATGCAGTACTGCAGAGTATTGTAACACATTTCCAACACTTTCTCATCATATTTTCCATGTCATGTCTCTAACATCACAATTGGACAATTCAATAATTTCCATTTACAATGTAACCTTTCTAGAGAAGCTTTGAAAGTTTTCTCTCGATACATTAAGAAATATCTGCATTTACTACAATCGTGACGGAATAGGCCTATGGCCAGTAGATTTGAGAGAAACGGCAATTATTTTGATGAGGCCGAAATTATCTTCGAGAACATTCAATGCACGTAGATATCTGTATATAGATAGGTACTGGTAATCGTATTGGTGTTGTATTTTAACGCCTTAAATGAAAGTAAAAAGTATATCAAACAGCTGTAAAATGCATCACAGTGAAAATCAATTGCTTTTTGATTTCTAAGCGTTAAATACCGATTGTGAATAAGAATTTAGCAAATCAGTTAATTAAATATTAAGAATAAAATTGTTAGTATTTTTATGTCTGTGTTGATAGATATACAAGTGTATAGAGCCTCCTTTTGAGTAAAATATATATATACTGAAAAAGTTGTACAAACTGCAATACTTAAATCTTTTTATTTAGCACTTGCAATGGAGACATTTTACAGAAAAATTATTACGACTGCTGCAAAATCAATTAAAATGCATACTTAGTTTTTTTCTTTTATAATAATATGTATTTCTCACTTCACAAAGATTTGCATTGTTATAAACAAAAACTTGGAGGTACATTAATATTAGCATTTGTAAATATAAGGCTTCTGGCTTATCATAAATTAACATCATATACCCATATATTGTTACTTACCCATATATTACATACAGAGTACCCACTCTGACTTCTAAACTAGGTGTAGGCCTGTGACTTAGGAGTCAGTGATTCTTCGGAATATACAAAGCCATATTTCTTGTGTTTGACAATAAGCAAATTGGTGAAAAAAGAACAATGATAGTTTCATTGTTCTTTTATCACCAATTTGCTTATTGTTTTTATTTGTATATTTGTATTAGTTTATTTGTATTTATTAAAGAAAAGAGAGTTCTTTCTTTCTTTTATGGCTTCGCACGGTTTGTGCATTTAGCCAATGTACGTAATGAATGAATGGTTCATGTCGAAAAAGACGGCCGCGAGAACCGTCTTACGAAGGAGGTTTAAGACAAAGTCACGATGTGGCCACTATGCTGCGATATTTCACTGTTCTTTATGAACTACTAGCTTTCCGCCCGCGGCTTCGCCCGCGTGGAGTTCGGTTATATCGCGCTTTTTAGATTTCCCTCGGGAACATCATATTTTTCCAGGATAAAAGGTAGCCTATGTTCTTTCTCAGGGTCCAAAGATTGTCTGTGCCAAATTTCATCAAAATCGGTTGAGAGGTTTAAGCGGGAAAGCGTAACAGACAGACAGACAGACAGACAGACAGACAGACAGACAGACCGACAGACAGACAGACAGAGTTACTTTCGCATTTATAATATTAGTATGGATTTACTGAATGCACTTTTTACTACATAAATCACGAACTTTTATTTAGTAAACACCACTATAAATAATTTAAAGTCCAATGAAAAATGAGCGTGACACTCAACTTGACCTTCCCGCCAAAACTCTTGAAAAGAGAGTTATACTTAGACCCTGCGACGTTTTTATTTTTCTCATAGTCATAAGCAACAGTTTATGGCGTTTCGTTTTGCGTGTCTTAAATTTCGCTCACGATAATTATGTAACACCTACCTACATCCGATGAGGTAGGTATGTCTTCGGTTGAGTTTCATCAAGGCGTCAAATTTCCCCCTTCCCTCTACTCAATTATCATACATTTTCAACACGATTAACTCCCCTCTTCACAATCTAACGATATAAATATTTATACGACCTCTCACCTAGACGTGCCTAGACAATCTGTCTTATTAACATACGTGTTTAACATCTTTGGATATATTTGTTACTAGCTTTCCGCCCGCGGCTTCGCCCGCGTGGAGGTCGGTTATATCGCGCTTTTTAGGTTTCCCTCGGGAACATCAAAATTTTCCGGGATAAAAGGTAGCCTATGTTCTTTCTCGGGGTCTAAAGATTGTCTGTGCCAAATTTCATCAAAATCGGTTGAGAGGTTTAAGCGGGAAAGCGTAACAGACAGACAGACAGACAGAGTTACTTTCGCATTTATAATATTAGTATGGATTACACTAACAGTCATCATCATCAACCTTTTTTATCGTCCCACTGCTGGGCACAGGCCTTCTCTCAGACAGAGAAGGATTGAACATAATCACCACGCTTGTTCTATGCGACGATTTCAGACTTAAAGTCCAGGTTAAAATGTTTTCTTTCACTTACACAAACAGTAAAATGATTCAATTAATCCAATAGTTCGTAGGTCATAAATAAACATAGCAATTCCTCATTCTTTCTCACTGTCCGGGCCCAATGGCCCGTCCCGCGAGCTATCCTACATGTTGATCCCCGGATATTCTTCCAAGATTATATTAGCGAAGGGCGTGGATTTCCTATCCTTTATTTATTCTATATCTTTTTTTTTCACTGTTACTGAATCGTACTGCTGAAGGGCGCAGTATTTAATTACTCAAGACTCTACTTATCGATCATCATCATCATCCCAACGTTAATCCCAGTCGCATCCGAAGTGTTTTCAGCTTTGGAGTCTGGGGTCCGCTTTTACCAGTCCAACTGCTGCTATGGCTAAACTTCGACATTTTCCGTGAAGCGACTGCCGTCTGACCTCCACAACCCGAAGGCGACATCGAAGTATTGCAGTTAGACCAATTGTTGGACTTTTGAGGGCTCCAACAACCCGTAACGACTGCCACTAGATGTTCGTATGGCAACCGGGACCAACGGCTTAACGTGCTTTCCGAGGCACGACCAGACCAGTGCAAATATTCGACGGAATCGGATAGGATCGAACCCGTGCCACCTTGCGCAGCGGCCGCGTCAGCTACCGCTACACCACGGTGGCTGCTCTACTTATCGATATGCTTTTTACTTTGAAGCAACAACATTGAACAACAATCCGAATGAAGCATTTCGCCTCTTCTTTTATACCGCGTACATGTAGGGACTAGAAGAATTTGCTAGCGGCGGTGTTTCCATCTGACTACAGTTTAAGTGTCTTCAAGGCTAGAGTGATGAGGCTCTTAATAAACTAGCGCGCTTTACCACAAAAGATTGCATCACCGCTTACCATCAAGCGGGATTGCGGTCAAGCACTAGTTCTTTGGCTTCGCACGGTTTGTGCATTTAGCCAATGTACGTAATGAATTATTCATGTCGAAAAAGACGGCCGCGCGAACCGAACCCAGAGGAAGATTTGGTACGAAGCCATGATGTGGCCACTATGCTACAATATTTCACTGTTCTTTATGAATTATTTACTGAATGCACTTTTTACTACATAAATCACGCGTTTTTATTTAGTAAACGACACTATAAATAATTTAAAAGTCCAATGAAAAACGAGCGTGGCACTCATCTTGGCTTCCCGCCAAAAACTCCAAAGCACTAGTTTATAGTATATAAAAAAAACTTATGAAACAAGACAAGTAAAGAGGTTCATTCAAAACACATCAAGAACAAATAGTTCACTCACCTCAAATTAGCCAGCTCCGAGCAAGAGTTAGCCAACAAATAGTCTCCACTCAGCAGAGCTATCTTGTTGCCGAACATCATGTCATCAGGCTCAGCAGCTATGGGCTGCCGGGAGTTCATGTTGACCAGGCCTTTGTGCACCAGGTGAGAGGTCCGGATCATCTCTGTTACTTCAGCAAGAGCGCGTTGGCTGATGGCAAAAAAAACGAAGGTATGTTATGGAAATCTACTTCTTAAGTCTCATGAAAGTTCATTAATTCAGTGGCAGACAACACTTGTTCCTTGTACTTATATCAAAAGACCACCAAGGAAGAATTTACTTACTTATCTTCTAAAGAGGTTAATAAATTAGAGAATGTGACTTCATTATTTTTGCCGTTTGGGAATTGTTCAAATAGGTTGCCGTAGTGATGAGAATAGGCTATTTGACAGTATTCAATTTTTTGTGATTTTTTGCTTTAATTGCATAAAATGAGGGTTCTTTATGGCATTTACATGAGTTTTAATAAAAAATAATAACAATTAATATATCCAAAA
The DNA here is from genome assembly GCA_017933935.1 of Sesamia nonagrioides. Taxonomy (NCBI): domain Eukaryota; kingdom Metazoa; phylum Arthropoda; class Insecta; order Lepidoptera; family Noctuidae; genus Sesamia; species Sesamia nonagrioides. The sequence goes on along the minus strand of JADWQK010000307.1, from coordinate 486,744 downwards.
CATAAAAATATGATTGGCTTTTTGTATATCGCGCCACACATTGTGAAACGATCCGGATTGGCTAATGTCGCTATGACGTCATACGCGCATCAACGCTTATTTTCGGCAAACTTATAAACTGTTTTTCGGGGGGTTTTAATCGACTTATTTGTACAACCCAGTACAGCACACCACTTGTAAACCATTTTATTAGATAACAACATCAAATAATAAATAAAAACAAACACCACTCAAAACCGAAAACCGCTTGTGACGTCACTAAAGCGCGACGCCATATTGCTATATATATATCGTTTTCGCGGCTTATTTGAATTTTGAATTTTTATTTGCATATTTCTTACGAAATACGTATTTAAAATTAAAATCAATACTTTCGGTGAACTTCTTAACCGCAACCAAGTAATTCAAGATAAAAATTATAAATCTGTCAAATAGCCTATTGGTGGGAGTTTTATGGTTTTGCAATGTACCTACATATATATTCACACTTTTTTGTACTCATATTCATTTCGATTTAATTATATTCCTATAGATCGAAATAAGCATTCCAGTATCAACACAGTTGTCAAAAACTGTCATAGTAACTATTGTAAATGTTGTTGTAACAATGTACTCCTTAATTATATTAAAAAAGTTGTGTTTAGTAGAATAAAGTAGACCATCCAGCGCTGTTCCCAACGCTGAGTGTCACTGAAGTTAACGTCAAAGTTAAGGGCTGTGTCTATGAGTGAGTGATTGTGGATGACCTGGTTTAATAGAAAATAATCAGAACAGCGCCTAATAGTACTGGAATGCGTATTTTGACTTTGTATGAATCGAAATGAGTATGAGTAATCGTAAGTAAGTAAGTAAGTAAGTAAGTACAAATAATCTTCTTCTTCTTCTCAGACTATAGAGATCCACTGCTGGACAAAGGCCTCCCCAAGGCTTTCATTCCATTAGAGGGTATTGCCATTATCCCCACGCTTGGCAAGCGGGTTGGGGATCGCAGTAATTTGTTATTCCACAGGAGAAGCACTGCTGTCCGCTTCCCTGGTGAGAGTTCCCTTAGTCTCCTCTTACGACACCCACGGGTGGATATGGGTTGGAACTATTCTATACCCGGTACCACACGGGCACAGTACAAATAATAAATGTGAGTTATGTGTATAATCATTTTGGGGAGCCTTAACATAGTTTCCGTGCTTATTCTGTATGTGTAAAATGCTGATTATTATTAACTATTTTTAGTATAATTGTATCTTTATAAGCTATAACTACACTATTGTATTAACTAAACCTGAGATGATAGTTGTATATGTTAATAATAATAATAATATTTATTTCATCAAGAAAGGATCAGATTTCACATAGTTATAAAGGTTTATGTAAACAAATAACTGATCTATACACCAAAAGAGGAAACTCTGCCTCTCAAACTAGGCGGTAGCCTGTATCTTGAGAGACAGTGATTCGTTGCTTTAACTAATGATTAATACTAAAGTGGACTGGGTCGTACAAGATTAATGATTGGTCGTGATAATGCCAAAAATTTCAATTTCCTACGCTACATTTGTGAATGTGTGTGTGCGTGAGTGTGTGTGTGTGGGAGAGAGGGTGTGTGTGTAGTGTGAGTGGGTGAGTGTAATGGAGAAATTTAGGAAGTTAGGTGACATACTTGAGTAAGGATTCAGTTTCCAGATAGTCACGCTCCAGAAGCCATTCCATCAATTTTGATTTTATTTCATATTTATTTAGATTGACAATATTTAAATTTTTGTGAACTTGTTTGTATATGTGTGTGCTTAAAGTATAGTATTGGTGTTGTGCAAAGGTAGTATTATGTGGGGTACCTATCGGTAATTGCTTTCTTTTTGTGGGGTCAGCTTGGGGAACGCTAGGATGTTTCCTAATGGTAGACCGCAGTACATAGAGTTGGCGCACGGAAAGTACTTTGCAGTCAGCGTAAAGTTGAGTTGTAGGATACCGAAAAGGTTTGCGTGACATCACCTTCAGCACGCCCCTCTGAGCTCTCTCAATCTTTAAAAGACTGGTTTTATTTGCTCCACCCCATACCGTTATGCAATATCCAATAACAGATTGACATAAGGCATAATAAACCATCTTCAGCGTTTCGGGAGCAGCCGATTCTCTAAGGGATTTGAAAATATGGAGTAGATTAATAGCTCTAGAAGAAATGGCGTCAACTTGTTTATCCCATCGTAGTCCACTGTCTATTTGGACACCCAGGTATTTTATATGGTCAGCTTTTCTAATTGTCGGACATGAGCAAGGTGCAGATTGATTGGAGCAGTTATGAGCTTTCAGGGAGAAACATTTTTCGGGTAAGTTGTTACATCGGATAGCGAATGGGATGAAAGTTGTTTTATCGCAGTTGAGAGTGAGCAGGTTTTGGTTGAGCCATTAATTATATATAATAATAATAATAATAATTTATTTCCAAAAAGCTTATTACTATTACACATGACATGTGGCAACAATTTCAATTAAAATATGAGAGTTTAGCGTCTGTAGCCGAACTAGGCGTAGCCTGTATTTCGGCTATCAGCACCATTCCCCTCGTGAACTACAACAAGAATGTGCCAGTCAAAAGGCATATACAATTACATTAGTGCTGTGTAAAATACAGAATAATAAAGAACAATAAAATAATAATAATTGATTAAAATGATAAAGAAATACAAAATTATAATTTTTGAGTAATTTAGAAATTAATTTGAAAAAAATAATTAATTAATTTGAAAAAATAATTAATTTGAATACATCGATTAAATGGAATAAGTTGATTACATGCATATATATGTTTTTTATTGCATGGCTGTGTGAGTGGCTTACGTATATGATAATGTGTGTGTATGTGTGTTTGAGTAAATATGCAGTGACATGTGGATATGAGTGTGAATGTAAGTGATGAGTGTGTAGGTGAGCTGTGTAGTAGTTTTATCTTTGTTTTCCGAGCTCTTCACTGAACAGTATTCCTAAAGAGGTACGTATATTAATTGTTCCGTCTCCTCGTAGTTTAAATTCTGTAAGAATTGGGATACTTTAATTTTGCATTGTTTTGTAGTCAATGTGTATATATTTATTGATTTGTTAATTTTATTGTAAAGGAAAGGGCCTAGAAATCTTAGAAATCTTTTACCAAAGGTTGTTTTAAGAGTACTTAAGTAGTCGCATACATGATGTTTACGCCGTTTCTGTAGTAACACCGGGTTGTAGGGCTGTTTTTTATGTTCATGTAGGACAGTTTTAAGTATGTACAGTTGTCTTACAGTCAAAACCCCGCACAACTGGAACAGTGTGCAAGTGGGAAAGCGCATTGGCTTGAATGCGCTTACCTTGAGTATAGCTCGCTGAGCGACCTCAGCTGACTTTAAGGTGGTTTTGCAGATACCTCCCCAGGAGGAGAGGCAGTAGGTAAGGAGCGACTGACAAAGAGCCTGATATATTCGCTTCAGCAGCGGAGGGTCTGCGACATGACGTAGATTTTTAAACACGTATATTAATTTACGCACTCTATTGCAAAGAGTTTTGACATGTTCTTTAAAATTTAGATTTTGGTCTAAAGTGATACCAAGGTACTTCAAAGTGAAAACGCGTTCTAAAGGTGAACATGAGCAACTATCCGCAGAATTGCAACCTTGAGAAACAATTCTTAGGTCATCGCGAATACCCACCGCCTGTCTAATGCTGAAACAAATATACTTGGTTTTGTCCACATTCAAAGTAAGCACATTTTTCTGCAGCCATCGCTTAGTCATGTCAAAACCATTCTGTGCGTCAGCGAAAACCTCCTCCCAACTATCACCCGCAAACACCAACGCGGTGTCATCCGCGAAAGAGATAATTTCACCTTTAGTGAGTTTAAGACAAGTAAGCGTATTTATGTACACAAGGAAAAGGGTGGGCCCCAATATACTTCCCTGTGGCACACCATGTGTAATTGGAAGGTAAGTGCTTTTGTATTTGCCCACTCGCACACACTGGGTTCGCCCAGAGAGGTAACTTTTGAAAAGTTCCAGCTGGGCGCCCCTGATGCCCAGAACTTCTAATTTTTTGAGTAAGAGTGAGATAGAAATCGTATCAAATGCCTTTGCCAGGTCAAGAAAAATAGAAAGACATTTTTTCCCTTTATCCAAGTTGGAGCTAAGAAAATCAACTAATTTATTTACTGCCTGTTCTGTAGATTTTCCGTGCCTAAACCCGAATTGGTTCACTGAAAGCAGATTATTTTTTTCGAGATATTTAACTAGACGGTTGTTAATAATTTTTTCTAGAATTTTAGAAATTGCTGGTAGTATAGATATGGGCCTGTAGTTATTTATACGACTCTTGTCTCCACTTTTATAGATCGGGCAGACTTCTGATCGCTTTAAGGAACAAGGAAATACTCCAGTTCTCAAACAATCATTGAAGATTTTATTCAAGGGGTGTACAAGGATGTGTCTATGTTGTTTCAAGAAGCCACTGCTGATACTATCCCATCCCGGTGCACTATCTTTTTTCAGGCCCATGATAAGATGTCCAATCTCGTCATGGTCTGTCTCAATTAAGACGAAAGAATTGGGGACATTTAGTGTTTCGTCTTGAACATTACATAATAAAGGTTCGGAAAGAATATTTTGTTGACTAATTTTGTTAGCCAGTGACCCACCCACATTTATGAAATAACTATTTGCTTCATGGAGTGATTGATCTGGAGATGATGATAGAGTTAGGAGATCTTCATGGTGTTGTTTTGTTTTTGTTGTGTGTGTAATGTTTTTGATTACTTTCCATAATTTTTTATTGTCATTCTGCGCTTCAATGATTTGATTTTTTTCATGCGCCCTTTTTAACCTTCGCAACAGTGAATTACAGAAATTTCTATAACGTTTGTAGGTAATATTTAAGACTTCATTATCTGGTTCGCTGTTTGCCTTTTTGTGTAGTTGGTCTCTGTTTTGCATGCAACGTAATAGTCCTGGAGTTATCCAGGGCTTAATGATTTTTTGGCGTCTAGAGAGTGTTACGACTTTTGTGTTCTTTTCTATTAGTTTTTGTAAGCATTGTCTTAGATAATTTAGAGCAGTATTAGGGTTTTCTGATTGATAAATGGGATCAAAGTTAATATCTGAAATATCTTGTGCTAATGTTTTGTCGTCAATGATGGCCTTTGTTGAAGTTGCATGTTGTCGTGGTTTTTTTAAATTTAAGCAGAATAAAACGGGATGATGATCTGTGAGTGTTGCATTAGGGACTATAGTTTTGGAGGAGGCCTTAGTTTTTATGAGCACATGGTCTAAGCATGTTTGGTGTGCGCTGCGTGTTACCAAGGTGTGTGCTGGCAGCAGGCCGTGCGAAGCAGCTAAGGTTAGATAGCGTTCCCCTTCCGATTTAATTTTGATAGAGTTTATTGCCAGATTCATGTCTCCTATAACAACAATGTGCTCAAAGGAAGACACGGTCTGCAGAATATTATCCAACGACAAGAGGAAAGGCTCTATTTTAATGTAGGAAGGCGATCTGTATAGGGCCAATATTGCAATTTGTTTTCCAACGGTAGCTAGTAGGCAATTACTTTCATGGCATGTAGGTTCAATTATAGTAAGATTAATGTTTTCCTTATAGTATATTACTATTCCGTCATTTTGTATTGGATTTAAGGCATTGCATTATATTTGTTACTGCTGCCTCTGCATAAAGCTTAACAATATCCCAATTTGGCCCATAGACTATGACTGAGGTATCATCTGCATACGTAATGATCTTAGCATTGGGGATAGTCATTCTGCACAGCTCATTGACGTATATTTGGAAAAGAGTTGGCCCAAGAATGCTTCCCTGAGGAACACCATAGGTAGTTACTACTTCGTCACTTATATGCTCTCCTATTTTAACTCGCAGGGTCCGGTTGTTAAGATAATCTTTAAAGATCTCTAGGATGTTTCCACGTACACCTAGGACTTCCATTTTGGAGATAAGTTTGGGAACAGACACTGTGTCAAACGCTTTGGAGAGATCTAGGAAGATCCCTAGACATTTGATTCTACTGTCCAGTTTTCTAGCAATGAATTGTGTCAGGTCAAGAACTGCATCTTCTGTTGAGATCCCTGTGCGAAAACCATACTGATTATCAGCAATGAGTCGATGTTTGCTCAGAAATTTTATTAGACCGTTAGAAAGGATCCTTTCTAGTAATTTAGAGAGTGCTGATAGGACCGATATGGGTCTGTAGTTGTTGACACAGTTTCTGCTCCCTCCCTTATATATCGGATGGACGATGGCTTTTTTAAGCGCATCAGGAAAAACACCTTTCTGCAGGCAACAGTTAAAGATATACGTCAATGGTGGCGTTAAGGTTCGACGGCAACTCTTTAGTACAAAGGGAGATATGCCATCCCAACCTATTGCACAGTCATCTCGAAGTTGCATAATAAGGGACTCCATCTCCGATTCATCAATTTCAAGTATCACTAAAGAGTCGGTAGTGCTGAGTGACACATTAAGGCATGATCTCATAGGTGGGTTTGTGGGTTGGGGAGATTGGGACATGATTTTTTCTGCCAAGTTAGTGCCTATGTTACTAAAAAATCTGCACACTTCGTTAACGGATGATTTTGCGTTATCACAAATGTTTAGTAGTTCAATCGGGTTAGTTTTCTTTTTGCTGGTATTGGTGATTTGTTTTATCGTTTCCCAGAGTGCTTTTGGGTTGTAGCGGGATTTTTCCAGTTCACTTTTTTCATAGGCTATTTTTAGTTTACGGATGAGATTATTACAAAAGTTCCGGTATCGCTTATAGGTCGTATTCAGAATAAGATTTTCAGGGTCTGTTTTTGATTTATTGTGTAATCGGTCTCGATTATTCATACAACGCAAGAGTCCGGTTGTTATCCATGGTTTTATTATTCTTTTATTTCTTGGAATTTTAATTTGTTTGGTATGCTTGGAAATTACTAATTATTAAATTATTATTTATGTTCTTTTTTTATTACAAATTAATAAATATTTTCCATCACCTGTAAAAACAGCATGGCTTAAAACTGCTTGCTCCAAGCAGACGCATGGCTTAGGATCCTAAATTCTGTCACTTTCGCATAACAACGTTTTTTTACACATTTTAACGTTACTTGTTGGTTATTCCAAGTACCTAATGTTGAACTGCGTTACTGGTTACATAGAAAGTTAAGTTAACGGCATTCGTGTCCCGGTTCCATGTCCACATAGATAAACAATTATACGAATTGAATGCTTAATTGGCCAAGAGGCGCTAACTCGCGACTTGACGCATGTACTGATGACACGCAGGCCGTAATGGTAATCGCAGACTGTATAGATTAACTTTTGATGTACCGACGACAGCAGGTCAGGCTACAACATACCACAACATTTGTGTCGCCGAGATCTAGATTTTGAATGGCTCGCTGGCCTTTTGAGTAAGCTTCCAGCGTACGGCATTTCCCCTGGCCTGACTGACTGGGTAAAAGACTTCCTGACTGAACGGTCCCTCCGAGTCGTTGTTGACGGATGCTCATCTGAGCCCATGTCCACTAACGCCGGTGTTCCTCAGGGGTCTGTTCTCTCTGCAACTCTGTTCTTGCTACATATTAACGATCTGCTGATGCCCCGTATCTATGGGTATCAGTGGCGAAGGGTGAAATTTTGACAAAGGGAAGCCGGTCCAAAAAAATAAACACTTAAACACTTACCTATTGCAGGATATCTTGGAGGAGGTCTTCAGATAAGAATAATATTGCCGGTAGAATAATATAAGCCATAATAACAAACAAAATCCACAGTATTTAACCAAATCTGCGATTAAATTACCTTACAGAATCAGTCACAGTTTAAATAACACAAATCCTACTAATATTATAAAGGCGAAAGTTTGTAAGTATGGATGTATGGATGTTTGTTACTCTTTCACGTAAAAACTACTGAATGGATTTGGTTGAAATTTGGCACAGGGGTAGATAATAGTCTGGAATAACACATAGGCTACTTTTTATCCCGGAAAAATATGCAGTTCCCGTGGGATACGAAAAATATTAGTCCACGCGGGCGGAGCCGCGGGCGAAAGCTAGTATTAAAATATAACAAACAAAATTATCACGCACCAGTGGTATAGCAACACATGTCACATTCTAACAATAATTTATTTTCAACCAAACGAAATGAAACACGAAAATATGCCAAAATAAAAAGAATATGACTTGCGAAGGATTTCATTATAACGCTAATTCTTTTTAATTTTGTCGTGTTTTCTTTCTCCCGTGCCGTGGTTTCTTTGTCTCTTTCTAATAGAGGAGAGGAGAGAACTGCAAGCCGGTCGCCATTAGCCTATCTTTCTTTAAATTTTACGTACGGTTAGCGAGCATTAGAAAGAGATGGTCTGACACGCTGTCTCTTTTCGCCTCATAGTAAAACGTTGGCCGAGATAAGCTGTAATTCGTCGAGTTACCTTTAATGTAATTTAGGTACGAAAAATTGAAGCGCTGATTAATTTACGACTATAAAATGAAATGTGATACTTAGGGTATTGCTAAGAATTACTATTGCTATTGTAAATCGCGCAGGCATTTGATTAATAATACTTTGTTAATGAAATAGAATGTAAATACTTTTGTATGAATATGGAACTGATTTTTGAAAGGTAACCCGGTGGGAATCGGCTTGTATGGACTCTTCGCCACTGATGGGTATGCAGATGACAGCACAGGTGTGGAGAGATACCTGCCGGATGCGCGGGCTAGTTGGGAATCAATACCGTTCGAAAGAGAGGCTATGGTAGAGCGAACGAATGTTGCACTACAGGCAGTCTCCGAATGGGGCAATGCCAATCTTGTAGCATTCAATACCGCCAAAACACAGGCGTGTCTTTTCACCGCCAATAGGAGTCCGTTCACCTTGGCTCCTACTTTTCGAAATGCGTCCTTGGAGTGTACCGACCACCTTCAGCTTTTGGGAGTTGAGATTTCCTCGAACCTAAACTTTGGGCGGTTCGTTGAGTCTAAGGCCAAGAAAATTTGGCGTTATCGCAAAAGTCCGGTACTTCACACCAGGGCAGCTTTTAATGATGTTCAAAGCACAGGTCCGTTTGTGTGTGGAGTACTGCAGCCACATTTGGGCTGGTGCTCCTAAGTGTCACCTGGCCACTTTGGATTCAGTGGAGAGGCGGGCAAATTGGTCGACATGGGCTCCAATAAACAACCGTCGACAACAACTCGGAGGGACCGTTCAGACAGGAAGTCTTTTACCCAGCTAGTCAGGCCAGCGGAAATGCCGTACGCTGGAAGCTTACTCAAAAGGCCAGCGTGCCATACACAAGGACATCAAGGGAGACGGCAATCGCTTCCCCGTTTTTCTCGAGGGCCTCGCCCCACAAGTGCGTGGCATACACTAGGAGGTCCCCAGTTGACCGATTGCGTCGAAACCCGTACTATGCCGGGTACGATGCGCCAAATATTGTTGTGTCGTTAGTTTGGTTGTGGAGGGTCTCCAGATCAATCTCCCTCTGGCGCAACATTGTTGGCCTTGTCGTTGGGTTTAACATTCCATCACCTCCCTCAACTGCCGTCTTCCTTCCTGTTTACTGTGTGTTTTCCTTTCTTTCAGTTTTTTTGAGTCATCATCATCAACCTGTTTATCGTCCCACTGCTGGGCACAGGTCTCCTATCATACAGAGAAGGATTGAGCGTAATCACCACGCTTGCTCAATGCGGGTTGGCGATTTCAGACTTAAGTCCAGGTTTCCTCAAGATGTTTTCCTTCACCTTTAGTCATTGGTGTCCAAGATATATTTAGAAAGTACATAATAACTTTTGAAAAGTTACATTGGTACTTGCCTGACCCGCGAATCCGCGCACACATACTTGAGAGGCTGGTGTTTTAACCACTAGGCCACCACGACTTTTTGAGTGAATAGGCTTAATAAACTAACTCCCTTTACCATCAACGATTGCATCTCTGCTTACCACCAGGCGGGATTGCGATCAAACACTAGTTTATTATTATTAAAAAAAACCCCGACTCTTTTCAACTAATTTCCTGACTACATATTCAAAATCAAAAAATCAAAATCAAAGCATTTATTTCAAATAAACCAGTTACAGGCACTTTTGAATTGTCAGAAGGTCGGTCAGTCAATAAGATGAAGCTAGTCGCCCATTCCAAAGAGTAGGTACCTACCTATGGAGAAGAACACGTACATACACCACATACATGTATCACTTTACGTTTTAAATATCTATAAAGATATTTTATATTAATCACTGAATACACCAGTCATGTTTCTCAGGAAGTGTGATAAAGAAGGAAGTAGAATTTTCACTCGCAATCCTTCGACCGGTCGATGCCCTTTCGATAATTTGTTGGTGCACTATGCAGCAAATTGCGCGGTTAATGTCTTGTCTTCTGACTTTTAAAATATAGAGGTCGTTTAAAATCATGCAATCGGATGATTGATAAACAAAATGTTGAATGGACAATTGGGTTGTTTCCTAAAAAATTATTTAATTTCCATCAGATAGATTTATAAAAAAATATTGGACACATATTTTTTATTTTTTCTTCCATTCAAACACTTATAATAGGTATATTGTAGGTCCTATCCCAGCATGCCATAAAATCATTATAGTATTGATTGAATTTTTCGCTCACCTATGCAGAACTCCAGCAGCCTTATCCTGTTCCATGTCAGGGATCTCCGGGCTGTGACCGGCTGCCTTAGATACCAGTAGCACGATGAGCCCCCATGCCTGCATATTGTTCTTGCCATTGTAGATCAGGTTCCTGGACAAATAATGCTGGAATTAGATTATTATAGTAAGGAGCATCTTTGTACTCCCGTTCGACGTTAATTTCTAAAGTTTTTTAGAGTGTGGACGCCTTCCTGAAACAGGTGTTCGAATTCGAATTCAGCTTCTGAAAAATCATTGGAAATATAAACATCGTAATATATTACCTAAATATCCCGTTGATACTGCGGCCCTTATAAAAATAATGAATATATTACAACATATACCTACAACACTTCCTAATAGGTACAAAATAACCAGTGAAAATGTTCTCGTCAGTAAATCTAGGTCGAATTAAAACGTTGTGGTGCGCGTATTGACAGATTCTCGTGCGGTCATTTCAACGTTTCATAAGATATATTTGGTAACGTTATGCAAGACGTCGAAACCACAACGATGTTGCCAAAAATCAAACCACTTAATTACATTTAAATTAGCGTTTTTAGAAATATCACTATCTTGTGAAGGTCACTGTCATTTAAATAAAAAAAAATACTAAAGGGCCCCCGTGGTAGATTACGCAAGGAGTAGGCCAAGGCTGTATCTCAGCAATGAGAGCACTAAAAGTAAAAGGGCCTATGATTTAAACTTGGAACCAGTGCGTGATGGTTGTTACAATAAAGGATATTGGAGGAATATTGAACCAATGTAACAAACGATTAAATGAGCGATGATGTGCAGTGTTGCAATGAGGAATGTGCATTAATCGCCGATCGGTCGTAACCTCAACACGCAATGTATTACGTATAATAAAAAAGCGTGTATAAATACAAGGTAACCCGTTATTTCCATATACTACTAAGTTATTATTGCGGGTAACAACGAATAAGTGAAGTATTGAGTTAACAGCTGATGATCTTCCAAAGTACAGTATAGTCATTAAAGACTTTGGTAGAAATGTAGATATCTGTGTCGAAATTAATTAAGATACATGCTCTTTCATTCAAGAGCAGCGGTGGCCTAGTGTTATTGATTGTGACTTCTACTTTGTGTAAATTATTTCAACACCGCTGCTCTCAAAACAATAAAGGAAAACATCGTCAGAAAACCGGCATGTCTTGTAGTCGAAAACTTCGAGGACATGTGTTGTCTATCAACCTGCACTGGACCCGCGTGGTAGATTACGGCCCACTCCCTCTCATCGAAAGGAGGCCTATGTCCCAACAATGGGAACATTATAGGCTGATTATGATAAGAAGATGCTCTTGTCAAAACCTTCACATTGACAACAACAATAAGTGCACTGCTTAGTGACCCCAAGATCCGAATGTTACGTCCCGAATGTTCTACAGTGTCCTAAAGAAGATTTTGTGAATTTCAGAAAATATATCTCAGATATTAACAAAACTTGGACAAACCAGTACTCGCAAACCAAATTTCAACTGCGTTGGTAACATTCTTACTAAGGCACAAAATATTACAGTGTAGCTACCATAAGTTTACAATACGAGACTCGATCGTCGATAGCGAGCGCGTTTGGCGCTCTCATTGGTTGAGACTTTGAGAGTTCTTACAACCTTGAAGCGGGCCAATCGATGAGTCAAACGCGCTCGATATCGACGACCGAGTCTCGTAATGAAAACTCATGGTAGCTACACAGTTTACGTTAATTGCAATCTTGCTTCAAATTTAAATGCACATTAAGATCGTTAACATTTACAAATTATACGCAAGTTTCGAAAACCTGTCCATACTTAAATATGATATTAAGAACAAAAAGTTTGCCATGTCTTACAATACAACATTATAGGTAAGTCATATGACCTACGATATGATGGAAACCTGATTCCGGAAGCAATGAAAGCCTTTCTTTTTGTAAACAGTCAAAAGGGCAGAGGCATATTTAGCAGAATTATACATATGCATCCGGAATACTCAAATTATGAAGCAACTTGAAGGTCTCAAGTAGAGTCCTCAGAATCCGTTAATTATAATAATTATAATGTTTATCGAAGCCAAAGGGCAAAGAAACCCAGATAGGTGCGGACAACAGCAGGTTAAGCTACCACAAACTGTCAAATATTCCCAATCAACCTTGAGAATTAATGCTTTAGAAATGAAGTTGAAAATGTATCAAAGAAATCTGAGAGATCCTGGTAGCTTGATTTGATGTCATCTGTACATAATTTTGAGACAGGTATTTATATCAAACAGCATTCATCTTGTGATCTGAAGAGTAATTATTCTACCTCTTTTTTCCGAGTTGATAATGTAAAAGATGATATAGCAAGAGATGACGACCGATTCAGATTTATGGACGAAGAAGATCCCCACGGTAATTACGTAACACACTACCAGTAGCAATGGGTTTCATTTAGGTTTTTCAACAACATTCATTGTGTTATTTACGTTGTTGATCAGATACATTTTTAGAATATAAACAGCAATGGATTAGTAATAAGCTTCAAAATGATTCCAATTGATACTAATAATTGTTTTGTAAATAATTGAATTGTTTTAAGAGCAAAAGGTCGATGATGATGATAAGCTTGAAGACTGAAGTAATCAGTGAAAACACCAACCACCACTAGGCAGGTCCGTCGAGCCAAGTACATTATAGATTACGTGTCTCGAATGCGTGAAATCGGATAAGACATTTAGGACCTCGTCGATTCAGGCGGTGGAAATGGTGTTGATGCAGTTTACAGGCCGATGACAGGGAATCCAGATCATCCAGTTTTGTAAAGTCTTGAGTGAAGTAATTATGATCTTGCGAGGCTGGTGCCCATTGGGATTTCCCAGAGAATGGAACGTCCGTACTTCACATCCATTATTTAATCCCGTTAGGGGATGAGTTTTCAAATCATCTTCTATACTTTTGCAGTACCCTACAGGGACAATAATCATCTAAATTATATAGTTAACACCACATTTGGGTAAAGCAATAAAGAAAATATAATAAAGTTTTGGTGCTAAGTCCCGTAATATTGAACATCCTTCCTGAGGATTTCGTGAAGCACACCCAAACGAAACATACCTAAAGTATTCCACTTAGCACACCCGTAGGTGGCCTTCAATAGATAATTTCCTATTCCACAAAGCACATCTACGAATATCACTCCGCACTCGTATAGTGCGAGGAGAAAAAAAATGTCGATAGAAGAAAATATTTATTACATATATACTTAAAAGATTAGCTTAAAATTCTAACATCACCCAGTTTCTTTTCTTTAGGTGTACTTCGTCTGGATGTGCTTCGTTTGGGTGCGCTTCAAGGAATACCTCTCCTTCCTAATTCCTTAGCGCTCGTCTTAATTACAAAAGGAATTCTTTTACAATATTTCATACTTCTCTACCATTCCTATTGGTTGATTGGCGTTGGCTCTGTGGGTCGTCAGTAAGTGAAGAAATGAGATTATGTTTTTTTTAACTAGGTAAATATCTCTTTTCTCCGAAATTTTTATTTGTGTGAAATGCGACAGTCATACGCAAGTTTTAAGTTACACAAGACGTAAATTAATGGGGTGTGTTAGACATTTGTGCTTGTTTACAGAAATGATTGTGTAAATAATAAATTTCTGTGTAACTTTCTATTTGGCTACAGTGTATCTAAAAGTTGGTTTGTTCACTAAAAACAAATGACTGTAATCAATTTGATAGCCATTTGTTTTATTGTTATAACACTGTAATTAATTCTTTAATGAATCTATGATTTCTTTTTTTGTCTGAATGACAGTCGTTCACGAGGCTATCTTTTAGATCTTTAGTGTCGATGGCTGCCGTCGACTCTCATCAATGGCTAACATTGATTATATCAATGATGGCTAAAGTGTCTTTTGTGTGCATGTACACTTAGGGGTGGCTAAATAATAGAAACCTAGCATTGAATATTAAAAAAAAAAAAGTTTGGTCTAAGAACAGCTTTTTTTTATAATTATAAACTAGTGCTTGGCCGCAATCCCGCCTGATAGCAAGCAGTGATGCAATCGTTGATGGTAAAGCGAGCTAGTTTATTAACAGTCAAAAAACCGAGTATAGAAAGGAATATAGCAGTTGAGCGAGGTGATGCAATTAAACCCAAAAACACGACCAATAATGCTGCGCCAGAGGGAGGTTGATCTGGAGTCCCTCCACGACCAAACTCCCGACACAACAACATTTGGCGCATCGTACCAGGCACGCATCGCAATACAACTGCTCAGACCGGTCCTCCGTAAGCCTTCACCAGACATCATGCCGGAACACAACGAATCGCTTGGCGGCAAGTCTTTGTCTGGTGGGTGGTAACTTCTGCCGGCAGTGGATGTTATGGTCTACCTACAATTGTGAGGAAGCGTGAAATCCTTAGTTCGCGAGCGCGACTCTCACTTGGCTGATCTTTGTGTTTGCAGTGTGGGCATAGAATAAAGAGAGGGAAGTAGGTTATCTCCGACCCAATCCGCGATTTAATTGCCTACTGTCTTAGGGTTGTCACGTTTAGCAAAATTTTAATTCAGTGTCTATAAATTGGCAAAGGTCGGAAAGTTGACGACTGTTCACGCTTCGTCGGATTCGGTTGTCACCGAACCCGCTAACAAATATTTATAGACTAAGAGCTTATATTTAAATTATTTGCTTAGTATTTATACATATAGTCATACACAGTTTTTTTGTATTTTTTATTTTGTAATTTATTAGTAGTTTTGTACACATAAAGGACCATATTTATTTTTATTTTTAATTAATACAAATTTATATAACACAAACATATCTATTAACCCTGAAAATCGTAAAACAACATAAAAATACTGACAACTGCCTCTTTGACTAATTATTTCTGTTGTTAAGATCTGAACTTTATTTATCTGATTCACAAATTGTCAATTAGGTACTTACTTACTTTTAATAACGATTTTATAACTGTAAGTAAGTAGTTACTATACCTACCTACAATAGGTACTAAGAAATCGGCATAACTAAATGTAAACAAAGCAGTAGAGCGCTAGCGGCAAATCAACTGACAGATCAAAAGTACCTATAATCATTGATTTGTGTGAATAATAAATTCTAGTACGAAAACAGGCCTACCTACTTCCCCTATCTGATAGAAAACTAATACAACAAGAAATAAGTAAGTTCCTAAGTGGATATCTCATCATCAAGTAAAAATTATAATCTTAAAAGAATAAGTGACTTGCTTACCTTTCCTGCTCAGTAGGTAATCTGAACAGAGACAATTCTGAAATCGATAAATTAAGACACCCAAACAAACAACAATACTTTCTCCTGCGATAATCACACATTGTTCTTTAATTTAGCTACTTAGTATTCTGTAATCTGTGATTTAGCGAATGTGCCGAAAAGCCGTGACGCGCGAACCTCGTTCCGTGCTAGCCGCGACTAGCGCAGTCATAGGCACTCTAAATTGTGTTTAGGTGTGCGTGCGGCGACGCATAGATACTATGGCGCACACATACAAGCCGCGCGCGGTCCGTTTGTATGAAGATAACGTACTTCCCTCTCTTTATTCTATGGTGTGGGTGTACGATGAAAGGTTGTCTGTAAAAGATCGCTCTTAGAAGTTAGACATAAGATCGCTCATTGTGTTACACTTTGTAAAACATTTTATATTTAATATTTATGTTCCGTAATGTACATGGTGTACATAATAAAGAGTATTTTCTATTCTATTCTACTTACTACATTAGCATTGGATTCAACTATTTATTATTTCTTTAGATACCTCTGTTTTTGAAATGCAGTCATAAAACGTCTAACTACCAATTTACTCAGTGTAATTAAACACTTTACATAGTAAAATTTAGCACAATAGTATCTATTAATATGCAAATGTTATCGTAGCATGTAACTGCCATTTTTGCTGCTTCTACAACATTATAAAGCATCGAAATATTAATTTTAGTCATCTTAAAAAGTCGTTGGCTTTTTTCCGTATTATCATCATTACTTTTTTTTTAAACATTGCCCGACACTATGAATTTCTCCTGTATCGTGCGTGCGTTTACAAATATAACTCACATACACAAACAGACATACCTGGAACAACTACCTGTAGGTCATACAAATATTTGTTCCGTGCGAGAATCGAACCCGCGACACGCAGCGGAGCAGTCAATAGTAGTCTTAACCACTGTGCAAACCATGCACTCAAAAGTATAATTATTAATGCAAGTTAAATTCAAAGATATGTGACAATTACCATCCCGCACTGAACCCGTGTGGTAGACTATGGCACACTCTCTCTTGAAGAGACGAGGGCAGTTCCCAGTATGGGTAACATTATAGGCTAAATATAATTATGCTTATGTGTGATATAATGAAAGAAATATTTACTTATAGGTATTGGTGAACACGCACAATACGATAGAAAATAATAATTTGGGACAATAAAAACGGTGCGCAATAAGGAATACAGTTTACCATCTAGTTAAGTCATTGATTTATATGTGGTTCATTTGAATATTTACTTAAGGTTCGAAGAATAAAGATATGAACCACGTACTTAGCAGTTTTCAGCAAGGGATGATTGCTCCCAACCAACTTGCGTAGGTGGAGTGCTACGTTCGCAATCTCGTCGCTCAATACCCAACGGAGACTCAGGAAGGAGGTCGGATATCCCACAATCTTCTCCGCCTCACTCACTGCTCGGTTCCAGTCTGGTTTCGAGTTGTGTTGTGCAACACTTGCTCGCTGCGTGCTGCATGTGTTCACTTCCCTAGCAGTACAAGGTCCCCAAAGTTTCGAAACCAACGCATTAGATGACTGAACTTTCACTAAATCGCACTTCACGAAACGACACAATCGGCTCAGACTCATTTTCTTAAGAACTGCAAACTGCACCGACTCAGGAATACCAAAGACTATGCAATTCGAATTTCGAAAGCGCGAAAGTAATTATTTGTACAACAAATACTAGACTAACACAAAATCACGTTGTTTGCACTAAATGTATGAACTAAACCGTATGTCTAACGCAATAAATTCAATAAGAAACCGTCGACTAAAATTTCGTAGCTAAATTCAATTTTATATGCAAGTATTGCACAAAAAACTGATTTTATTTCGAAAATTATTTAAACGACGAATTACGAACGTGCGCAACTTTCGCGCGTGATCGGTTGACTGACCGAATGGTGAATGAAGTCTATGAACTGGCGTCGGATTCGCTAATCGGGGGTTGACGAGCGACCTTTTCTTAAGTCTCATTGGGTAATGCTAATGAGTTACATTTTCGATTGATACAGAGTTAAAGTTCATACAGAAAATGCACCATTCTTTAATTTAGCAAGGTAAATTTTATTGTTGTAGTAACTCACTATCATGAAATCACAAACACATAGTCAAGACGAGAAAAAAAAAAACACGTTTGAATATTAGTTGGATAAATCCTAGAAACAACTTAATTAATCAAACGACGTGTTTGTTAATTATAAAAGTGTGAGCACTTGTTTTTCATGCGATTGAAACTGAATCTTGCAATGTGAAATTTATTCTTTGTAATAACTATGTTGGTCCCGAATGCATTTAGTAAACTGAGTTTTCTCCCAGCCGGGGGAGAAAACTCACAGTTTACTAAATGCACGTTGTTTAGAGATTTTTTATTCAGAAATAATCTGAGGTAGAGTCCGTCTTACGAGATAGCGCTACAGGCATGCGACAGAGGCTATGTGTTAGTAGATATGTTTATGTGAGTTTAAATGTTTGTATTTTTGTAATCGCACTCACGATGTAGGAGTAATTCCCAGAGTGGGACAACTTATATAAAAAAGAGTCGTAATTATCTCAAAATCGTAACACAGGCACTCTTCAGAAAAAGGTCTGTAGGTAAGTTAAAAGGATTATTTCTAACAAAATCCTATTAATATAGTACCTATAGTTTTTATCCGGATATTCCCACTGGATCTAATGTATGCGGGTAAAACTGTGTGTGCCTCCTCTCGATGAGAGGGACTGGGCCGCAATCTACCACGCGGGTCTAATGCGGGTTGGTAAATTTCATATCTATGTCTTCGAAGTTTTGCCACTAAGACATGGGAAGGACATGGACACGGTTTCCTCGCGATGTTTTCATTCACCGTTTTAGAGAGCAGTGGTGATGAAAAATTCCCACAAGGTAAAACGCCTGACGGGGCTCGAACCTAAGTACCAGGTCACCCAGAAAGTATTGCTACAAAAACTTATTGTGCTGGCCAGTAGGCCAGTTATAATTTATTTAAAAAATATGATTATTTATAACTAATAATAGGTACCTACGTTCCAAATTCAAAAATTCCCTCCACATATTTTTTGCGAGCTAATTAAAATTATCGTGTCTCATTGAAAAATTAAATAATTTTTTTTTAAAAAAAACCTCGTCCAAAAAAAGTACGCAATTATTATGACCAAAGGTTAAAAATGCTTAAACCTATAAAAAGCAAAAAATAACTTTTAAGACTACGTTAGTACCAACTAAACCATGTCAGACTATCTACTTGGGACTTTGTGCAACCTTTATGTCGGAGGCATAACAGGTCATTTTGAACTGCAAATGGTTATAAATAAAACCTGCTGCTGTTGACCGTACGTATTTTGTCGCGTCGGGGGACCGCTCTAATTTATCCGCGTAAAAAGTTTCGATGGGTTCGCTAAGCTATATGCGATCTCACCTCAACCAAAGGAAGCTGTTTAACAATCCTCATGACAAACTGGCTCTGGAAGAATTGCAAAGACTAAGAAACAATAAAGATTAAACTTTGGTCATTCTAGATTTTAGCAAGAATATAAATCGGTTTATCCGTTTCATTCCAGGGTTTCATCCGCTACATCCCAGTTCCAGCATCAGGTCCTCGTCAATTAGAAACATGAAGTCAACGAGCCCAAACTCGATGGGTTTACTAAAAGGCAGTCCAAGGTTACGTCTCCTATCTTCGAGCCGTACCAGCAGACCAGCTAAGTGGTTTCAGAAGACATTAGTGTTTAAAATGTCAGATCCCACACACCTAACAAACGACCTGATGACCTTGAAGACCTGAACCGATTTCCACCAAACATAACTAAGAACACTCTCGACTGATATACCTTTCAAACAAAAAAACCGCATTAAAATCGGAACATCCGTTTGGGAGCCACACAGGCACATACCCATTTATACACACGGACACGTCCAACTTATAACACCCCGTCGTTTTTGCGTCGGGGCCTCGGGGGTTAAAAAATGGATTTGCGTCGAGACCATTTTCGCGCTATGATTTTTTACGATTTCAAATATCGCCTGTAACCAGACGAATCGTACAATAGACTTCAAATGGCATTCATGGATGAAGGCCCGTCTAAGGCAATCGTGTATCGGTGGTTATAATAAATTTAAGCGTGGTCGACTAACTTTAGGGGATGAAGAAAGAAGGTCGCCCTGTGAAGGCTGTTCAAGGGCGGATCCAGCTTTGGCGCCAGGGGGGGGTCACATAGTCGTGGTCAAGTCAGAAGAAGTTTTAATTAAACTTTGATAATAATAGATACAATTAAAAAGAAGGTATTTTATTAATAAGTACCTACTGAACATAAAAATACCTAATTAAATAACGAAATCAATTTTTTCTTTTACGTCTCCTGCCGAAATGTTTTATCACTTCATCTATTTCAATGGGTACGTTTTTATGGACGTGGAGAAGTGCCAGTCCGGTTAGACGTTCTTCAATCATTGAAGCTCTTTCCCATGCTTTGATTTTTCGTAACGTAGACGACGTACCACTGGGTGCTGAGAGGCGAGCTCAGACTGGGGGGAGATCTGACGAGTTAAACGGACGACACGGTGGTCACCGCCCGGGAGAGCTCGCACAGGGAAACAACGTTGCTGGCGACGGCTGCGGTATCACAGGTGGTGGGCCGCATACGTCGCCTAGGCCTGGAGGTGGCGCTCAACAAGTCGGAGGCCATGGTTTCATGGTCTCCGGCGGGCGCCGCCACCCGGCTCACGGCGTCAGCTCGAGCAGCGTCGGTCGCAGCTCCGAGAGGTCCTGGTGGCAAAATGGCGGGACAGGCTTTCGTGCCTTACCGCAGGCCTCACCACCATCGAGGCGATCCGGCCGGTACTGGCGGACTGGCTCGGGAGAAGGCAGGGCTCCCTGATGTTTCGGATTACACAGATTCTTTCGGGGCATGGTTGCTTCGGAAAGTATCTGTGTCGCATAAACATGGAGCTGGACGCCCGGTAGCACTACTGCATCAACTGCCGGGAGCGGCATACGCTGGCAGAGTATGCCACGCGCGGAGGAGCTGCGCCGTGCCTTCATCTCGGCCGGCAGGGAGCTGTCACTGCCGTAATCGAGTCGATGGTCGGCAGTGATGAGTCCTGGGATGCGGTGGTTTCCTTCTGCGAAACAGTCGTCTCGCAGAGGCTGTGGACAGGGAGAGGGAGATCTCGTCCTCTCACCCGACCCACAGCAGGCGCACCGGGCGTCGGCGGAGGGCGGATAACGCCCTCTTTCAGCCACCCTAAACGGGTCCAGGGGCGACACACTCGGGGACATCTGTCGCCCCCCAAACATCAGGACCCGGGGTGGCGGCGCGAAGTGTTCCACACGCGCCACTCTTAGACGTCATGGGGGGAGTCGTACACATCATTCAGCCGAGGAGGCCCACAGTGGTGGGCCAGCACCAATCGGGGGTTGCGGAAGCAGTGTTCGTTCTCGCAACCCCGGTGTAGGTGCGAGATGGAACACCGGGGTGGTTTTTAGTCAGTAGGTGTCTGACAGACCCTGTCGCCCACCCCAGGGCGGCGGACATGCTTAAGGATTTTCCAACCAGGAAACAAAAAAAAACGCTTAGACCTTAGACTTACGAAGCTCTCCCTCACCAAAAAAAACGTAGGTATGTACAGACGAAGTGTTCTTACAGCAACAGAAACATCATACAGAACAGGGTACGACCGAAATGTGACGAACAAACAGTCAATTCGGATTTCGCTCTGGTGTCGGTATTCGTGAAGCTCTTTTTGCCCTCAACGTCCTCGTAAAGAAATGCAGGGATATGCACTGCTGTGCTTTATAGATTACGAACAGGCATTCGACCGGGTTAAGCACCAGCACCTCCTGGGTCTATTAACAGATATTGAACTCGATGGCAAGGACGTCAGGATTATCCGTAATCTATACGAGAACCAAGTAGCTACAATCAAAGTTAAAAATGAGGAGACCGAGGAAATCAAGATCTGTCGTGGAGCTCTGCAAGGCTGTGTCTCCGTTGCTCTTCAATATCTATTCCGAGGCAGTGATGTCGGAGGCTCTTGAAGGTCTGGAAGCCGGAGTGAAAATCAATGGCAAGGTCGTTAATAACCTGCGTTATGCGGATGACACTGTTCTCATTGCAGCCTCTGAACAAGATTTGCAAACCATTGTAGATAAAGTCAATGAGTGCAGCGAGAAGGCCGGTCTATCGATGAACATCAGCAAAACAATATTTATGGTGGTCTCTAGAAACCAAGACTTATGTCCTAGCATATCGGTGGCACGCAAACAACTTGAGCGGGTACGACAGGATAAGTATCTCGGTGCTTAGGTAAATGAAGCATGGGAGTCCGACCAAGAAATTAAGACCCGGATAGAACTTGCCCGAGCATCTTTTAACAAAATGAAGAAAGTTCTGTGCTGTCGTAAACTCCACATAAAGCTCCGAGTGAGATTAATGATGTACTACGTATGGCCTGTCGTTCGTCATGTCCCGCTGCGAAGCATGGATTCTGAAAGAGGACACTACACGACGCTTGCAGGCTTTTGAAATGTGGTGCTACCAGAGTATGCTGCGCATAAGCTGGACCCAAAAGGTCAGAGTTGACACCGTCCTTCAGCGCGTTCTAATGCCTCGAAAGTTGTTGCCCACCATAAAGAAACGCAAAATAGATTATCTCGGCCAGATGCTCCGACACGATAGATATACGCTTTTTTTTCCGGGTGGAAAATCCTCATGGATTTCCGCCGCCCTGGGGCGGGCGACGGGGTCTGTCAGACTCTTACTGACTAAAAACCACCCGGTTGATCCGTCTCACACCTACACCGGGGGCTGCGAGAACTAATACTGCTTCCGCAACCCCCGATTGGTGCTGGCCCACCACCGTGGGCCTCCTCGGGTCAGGGGGGGGGAGTGAGGTGTAGGACTCCCCCCGTGACGTCTAAGAGTAGCGCGCGTGGAACACTTCGCGCCGCCACCTCGGGTCCTGATGTTTGGGGGGCGACAGATGTCCCCGAGTCTACGCTAGTGATATACGCTACTCCAACTCATTATGATGGGCAAGGTAGAAGTAAAAAGGCGCGCTGGACGAAAGAGAAAGTCGTGGCTGCGAAACATCAGGGAGTGGACAGTGGAAGAGAGAGTTGAAAAACTGCTCCGTCTCGCGGTTGACAAGACCGAATACAAGAAGCTGACGGCCAACCTTCAGGATTGAAGAGGCACAGGAAGAAGAAGAAGAATGTACAGACGTCAACCTTATTGCTAAAGTATGAAGGCTCAAAGTTGATTGGGAATATTTGAGTTTCCGATAGCTTGAACTGCTATCGTCCGTATATAAATCCCCCTCTATCAGTAAGTAGACACCTACTTATCCACCTACGAGGTACTTTAAGAACATTACAACCATAATATTTGAGTTTGAACACACAACTTTTGAATGCCCAGCGCATTCAAAAGTTGAATGCGTTCCCGAATAATGCGTTTGCCGGCAAGCAAAGTATGTATTATATAAATTGATTAAATATTGAAAGTACTTAAATAAAATCCTCCTGTGCTAGGTACTCCTGGACCCAGCCCAGGGAGGGGTCATTACCCCCATGACCCCCTCCCCCTGGATCCGCCCTTGAGGCTGTTACAGAAGAAAACGTGCTAGCAGTGAAAAGTTTGATCCAAGACAGCAGACGAATTCCATACCAAAAATTTAGCATAAACTGCAGATTGAAGGGAAGCCTTCACGAGATTCTACACTTGCATCTTCGGTTGCGGAGGATAGTTTCAAGCTGGATGCCACAGAATCTCACCGATGCTCAGAAGCAGGCACGGGTGGAATGGTGCCATGATATGATAGATAAATTTGAAGCAGGGTTGTCTCGGCGTGTTTACTACTTACATCGTTACAGATGGGGCAGATCTTGGATTTATCAATACCAATACGATCCAGAAATGATCACGAGGTTTTTTGCAGTATGACTGGCTACTCGGTGTCAATTCCTTTACGAAACCAAAGAAGCATTAACGCTGAATACCACCAAATGCTTGGCAGAAGTTTTCTCTGTTGTAAGCAACAAGTGACCAAACACAGGGCTCCGCGGGTAACTGCTTCTCCACGACAATACGCCCGCCACAGAAATCGTAATAGTTATTACGATTTATGTGGCGCCCGCTCACACTGCAATCAAAACGAGGGACTTCCTGGAAAGGTCCGGTCAAACTCCTGGGTCACCCTCCTTACAGGCCTGATCTAGAACCGTGTGACTTCTTTTTATTCCCAAAAATAAAAAATCAGCTCAAAGGGATACAATTTTCGTCGCCGGATGATGCGCCCGAGCAGGCTGTAACCGAGGTGTCTGAGGCGAATTGGAAAAAGTGTTTCGAAAACTGGTTCAGACGCATGAAACTTTGTATAGAGGCTGGTGGAGAGAACTTTGAAAAGACATAATAAAAATATATGTACCTATAGAACTTTTTATTTTAAATTTTCGCAAAACTTTCTGAGTGTCCCACGTATTGTGTCTCGTCCGATACCACCTAGGCCACCGCTTCTCTCTACTCTACTATAATAACGATATACTTACTGCCACGGGACATCTTTCTTGAGATGAGCTCTATCAAACACCCCTGTTTCAATATTTCGTCCTGAAAAAGTCATAACTCATAATTAATTTAAGGTCCGTATTACAGAACGTCACTCAAAACTCAAGCTTTACTTAAGTCTCGCTTGAAGCCTTTTGATTGGTTGAAACTAGTTTTAAGTAATACTTAAACAGAGATCAATGCTTGAGTTTCCTTCTGGAATACGGACCTTAGTGTTATCTTTTATTTAATTTGACTAGTGCAACATCGTAGACACCTACGTATATGAAAGTTGAACTAAACGCAGAGTTACAAAATTGCTATTTTCTTTAGCTAGGCGTAGTGCTGTAAAGTGTCACATATGCGGGAACGGGGAACGTCACAATCACGACTCTCATAAGCTATTTTGAATTAGTCGAAACAGAAGGATCAAGGGCGGGCTTTTTGGGGTGCGGCGTAGGTATTGTATCACAACACTCGCTTTAATATTATAAATGTCAATACTCAATGTTTCCAGCAAAAAGTAAAATTATGGGGATACTGTATTATGTAATTTTGATATTCGAAAAGTGCTGTCTGCCAGACTAATTGCAACAAATTACTTTTGATTTTAGAGGAAATGTGTATTGCTCTATTTACTTTTCGTATACCTACAGTTAATTAAATTCTGAAATATTAAGAGAAAATAAATCGAAAGGACCGGTTCGTTCCCTTAGAAAAAAACATTTAATTAGGTAGTCGAAGGACACTAAACAAGACGTATTTTAGGTCAATTTTATTTATTTGCATTAGAAGTTTCCTACAACCACAAACGTAGTGATTACTTGCTCTGTGCAACCACTTTGAATAGAAAACACCAAAGACGTCACTGTATGTTGCTAGCTGGAACACATTCCATTATTCTTAGAGATTTTTGGGCTATCAGCCATTTACAGTGAGTACAGCCACCAGATGTACGAGATTACCATATCTTCTCTCTATACTAACTTTACGAATTGCGTATTTGCACCATCTTATTCAGGGAATCAGAGATAACTTCAGTGATCGATCGGAGTACAACATTTGTAGTTGTACGGAACAGTGTTACCATAGTATATATTAAAATCTATTATTTAATCCAATATTTTAAAACCCTACGACTGCCTACGACTATGGAATAATGAAATAATAGTGTCGATTCCATTGTTCACAAAATAAACTATTTTCTTTTCCGTTTTGGCTTCGCTCGGTTTGTGCATTTAGCCAATTTCACGTGTTGAGAACTAAATTTAAGCTCAGTGCATTTTGTCTCTCTATTTCATTAAGAAAAGGACAGAAAATAAATAGTAGTTTAGTCCTGTCAAATTATGATACCAACACAAATGAAACCAATAAATAACATTATTATTAGTAATAATATCATTATTTACAGTTTCGAGCAGCTTGACAGGTCAAGCTATCCGAAACTGTCAAAGATTGCCAATCAACCTTGAGCCTTAATGTTTTAGAGATAAGGTTGAAAATCTGACATCTCGAGAGATTGTAGTAACTTGATGTGCTGTCGTCTGTACTAGCACAAAATACCAATTGAAATAATGAAACGAAGGATGCTGCCTATCACAGTCAGCATGGTTATCCGCAGGTTTGCACGCTGTTCTAAAGATGTCAAAATTCAAAATAACGCGATTGCAGCGCATAGACTATACTAACTAATATTATAAATGGGAAAGTGAGTTTGTTTATTTGTTCGTTCCGCTTTCACGCCGTAACTACTGAACCGATTGCTTTGAAATTTTTAAGACGTAAATTCAGAAGTTCGGATTAAATAATAGGGTACTTTTTATCCCGGAAAAACTGATATCCCCGAGGGTAATCTAAAAAGCGCGAAATAACCGAACTCCACACGGGCGAAAAGCTAGTAGACTATATTTACAGAAACGCCCGGGGATTGCTACCGTGATATAATAAACCAATAAATTAAATACGTTATCCCGATTCACATAATAAACGATTAATTATTTAAACAATTTATATTGTACGAAAAGCAGATACTTCTGTAGCAACACTGATCTTTTCCATTGTCCAATAAAGGCGTTTGTTCGTTATATTACGTTCATTCATTCTCGAGCGTCAGCCAATCCTACTTGATGATGAGAAATAGTTCACAACGTTCACGACTCAATGTCTCAATCGCTATAACGCTCATTCAGTTATTCGCGTTCTGCCGGCTGTCGTAGTCGTCTGTAGAGCGGTCACTACGCATTTGCCGGTATCTTTCAGTGTTCCAATTGATCAAATTCTCCATCCAGCACATCTGTTGTTATTTGATAACATTTGTGTGTGAAAGTGAGAACTTAAAGTTGTGTTGGAGGCGAGAAAAGTTTATTCAATTTACCGAAAGTACTTTGAGGTAAGGGATTTTTTGTAGCTTTCTTTAGATTTTTTCACGGGCTAAGTCTGGCAAGTATCGCAAATACTTGGTGCTCCACGTGTAATGCAAATCCAATGCATACGTGGTGGAAAATCTGTGCTATTTATGTATAAAATCATAATTCAGTCAGCGATTTACTCTCATCTAATTTAAGTTTCTATTTTCCTGTTAGCCGGCTGCGCAGTAAAGGTTTAAATAGTTCATAATTACATTTGATGAATCTGCAGCGTTTACTGATAAAACTGATACAATTTCTCGCTACCGTCGTTTATAGCCCTTAATCGTCGATTTCTCTGTAAATAATGACATTCTGGGTAAGATGCACAATATAAATAACATCTGAGCATCTGAGATTCTGCGGTAATCATTCCCGATACGTTCGATTCATAAAATCGATTATTTTTTTTTCTAATTTGCAACCGGTTTTTGTAGCGCCACACAAGAGCTAAGATTTGGCGGTCATTGATCTGAGAAGATTCCGGCGGGAACTTTGAAAAAGAGCGGCAGCGAAAATTTTTGAAAATTTAATTTCAATAAATCTTCTGTATATTTTTTGTTGAAAAGTATTTAAAAATCACACACAGAGGTGTAGTAAGCGGTGATAATGGAGGGAAATGAGGGGGGCGGAGATAATCCGCCCACCTTACTTAAGCGTCCTCGTACTGAGGACCGAGGTGGTGACGATCTAATAGATAGTATGACTGGTGGCGGTGAGTGCGGTGACTCTTACTTACCATATTTCAAACCAAGTTATAAGAGACTATATCCAGAAAACTCTAATAATGTAGACTTCAAAGTGTTTGTAGAAGCGACCAACAATGATCGCCTGGGCAACAAGAGCCCAATATATCTTAATCACATTTTTTCTACAGAAATTAAAGGTGTGACGGCCATTCAAAGAGTAAATGCCAATAAAATAGCAGTAATTTTTAAACAATACAATACAGCAAACAACTTCATTAACAATACAGCTTTCCTTAAAAAACATGGCATGAGAGCTTTTATTCCAGCAGCTCAAATTGAGAAAACTGGCATAATTAGGTTTGTACCAGCAAACATTTCTAATAAAGAGTTGTATACCAGACTTTCCTCAATATACGAAATAATAGCAGTAAGAAGATTCACCAAGAAAGTTGCTCAAGAGCGTGTTCCACTACAGACTGTAAGCATTACTTTCCTATCTAATGTACTACCTGATAATGTTCAGTATGATTTGTTCTCTTATAGAGTGTTTGAATATGTTGCACCACTACAACAATGTTTTAGGTGCTTCAAATTTAACCATTCAGCTAAGATTTGTAACAGCAAGCAAAGATGTTCTATTTGTGGAGGTGAACACTTATTTAAGGAATGTGACAAACCAACTGAGATCTGCTGCCTAAATTGCAGTGGACCCCATCTAGCGATTTCTAGATTATGTCCAATTAAAATGAAGAAGATTTTAGAAAAGAAAAATAACATAACTTATGCAAGTGCCACCTCAACCAAAATGAACAAAACAGCTGACTTCCCTCCACTTCCGCCTCCAAAACTTGTAAATAAACCTGTACACATATTAGTCAATAAGTCCCGACCTGTAAATAGTGTAAATAAATTAAAAGATGTCCCCTCAATAGAAGATATTAAAACTCAGATTGTTTCCAATAAGGATGTACTTATGGCCCTGGTACAGACTTTGGTGGAACTGGGTAATAAAGGTGATAATACACCAACTACTCTCACCACTATCAAAGATGTGTTAATTAAAAATCTCAAATAATGGATTTAGGTTCCACAATATCTAAAATACGTATTGCTCAGTACAATATTCAAAGTGCAAATAACAAAAAACCATTACTGATAAAATTTTTAAAAGAACAAAACATTGACATTTGCTTATTAAATGAAACTTGGTTTAAAGACAATAGTTTTAAAATTCCTGGATATAATATTTATAATAAAAACTCTAAAAATACACACAATGGAGTAGCAATATTGATCAGGCCAACCATAAAGTGTAATGTTGTAAATACTACTTTTTATGAAGATATTCAAACAGTTGCTTTATGTTTATCCACTGCACAACATAGTAGTTTGACTGTGCTCTGTGTATACTGTCCACCATCAGGCAGACACATACGCATTAACAGATTATATAATATAGTTAATACTCTTCCAAAACCTATCTTTGTAAGTGGCGATTTTAACGCCCATCATATTGCGTTTGGTTGTAAATCCACTAAAGGAAGGGGTCATGATTTATTTAATTTAATAGATGAGCTAGATTTGTGTATCCTAAATGATGGCAGCTTTACAACTATTAATCACCCTAGACAAAATCCCTCTGCTATTGATGTTAGCTTTATAAGTGCCAGCTTAGCACCACTCTGTGATTGGCATGTGCATGATGACTCCATGGGGAGTTATCATTACCCGACTATAACAGAGATTTCCCTGAGTGTAGATAAATATTACGTTAGTCCTCCAACAGATAGATTTGTATATAAAAAGGCAGATTGGAAATCATATAAAACTCTTTCTAAAACAATATTTAAGAACTTTGAGCTTAGAAAACATGATCCTATGGATTCCTACAATGTCTTCTGTTCTCATTTAAATACACTCAAAGAGCGTACAATACCCAAGTACACAAAAACAAATGAATTTTTAAGTAGATCTCCAACTCCCTGGTGGAATAGTGTTTGTGAACAAAGTGTAATCGCCTCATACAAAGCTTTAAAATTATATAGACAGGTACCTACTATTGGCAATTACATAGAATACAAAAGAAAAGATGCATTAAAGAAAAGAACCATCTCAGAACAGAAAAAAATAGGCTGGAATAATCTATGCAACACATTTAACAGAACTACACCTATAACCAAAATTTGGAATCTCTTAAAAATATTTAAATGCAAAAACAATAGAAACAAATCATACAAAGATGAGTTTATTAATTCATTATTAGAAAAATTATCAGATAACCGTGATTTAATTGATTCTACATGCATAAATAATTTCTTTGAAATTAACAATGATAACCGAAATTCAAAATTTTTACTAGAACCCTTTTCATGGTCTGAATTTACAATGACTTTACACTCTAGACGGAATACAGCACCAGGTTTAGATGATTATCCTTACATGATTATTAAAAATCTAGATGAATCAATTCAGAGACTCTTCCTTGATATTCTCAATCTTCTTTGGCACAATAAATCTATCCCGCAAACATGGAAAACACAGTGTATTATCCCAATACTCAAACCAGATAAGTCACCAGAGCTAGCTGATTCATATAGACCAATATCCCTGTCATCATGTATAGGAAAAATTTTTGAAAATATGATTAAAGTACGTCTTGACTGGTATGTTGAGTCTAATGGCATCATTCCACATGTACAATATGGCTTCCGTAGAGGACTTAGTTGTGCTGATAGTTTTGTCTCTTTGATCTCTGATCTGAAATTAGCAAAGAAAAAAAATTTACAAACTGCTTGTGTATTCTTAGATGTTAAAGGAGCCTTTGATAGTATTGACCCTGGTATACTGGTCAAAATTATGTCCAGACTACGTATCCCTGGACAACTATGTCAATGGATTTTCACCTTTTTGGATAAAAGAACAATTTATATAAAACACAATAATACACTTTATGGACCAAAATATGCATCAAAAGGTACAACACAAGGTGGTTGTACCTCACCATTACTGTATAATATATACACTAGTGAAATTTGTAAATATGTAAATATTAGAGATGTAAATATTTTGCAATTTGCTGATGATATTGCCTTGTATAGTAGTAGTCATGATATACAAATAGCTATTGATAATATTAACCGAGCTTTGTTCCAATTACATCAGTATTATAATGAAATTTTACATTTAAGAATAAATCCATCTAAAAGTAGCATGATGATTTTTGGTAAACAAAATCCAATCACAAGCATTATTTACAATGGAGAAATTATAAACAGAGTTCATTCAAAAAAATTCTTGGGTATTGTTATTGACCAAAAATTAACATTTGAGGAACACATCAGACACATTTCAAAAAAAGCTCATAAAGGTTTAAATATTATGAAATGTCTAGCTGGTATATCTTGGGGAGCAGACCCCAAAATATTATCATTATTATACAAATCTATTGTACGTAGTCATTTTGACTATAGTGCTCTTGCATATATGAATAGTTTCCATGCACAAAAACTTAATATCTTGCAGAATAAATCTCTGAGAATAATTTCTGGTGCAATGTGCTCAACCCCCATAAGGGCCATGGAAGTTGAGACCAAAGTCATGCCCTTGATTTTAAGAAGAATATTGCTTGCAGAAAGATATTGTGTGAAAATAATATCTTCAAAAAACAATAGAATTATTAGTAAAATTATACCCGAGGATAGTATTTCTGAGCCACTGGTGACAGGAGAAGCTCTCTTGAACAATAACTCACCAACTCTATCGCAAATTTTGCTGAAAGTAAATAATAAATTTACTAAAATTAGAAAGCAATGGCCGTGGTCATGTTATTCATTTTCTTATAAATCTATCACACATCCAATTAAAACAGTACAAATAAAATTAAACAATAATTCTGACATGCAACAATTTTTAGAAGAAAATGACTTATATTATGTTATATACACTGATGGCAGTAAAGGAAGTACTAATGTAAGAGCTGCTTTATTCGACCCCCATACAAAGTTCTCTCAAAGCTTTGTTCTGCAAGATTACTGCTCTATATATACGGCGGAAGCATATGCGGTTTATCAGGCATTATTGCGAATTCGAGAGATTCGTAATCATAAACATTTTCTTATAGCTTCTGATTCACTCAGTTTAATAACAGCATTATCAAGATTCAAAATAACCTACAAAACTAATTATATACTTTATTACATTAAAGAAACCATCTATCAATACTCTCTTAGAGATATTCATATTGAATTTCTGTGGCTACCTTCTCACAGAGGTATTTATGGTAATGAAATGGCTGATAAATCCGCATATGAAGGCATAAATGCTGTGGATGTTCAAAATACTACAGAGGTACCTATGACTGATTTTAAGCAATACTTAGATCAAAATATTAACAAATTATGGTTAGAAATGTGGAAACACGATCAAGAAACGAAAGGGAAGTGGTATGGGAGCATCCAAGATACTCTACCTGTGAAACCTTGGTACAATGGTTCTAAAGATGCCAGTCGAGACTTTATTACCACAATCAATAGATTACGCTTTGGGCATAATAAGACGCCGTCACATCTAGCAAAACTGGGCATTGTTCCTACGGACAATTGTCCTCATTGTGGAGAGAACGGATGCACCGCAAGTCATCTTATATTTGACTGTCAAATTTTTTTACTGGATCGATTGGTGTTGGCAAGTGAATTAAGTGAACTGGAAATTAAATGTGATTCTTCATCCCGCCCGCCGCCACTCTATGAACTACTTAAAGACAGAAATACATACAAACCATTATACAAATATATTAAAAATACTATTAAAAACATATAAATAAGTGCAAGTGTAACATAGTGAAGTGCTACATAAATAAGATATGACCTAAAGGTCTTAGTAACCAGGTCATTAAATTAAAAAAAAAAAAAAAAAAAATATCATTGATCTGAGGCGTAATTATTGTCAATAAAGGAACAAAATCCTATTTCCCATTTTCTATATTTTGACAAATTTTTGATCTTGTCGCAGTTTCATTTGGGCGATGTTGCTTATAGCACAGATGAGTTTTTTTTTTAACGCTCTAGGTTACGAGAAAAGGCTATCTGTCAGCTCCTTTACATTCATATTGAATTCTAAAAAACCTCGCTTAGATTTTCGGCACTGACTAGGTATGACTTGTGATTACTTATGTCAAAATTCTTATTTATTGTTAATAATATTATAAAACAATCAACATACTTTAATTAAAAGTATATATTTATCTTGTTGTTGTTGTTGTGACAGCCTCCGTGGCGTAGCGGTAGCGGCCGCAGCCGCTGCGCAAGGTGGCGCGGGTTCGATCCCCGCACATTGCAAGTATTTGTATGCATGAATATGAATATTTGTACTGATTTGGTCGTGCCTCGGAAAGCACGTTAAGCCGTTGGCCCCGGTTGCCCTACGAACATCTAGTGGCGGTCGTTACTGGTTGTTGGAGCCCTCAAAAGTTCTACAATTGGTGTAACTGCAATGTGTCGCCTTCGGGTTGTGGAGGTCAGACGGCAGTCGCTTCATGGAAAACGTCGAAGTTTAGCCATATCAGCAGTTGGACTGGTAAAGCGAACCCCAGACTCCAAAGCTGAAAAGGCTTCGGATGCAACTGGGATTAACACTGGGATGATGATTTTGACTTTAGATAATAAAAAAATATAACTCATATTTTTTATTTTTTCAAAATTACCATAAACTACTGAGATATAGTTGCGGAGTGGGTGTGAATTACGTTACGCTGTGGTATATTTTGTCCCATGACGTGACGTCATGCAACATTTCAAATCAATATATCTTCAAGTAAGTATTTGAATGAAAGAAAAAATAACAATATGTGTTCAATATTTTTATAAATCTATCTGATGGACATTAAATTATTTTTTAGGATACAACACAATTTAAGGGTAGAAAAGAGAATGCTAAAATAAACAAAATAGAAATGATAATTAAAATTATCTATGACACCTATTTGCCTTCACATTCAAATAGATATAATACCACCATACTACATAGTTCCGAAGATAAATTGTATTTCCATCAACATTTTTTCTTAAGATTAGACATGAATAAGAAAAGATAACTTGAACTAATTCAACCTCTGCAATTGTCCTCAACCTAAAATCTTGCAAATAAGCCGTTTATGACACAATCTTAGTAATTAAGATAAATATCAGACAAAGACATCCATCGTCATAAAATGACAACTATCCAGACAACTTACTTTACAGACATTATAATTTTAATCCTTATTTTATTTCAAGGTACTTGACATATCAGACTTTTCGTCTGGCTTTCATTTGTATATTAAATTGGGCAATCTTTATATAATTACTGTTTGTAGGATACGCCCTTGTTACTAATTAACAAAGATTATGATAACATCTCGATGTTTCATAAATGTATAAGCACCTATACATAATACATATTATATATATTGAAGATGCTTTACGTGTTTGTCTTTGAGATCACACTGGTCTTTTAAACTACAATTGATACACAATTACAATTGATTTTAAAGTGGTGTTTCACGTCATCATCATCAACCTTTTGTTCCACTGCTGGACACAGGTCTCCTCTCATACCGAGGATTGAGCGTAATCACCACGCTTGCTCAATGCTGGTTGGTGAGTTCAGACTTGAAGTCCAGGTTTCCTCAAGATGTTTTCCTTCACCTTGTAATCAGCCATTGGTATTAGTAGGTATTTCACATAATCTAGAGAATTTATTCCAAAAAGGTTTTTATGTATTCACAGCAATAATTTGAGATTAAATTAAATTCAATGAACAATCAATATTCAAACTGATTTTATGAAAGGCTTTTAAAATTAACCAGTTTTTAAATCTCATGAAAGTGAATGGATTAGATATTACAGTTAGATATTATATTCATTCGCAGTTACACGTGAAAACAACAGCAAAAAAATTGGGAAAGGTCAGGTGGATTTTTCAACCAATCATGCACTTAACGGAGAGTTCTTTACCCACTAGTGTAGCATACCAAAAAGGTAAAATCCGTATCCCTTTACTAAGACTTCACAATCTGTCTGCAACCAAGCTGTATCTCACTGAACTGTGATAGCTAGACAGTTGAAATTTTTGTTTATTTTTATACCTTTAATAAAGGTTGGGGGAGGCCTTTGTCCAGCAGTGGACATCTATAGGCTGAGGAAGAAGAATAAAGGTACAGACCGAGTCTAACTCTTGCTTGACCAGTTTTTATTTTGATCAGCCTTTTAAGTATACATACTGATGTTACGCAACATTCATTTGCAGAATTAAAGGAAATTTCCATACATTTCACATTGTCTGTTGTTCAATTAGCATTGATTAAATGAAATCAAGTGATAATTGGATTTAGTCACACTCATAGAATTGATACGAGTTTTTTTTTGCAAGGGCCTCCGCCAAATAAATTGAGGAATTCCTTTCTTGATATGAGCTGATTAGAAATAAATTGAACATCCAACTGATATTATAAATGTGAAGTTTGTGACTATGTGGGATGTTTGTTACTCTTTTACGCAAAAACTATTGAACGGATTTAGATGAAATTTGGCAAACAGTTTATCACACATAAGATACTTTTTATCCTGACTGGTGAAACCACGGGGTTCAGCTAGTTTAAAAATAAAGCCATTATATAGTGAGTGTCTTAGCTAATCTTAAAGGTGCTGTGTATCGAAATTTGTGGGGCACCGTTTTGACCCGATAATATTCAAACTCAAAAGGATATAGGTATTTTTAGTGATTGTAAGTTGCCATTATACACGATATCGTTTTTTTTTTGTAACTATAATCTAGTGCTTGACAGCAATCCTACCCGATGGTAAGCAGTGATGCAATTGTTGGTGTTAAAGCTAATTTATTAAGAGCATATTCACTCAAAAAGAAACTGAGTAAATAGGAAGTAAGACGGCATTTGAGCGAGATGAGACCCTCCGTCCCGCGTCCGTAGGTACGACTCCACCAGACATCATGCCGGAACACGACGAATATCTTGGCGGCAAGACGTTGTCTGGTGGGTGGTAACTTCTGCTGGCAGACGATGTTCGAACAACCCGCGGTCATTTATAGAATAAGTATTTAGACTTGATAATTCATTGTAACATTGCAAAGCACACACAATGATGACAATTGATGAATGGCTGATGACAATTGGTGCGCCCTTTTTGCATAATATTTAAAAAACAAAACAGGTAAAATATCGGCTCCCTAAAGTACGGACGACAGCAGGCAATCTACCCGAAACTGTCAAAAATTCCTAATCCAAACAACCTGGAGCCTTAATTCTTTATAGGTATATAAAGTTGAAAAAGTAATAAAGAAATCTGACAGATTGTAGTAGCTTGATGTGCTGTCGTCTCTAGCTATCTGACTTCCCTATTGGGGAGAATGATGGCAATAAAGACAAAAGAACATTGATTAAATTCAACCGCTTGTCAGCACCATTTAGTGACCGCCATGTCTTCTTTTATTCATGACATGACCGCTCGGGAATTACCTTTGAATACGTTATCAAAACAGAAAAAAAAAATCCCTCATGATATTTATTACTATCAGATAGTAGGACAGTTACGAACATAAATCGGTTTTGGATTTCGCTAAGTTTAAGATTTCCAAAATTGAAAAAAAAATTATCTTTACATTACAAACTAGTGTTTGGCCGCAATCCCGCCTGATGGTTAGCAGTGATGCGATCGTTAATGGTAAAGCGCGCTAGTTTATTTCCTGTCCTTATGTAACTTTTTTTTTTATCTGCTCGTGTTTTATTTCCATACTCTTCTATTAGCCAACATCTGGACAGTTACTCCCTTTCTAACCATGTCAACATTCACCCAGTCCATCCATTGTTTCTTTGATCCTTTCCTACTGTTATAGCGACATTCATATTCAAAATTTTCCTCACGACATTTTCCTGATTTCTCCGTAACATACATGACCTTATTCTATCCATTTGTATATCTATACACCCCCAACACATATAGTGTGTCCAAAAATTCCGAAAACCAGTCTTAACTAAGGAGTTACCGAGGAACTGGGTTGTGCAGGTCAGATAGGCATTCGCTTCATGTTAAATACTTGATATTCAGCAGAATTTTCTCGGTGATAGGCCACAACATCGGCTGCCGGCAGAAGTTACCACCCACCAGACGAAGTCTTGCCGCCAAGCGATTCGTCGTGTCCCGGCATGATGTCTGGTGAAGCCGCACGGAGAACGTGTCTGAGCAGTTGTGTTGCGATGTGTGACGGGTACATTGCGCCAAATGTTGTAGTGTCGGAAGTTTGGTCGTGGAGGGTCTCTAGATTAATCTCCCTCTGGCGCGGCATCGTTGGTCGTGTTGTTGGTTTTAACATTGCATCACCTCGCTCAACTGCCTGAGTGAATAGGCCTTTAACAAACTAGCCTGCTTTACCATTAACAATTGCATCACTGCTTACCATCAGGTGGGATTGCCGTCAAGCCCTAGTTAATAATCATAAAAAAAAACCTGTTAGACTAGAAGATCCCAACAGATTGACTGTAGGAGAAAATCTCTTCAATCTTGAGTATTTCTAAGTTAATTCTGGTGACTGTACCTGTACGAGAAATAGCGCAATCTATCAATGTCGTCTGTGTAAGCATTGTGATTTGAGTGTTACCTTGAATTTGTCGCCGGCTCGCCTAAATTGGATTGGCTACACCGAGCTATAGGTTTACTAGAAACAAATTTATTTGATACGAAAGCCTCCTTCAGGGGACACAAAATAAACTCCCGATGCTGCGTCAAAAAGCAGACAACACAACACGGAGTGTTCGTCAAACTACTACCCTGTTGTATAATATTCACACCATAATAAAAATCGCTACGCTGAAAATTGTTCTACTAAAATCGCGTCGCGCTTGGATGGTAAAAAAGTATATAGTAAAATCCTCATCATCTCCGTGTTTAGTGCGGGTTGCATCCGCGGCTTTCGCGTTGGAGCCCGGGATCCGCTTTCTTACTCATTCTCCCCCATTTTGCGCGATCTTTAACATCTTGTGGTGTGTATGTGAGATTGTTGGCACGCATGTCATATCTTACAACGTCAAGCCAGCACTTCTCAAAACTATCTTCACCATAAAATTTTTGAGGTTGTCAAACCTTACTATGCGTTTAATAATACGAGTACTGAAGTTCATAAACATATTGGAAAATTGAATGTTATAATGCACCTACAAATATTGATATGCGTACAGTTACTTGTACTAGAATTTGTGAATGTTCCAAGTATGTTCCCCAGTTTCTGTAAATACAAATAGACTGATATAAATACAGTCTCGTTTTGTTGAAGATAAATTCAAAACATAAACCAGAAATTTATATACTACGAGTGTATATCATATACAATATTCCTTACATTGGGATATGCCTTGTAGAAATAGAATTTGTAGAATTTCTTGTTCGTTTACAAAAATGGGAAATATTTATGTTCCATGAAAAGGGTCTGACACCAGCTGAGTCTGAAAGCTGCTAAAGTATAAATCTCATTGTAAAACTGTATTCTCTGCTTAAAACTATGGCTTCTATCCTTTTCAATGAACATTAACGAAAAAAAATAATATAAGAAGCTGGCATTCTAAATTTTTTTTAAACATTATTTTCCCAAGTCGACTGACTTGACTATGTCTAATCGGATACAAGAATTATTTATGTTTATACCAGTACCTATTTCACATAGAGCTGCCATCATCTGGCCACAACAGTTACTGGGAAACGCAATTTTTTTTTTGTGGATGGGAAATCAATTTATCTCCCGCGCTGGGCGAAGCGAAAGGACGTGTCAGACTTTTACTGACTAAAACCCACCCGTGTTCCTTGACTTCCCTGTACGCCAGGGGCACGGTATCTGTTTTAAATATTCTGCTGCTCTGGCAGGAACACGATGCCCCTTGGCAAGAATTGTTGTCAGAATTGTTCATAAACATGCAATAATCTGGTTTTATCGCAAAGAAAACTCGACTACATAAACATACTAGACAAACCAGATCATGTGCTAGTCCCAACAAAATTGTTTATAGTTATGTAGTAGTAATGTCAATGAACTTGCTGTTTCTAGAACAAGGCGAAATTGTTTTAGTTTAAACCTTTGAACATGACCATTGCACGTGCTTGCACGCCATGCCTAATTAGGTACATAGTTAGTTCTCTTGAATGAAAGTTAGTTCTATGAGTAAATTGCATTATGTTTAATGCAATTCACAGGTTGGAGGTACATTTCTTTTATATGATATTCAATGAAACAAAAAACACTCAGTTTTGGAGCTATATGTGTAGGTAGAGACGACAGCACTACAATCTGTCAGATATCCTTATTAGATTTTCAACTTTATCTCTAAAGCATTAAGGCTCAAGGTTATTTGGGAATATCTGACAGTTTGGGGTAGCTTGACCTGCTGTCGTCCATACATTTAAAATATACCTACATATGTACACATCATCATCATTATTCCCAGTCGCATCCGTAGCTTTGGAGTCTGGGGTCCGCTTTACCAGTGTAACTGCTGATTTTGGCTCATCATCATCAGCCCCTACTCGTCCACTGCTGGACATAGGCCTCCTTCCATGGCACGCCAACAAGCTCGATCCTGAGCAGTTCTCCGCCAGCCACTACCAGCCACCTTTTTGATGTCGTCGCTCCATCTAGCCCAAGGGCGTCCCACGCTACGTTTGCCGAGACGCGGTCTCCACTCAAGGACTCGTTTACCCCAACGGTTGTCGGTCCTGCGGCATATGTGACCAGCCCATTGCCACTTCAGCTTGCTAATCCTCTCAGCTATGTCGGTGACTCTGGTCCTCTGTCGGATCACCTCATTTCTGATGCGGTCCTTCAGAGAGACGCCCAACATAGCCCGCTCCATAGCTCGCTGAGTGACTTTAAACTTATGGACTAGTCTGACCGTTAGTGTCCACGTCTCGGCTCCGTAAGTCATGACGGGTAGGACGCACTGGTTGAAGATTTTTGTCTTCAAACATTGCGGTATGGGCGACGAAAATACCAGACGAAGTTTACCAAACGCTGCCCATCCCAGCTGGATCCTTCTATTTGCCTCCTTCTCGAAGTTGTTTTTCCCTAATTGCAACGTTTGCCCGAGGTACACATATTCTGAAACAACTTCGAGCGGCATTCCGTTTACGGCAACCGGTCCCGGAGTGACCCGTTCATTGAACATAATTTTGGTCTTATCTAAGTTCATCCGGAAACCGATGCGTTGGGAGGAGTCAGCTAAGTTGGCCAGCATTTGTTCCAGCTCTTGCTGCGTTTCCGCCATGATGACGATATCGTCCGCAAATCGCAAGTGTGAGATGTACTCGCCATTGATGTTAATGCCCCGACCCTGCCAATCCAGCGTCTTAAACAAATCCTCGAGGGCATTGGAGAACAATTTGGGGGAAATAACGTCCCCCTGTCTCACTCCTCGCTTAAGAGGGATATGTCTGTCTGCTGGTTCTGGACTTGGACGGACATTGTGGCGGCGTCGTAGAGACACCTCATCACTTGGATATATCGCCAATCGACTTGGCATCGCTGCAAAGATTCAAGAACAGACCAGGTCTCGATGGAGTCAAAGGCCTTCTCATAGTCCACAAATGCTAGACACAGGGGCTGATTATACTCTTCGGTCTTCTGTATAATCTGCCTCACTGTGTGTATGTGGTCTATGGTACTAAATCCTCCTCGAAACCCGGCCTGCTCAGGCGGCTGGAATTCGTCGAGTCTACGCGCTAGTCGGTTCGTGATCACTCTCGAAAACAGCTTGTAGACATGGCTCAAAAGCGAAATGGGTCTATAGTTCTTCAGTAAGGTGATTTTGGCTATACTTCGATATTTTCCATGAAGCGACTGCCGTAGTGCCGTCTGACCTCCACAACCCGAAGGCGATATCTAAGCATTGCAGTTAGACCAATTGTTAGACTTTTGAGGGCTCCAACAACCCGTAACGACTGCCACTAGATGTTTGTATGGCAACCGGGACCAACGGCTTAACGTGCTTTCCGAGGCACGACCAGACCAGTGCAAATATTCATATTCATGCATACAAATATTTGCGCTGTGCGGGGATCGAACCCACGCCTCCTTGCGCAACGGCCGCGTTCGCTACCGCTACGCCACGGAGGCCGTACCTACATATGTACATAGATACCTAAATATGAAACATAAATTATACTTCATTCCAGATTTCATTCAATGATGAAATCAATAATAAATATCACGTTCCATTGAACACAATATATAGGTTAATTACATTTTCCCACACGTTACATACTGTAAGAAGCGGCGGCGTTTGGGAGCCATCTTCATATTAAATTGTAAACTAAACGTCCTAGCATTTTATAAGCTGTTAGCTCAAATCTAACCTAACTTTATATCTATTTCCATAGCTCTAATGTCCAACACTTTTCCAGGTATGGAGTGGGAAGGGCCGCCCAAGCAAGGCTTGTACGACCCTCAAAACGAGCACGAGGCCTGTGGAGTTGGATTCGTAGTTGCTATCGACGGAAAACGTAGCCATAAAGTAAGTACCTCATTTTCAAAATTTTCGAACTTTAGGAAAGATTCAACTACACAGTACTGGTTTATAATTTGATGGCAAAGTTCTTTTTATTGCAAAACCAACCATTCAAATTCTTCATTTTGCGCAACGACTCCATCGTTCCGTCCATCGAAGCCACTCAACTTGCTATAACTCCAGGAATATTTTGCGCAAACAGCCATTCTTTTACAAAGCAAACCTTTCCTGTTATATAATGATGAAGTTTCAAAACGTTTCCTTTTCAATTTATTTCGAAGTCATTTTCACAATCCCTTCTGGAGTCACGTTGATTTTAATGAGTTTTATTAAAGTTTTCAACTGTGTATAAAAAACAATATAGATCGCATTGTTTAATGTTTGCGAGTCTATCAATACAACTCCAGCCCGAAAACCAGACATCATAACCCCTAGCAATGCCTTAAACTGAAATTTGATTTTGACTACTTAACCACTATCTCTTGTTGCTTAGTAACGTTAATTAATTTTCTACGAGAGAGAGCTGTCTTCGCTCGCTATTGTCAACTGAATGTATATGTAGATCAGCAATATTAACCGTATACCCTTTGCAATGACACGGTCAGATTAGCTTAACAGATCTCCGCCCGGTCAGATTATTCCCATTAATTGCATAGACTGTTGGGTATATAGTATGAACATGACCATCCAATAAAGGTGTTTGCTAGGATACCAGTGGCGCGATCCTAATGAGATAATATACCTATGGCATCCCTGCTATAGTAATAATATCTATAGTAGGGTTGTAACGGAGGCTTGTTAGCGGAGGCGGATGCGTAGGCGACGAATCTCACCTCCGCGGAAGCGGAGGTTAACGGAGGCGGAGGCGGAGGTGACAGTACATATAGAAGAAATTTAAATGTATGGTTAATTAAAACAAAAATTTTATTTTAAATACGTACATTAATAGTAGTATACGTGGTAATAAAAATATTACCTTCTTGTAATGAAAATTAAGGAGAAAGAAATTGAGACGGTTGTCGAGCGTCGCAGCTTGCGCGTTATTTATTTTATAAATACATAAATAAACCTCCGTTATAACTCCGCAAAAATTGTGCGGAGGCGGAGGCGGAAGCGAAGATACGATTTCTTGCGGAACTTCCGCAGTAACGGAAGCGGAGGCGAAACTCCGTTACAACCCTAATCTATATAGCCTTTATATCCTAAACGAAAAAAAAAAACACTATAACTGCATGTACATTTTGAAAATACCTACACTTTAAAACAATATAAACATTTTTCTACAAGGTTATGGCCTCTTTTTGGGTATAGGCTTCATACAATATTCTGCTATACCTACCTTCTAAGTATCTGTTTACAGTTTATATGTACATATGTATTTGTAGAGAATGTATTTGAAAGTTTAATTCATGTTTTGTTTTGGTCAAATATTTGACCTTTAATCACATTCATATTTTCTGCATTTCTTTTGGCAAACTTTTATTAGCCAAATCGCAATGTTATGT
Source organism: Sesamia nonagrioides (assembly GCA_017933935.1). Taxonomy (NCBI): domain Eukaryota; kingdom Metazoa; phylum Arthropoda; class Insecta; order Lepidoptera; family Noctuidae; genus Sesamia; species Sesamia nonagrioides. The sequence goes on along the minus strand of JADWQK010000307.1, from coordinate 444,114 downwards.
CGTCGTTTTATCGACAAAATGGCAATTTTAATTGCATTTTATTTGGAAACTTTTCAAAGAACATTGTGTTTTTCTTGGCAGCCATTCTTCCATTGAGCATAAAATAAGCAATATTCGTAAATATTTGCGAACTACGCATCATAAATAACAATTGTAAAGGCAACACATTTAGTTTCAATTACCATAAATACTTATCGTATTTTATAGTATCATATTATTTTTGGTTTTTTACATTTATAATTATAAAGGCTTCGTTATAGAGCAATCTCATTAAAATATGCATCTAAAGTTGTTCAATGTAAGCAGTCATTACAAAGCAGTTACCTAATTTAGCTGTCTAGATTCAAATCAAATCAAATAATTTATTTCAAATAAACCAGTTACAGGCACTTTTGAATTGTCAGAAGGTCGGTCAGTCGAAGATGAAGCTAGTCGCCCATTCCAAAGAGTAGGTACCTATGGAGAAGAACGGGCAAGAAACTCCATGGACACTCTTTTAAATTTTTAAGCTATTGTTACAAATATTTGATTACATCATTAATGTTGAAATCAACCGCGTGAGAACGATGCAGAAATATATTGTGCGCCGAGAGCGTCCATTATGGAAAACACACAAAAATCAATTCAGAAATTAAAATACGCCGTGGCAGCTAAGAGATGACCAGTCCCCTCTGACGGCTTGTTCAGGATCCATCCAATTTTTATTGTTCTCGTTACCGAATTTAAATGCAATTTAAATTGGTTGATACTAATGACTTCAAATGGAAGATTATTGCTGCTATCTATTTGTTTACATTTATTTTAAGCTTTTTGTATAGTCGACCAATTAGCAATTATAGAACCAATCAAGACAAGTCAAAATATAATTAGAGGTTTAATCAATGTCTGTATAAATATTTAGGTATTCCTGAACACGATCATGTTTTAAAACGAATAAACAGATCAGTTTGTACACTTTCTCTCTTTTAGCGCTGATAAGTTGAAGCTTTAAACTCATTCTATGTTAAAATAAACTTCTTCACGAAATAAATGTATGTATTTTGATACTGAAAATGTATATCTCCTTACGCAGATCGTCCGAGATGCAGAAACGCTCGCAAAACGCATGGAGCACCGAGGTGCGTGCGCCTGCGACAATGACACCGGAGACGGCGCGGGAGTGCTAACCGCTATCCCGCATCAGTTTTACTGCGCTCAGCTCAGGTAAGTGACGGAAAAACTTATCCACTATACTGCCGTGGTTGTGTAATGTTACTGTGCTTGGTTAATTCTGGTAGGAATTAGGTATACTGCTTCATTTTAGAGCTATTACCCGCCACAAATATTCGCGGGTAGATGTAGCCAAAACAGTAAGTATGTCAACGATTTTTTAAAATAAGAACGTCAGAAACGAAATGTCGACGTGCTGCCAGCCAAAAAGTTTTATGTGAAGAAGTCTTGAAGTGGCGTCACACATTAGTATAACACAATTTAACCATAAACATAATAACTACATACTTTAGTAAGCAGGTACTGAAACGAACTATTAGGTACTATCGGTCGTTACCGAAGTCAGACTTAATGTTCTCTGTGCAAATTGTATTTACGTAGTGCTTGATCAAAGGAAACTTACGTGTGTTATGTGTAGAGGTCGGATATTCCGGCGCTTGGGTACCTAAACTTGATTTGACGAAAGAAAATTATGAATATGCCTTTCGGTACACGTACATAGTTAATATGTATGCTACTATAAGTTTTGTTTATAAATATTTCTAAAAATACCATCAGATAGCGTATAACCAGGTATTTCGTCATTTTAAAGGAAAATTTTATGTTGTAATTATTAGTTAAAATGCGTATCCAAATTATTCTTTCGTGTTGTCCATTCATTTATCAAAATTTTACAATGATACTAATTGTGTATCAAAAAATAAAAAATAGCAATTTTGGAATCTGGACAAAAAAAATATCATAAGATTTTATATTTATATAGTGATACTTTTTTTGCCTACTATACTTAACTAAGGTGAATGGGGGTAAGATAAAAAAAGGGGTAAGATAAAAAAAATTTAATAACGCCCAATTCCAGGGAATTGTTGTAATGCTGGCAATATCATTGTGAAGACCATTTTATCTTGCCCCACCTCGCAGCCTGCGTCATTCGCTGAGTGAAAATGCTGGTGCATTATTTGACATTTTTCCGCACAGTACATTTCCCGCGAAAAATTGAGTTTTTCGATCTTACCCCGCTCGCTGTATATCCTTACTCAGATAAGGAATAAACATGTTGTTTTGATATTCGTAATTAGATTTAAACTGTAATATGCTCTAAAATGCGGTGATTAATATATTTCATGTATTTTAAGATTTATGGTGCCTTTCAAACTTTCCCCTGCATAATTTAAAGGGGTAAGATGATAATATAAAACTTTCCATCTTACCCCGTTTACGAAACTCCTACAAAAAGTCAGGGGCCCTCAATCTGAAATAATTGGCAGTGATTATAATAATACTGTTTACTAATGTTTATAAAGGCAAGAGTGCATAGTTTTGTGTTTTTTTTTTTGTTAATTATTAAGAGACGCATAAATACGAATAGGTGATTTTTTTTATATATTTTAGTTACTTCGGCTTTACGGGATTACCAACTAATCTGAAAAAGGCATATTTCATATTTTTGATAAAAGGTTATTTTTAGTTTTATAAGTAGTACTTATAACGGACTGATTTTATTTAACTGTGATGTTTAAGTATTACCTCCTTTGAAATAATATTTTTAATAATGTTTAATTGTATTCTGCTGTCGTGCTTTATCTAATAAAAATAATTATATTGTAGGCTACTTGGTACTAAATAAAAACGTGTGTTTTATTTATCGACTGAGTGATAGAGTTGACAGTGAGTTAGACTTGACAGTCATCTATGAGTATGATTATTTAATTTATTTAATATCTATAATATGTTGAGCACCCCTGACTGCCAGCCGTTTCAACGGGGTAAGAACGATATATTTTATTTGAAAAATGTATTTTTCTTGCTTTTAGAATGCGAATTTTTAATGTAACTCATTTTCAGGTTATTTAGGTTATTGAAGTAGAAGGTTTATTGATCACCACACAAGCATAATGACCATGAATACGATTTTAGTGATTATATCAATCTTACCCCTTCAGCATTTCATCTTTCCCCTACATATTTTTTTTCTTAAGACCGACTTTACTAACGTTTTTTTAATAAAATATTGTTACAAAAAGATTGCTGTCAACATTATAGAAACAAGTTGACTATACATTTTTACCCAAAACATCTTTTTCTGCAATTGCCTTAAATTCTTTTGTTTTACAACAGTTTAACCATCAACACTGTTTATCTCATCAAAAATGCATTCCGTCTTACCCCCACTCACCCTACATAATATCAATGTTCAAACTAAAATATAAATTATTCACTATAAACAACTACATAGGTTCCTAAAATGTCAATGAAACAACAATACCCATAACACGCTACTATGCTATACTGAATATAATTATAATTGATTAAAACTCTACTTTTGTGGAATTTGGTAAGTTGCCAGACATTATGAGAACAATCGTGCTTACAGTCTTACACTTGGCATTCAGCCAGCTGGTCGGAAAATCGATACGACATGACAAACTGGAGCAACCGGCCACCAGAGAGGGAAATATACTGAGATAATGGTCTGGGATTATGCCCACGCAATCTAAAGAACTGATTTCTGAGTCTTGGTAAAGAAATCGACAGTCCTTCAATCATAACATTTTATTATTAAGAAAACCAACAATATGGACTTTTTTTTACTTTGCTCTTCACTAGGAATTCTCTCTTAAACAAACAGCCCGACTCGGAACAACTTGTAGCAGCAGTCAATAGCTTAACCATTGCGCTAAGCGTGCAGTTAAATGAAGCATAAGCAGCGTAAAGTTCGTTGTAGATGGCCTTCTTGCCTACCCCAATAGGAAAAGGCATGAGTTTATACACGGTTTATGTATGAATGTAAAATCAGCATTATTATCCAGCTTACTGATGGAAAGTAGTAAAACATAGTGTAAGCACTAATCAATATTATTTGTTTATAGCATGTTACGCAATTTCTTCTGATACATACACATCCATACTATCCATACTAATATTATAAATGCGAAAGTAACTCTGTCTGTCTGTCTGTCGGTCTGTCTGTCGGTCTGTCTGTCTGTCTGTCTGTTACGCTTTCCCGCTTAAACCTCTCAACCGATTTTGATGAAATTTGGCACAGACAATCTTTAGACCCTGAGAAAGAACATAGGCTACCTTTTATCCCGGAAAAATTTAATATTCCCGAGGGAAATCTAAAAAGCGCGATATAACCGAACTCCACGCGGGCGAAGCCGCGGGCGGAAAGCTAGTACACCCATAAAGCTTGATTCTCTAATTACGCCAATGGCTTCTTTGTTCAGAAGTAAAATTATCCCTATCATCTATAGTATGTAAGAGTTGTATGATATTATAAATAATACGATGATAATATGTAATCACTGTTGCTTGTTAAACTATCTAAGTCTTATTAATGCCGTAACTTCTTGCATAAACCATAACCAGTTTATTTGCTCTCAGTGCCGTCAAGGTCAATGTTTCAGTTGTAGAGGCCACGGTCATTCAATAACTGAAACACGAGGAATAGAAAACATTGTGTGAACCTCGCTTTAATAGTAAACATTTTTCGTACAGACTGTACAAACTTTTTAAATGTGTTTGGCCAGTTAAAATTGAAAGCTGTTTTTGTTCCATAGTTTGAATAATGCATGTCGCTCCACGCTGAACATGGGTTATTTCAACTGCCGTTCGAAAAACAAGGATTAAATCGCTTATAAATTCAAGAAACCAAAGAGAATTGCATGATTTAATTCCCCCATCTCCGTTCCACCAGCGGACGACCCGTCGTACGGCTGGTTTCCACCCTTACGTTGTTAACACCACTACGATCCGGACGAAGCGCTTCGCCTCCTCCTTTATACCGCGTACATCGAGGGACTGGAACAATTTGCCCGCGGCGGTGTTTCCGTCGGACTACAATTTGAGTGTCTTCAAGGCTAGAGTGAATAGGCTCTTAATAAACTAGTGCGCTTTACCATCAACGATTGCGTCACTGCTTACCATCAGGCAGGATTGCGGTCAAGCGCTGGTTTATAATTTGTAAAAAAAAAGAGACTGCTGAAACACTCGAATTTGAATAACAATATTTGATGAAAAGAAATTAATAGTAGTTATTGTGGGCTCATACAGGAAGATCATAAAACTATATTAAACAGAATTACAAATTAAAAATATGTATAACTAGCTGTTGCCCGCGACTCCGTCCGCTTGAACTTCAGCCCCCTAATCGGCGAACACATTTTTGTCAAATGACTAGTTGGGATCGTTAGGCCCGAACGGACCAATGAGCGGGCCGAACGATCCCAATTGATCCCAACTAGTCGCAATCATTTGGCAAAAATGTGTTCGCCGATTAGGGGGCTGTTTACAGGAGCTCAGTTGATATAAAATAAGCGCCTGTTAAAATAATGGGAGCAATATGTACATCCGCGTTTTCTCCCGTTTTCGCAACATTTTTTGTTACTGCTCTGCTCCTATTGGTCATAGCGGGATGTTATATAGCCTATGTCCTTTCTCATGCTCTAGACTATCTGTGTACCAAATTTCATTACAATCGGCTCAGTAGTTTTGGCGTGAAAGCCGGACAGACAGACAGATACTTTCGCATTTATAATATTGGTATGGATAAGTAACAATAAATCTGGGTTTCTAACTTCTACATTCATACGATTAAGTTTAAGGTTTGAACATAGTAGGGTAATAACAATGAAAGCAAGTCCATTGCCCCTCCTTGTTTTGCACAAAGACCCATTGATTGCATAGTATGAATGAATCAACGAAATCCTGTTCGTTCACAAGCCTATGTTCATTCATAATAAAATAACACTGACAAATATTGAGTCGATTCAGCAAGAAAACTTAGGTTAAATACTAATGCTAATAAAAATTGTACTTATATGCTTTTGAACAAAACGTGCTTCGCCTATAAGACTATCACAGTATCGTTATACTGTGATAGTCTTATAGGCGAAGCATTTAGCGAACCCTTATACGTTTATAAGGGTTCGCTAAATAATTAACTATAGTTGGAGGACACATATTATACAAACGCAAAAAAATGTTATAGGAGCTCTTTAAAACGTAATTAGTGTATTCTTATTTTGTTGATTACAATCTAAGTACAAGTTAACACAAGAGAGAGTAAGGTTTCATTTAGCCACGTGTGAGTACCCTTTGCGGTTTGCGGTATTGTAACGTCATTACCAACACAATAGACAGAGAACAGTAAAACATCTTCATATAAACGAGCCGCTCTCGGTTTGAATGTATGCGTGCGCGCCGAGCGCCGTGTCGGTACGCGATTTTACGCACACGCTGGCATAATATAGGATGGTACAGGATGGCGGCAATACGGGCTGTGCCGCGTGACTGTGAGCACGCGCGTAAATTACATGACCGCTCGCGTTAGTCAATTCTCGCCGGCCACTTACCATAATATTAATTATTACGAGTATCATGACTTCAAAAGGGGGAAAAAAATATTGTAGTGTTTTCGGGTGCCTCAATAATGATTTCGCAAATCCGGACTTATCATTCTTCATACTTCCTACTGAACCAGAAATGTAAGTACAACTTAAATCTTATTAGAAAATGTGATATATGTATTGTTTGTTTCACAGTTTATTTGCTTTATTAAGAGCGTACCCGAGTCGCATTTTTCCATATAATTGTATTCCCAGATTTACTTCCTGACTACTATGTTTAAAGTTAAGTTTATTTTTAGAAGCCCAGTTTTACTATAAAACAGAGGATTGAGTACGAAATATCGTTTAAGTAAACTTATTTGTCGAGTGTAGTGTTTCCGTCGGACTACAATTTGAGTGTCTTCAAGGCTAGAGTGAATAGGCTCTTAATAAACTAGTGCGCTTTACCATCAACGATTGCGTCACTGCTTACCATCGGGCAGGATTGCGGTCAAGCGCTGGTTTATAATAAAAAAAAAATAAGGACAATTTCACAATAATCAATATTGCAAATTACTATTATTTTTTTTTCTATTGTCTTATGTGTTGTTTGATCCAAATATGGCGTCTTAATCATAATATTAAGTTAATAAAATTATAGTAAAATGTGACCGACTAACGCTTAGGGTTGCGTAGAATTTTATTCATAACATTATAACCTTTAATCCCTCCGACGTATCCCTCCTCCCTCTTAATAGCGAGTAAGCGAGCGGCGCCTTTGTTGCATTTGAGCTAGCTGTTGCTATCCGATTATATAAACAAACATTACACAGTACCCATATAAACAATCATTATAATTGTACCTCAGAAACTAATGAGGCTAAATAGGTTTTGCGGTTTTATTAAAGTAAGGTATCATTTGTTAAATATTCGCTACCCATACATAATCTTAGCTTTACTAATGTCTACTTTTTCATAAGAACTACATATTTATTGTTTACGTTCTCATGTTTTATATCATTTAAGCATTAGTTATTAGCTTGTGAATATTAATGTGTTAGTGTTACATTTAAGTACTCATCACTTACAATGTTCTCTGATAAGAACCAGTTATATCGATTTCCCATATCACACATCACTTAAATTTATCATTATTTACGAGCTTTAGAATATAATTTAGTGTTACACTTAAGTAGTCTTAAAAATTTTGTCGGTATCAAATTTGTAACTTAATATAATAAATGTTATGTGAATAAAGGCTTTTTATTTTTACTAAATTTATAAATTGGTAAAATATTCAATCATAATATGCTTTTTATTCTATAAATTTAGATCAAAGTGACAACCCTAGGGTTCAACGCAAGAGTAGGCAAATAACTCTGCGGGCGGCCTTAGATAATCTACTGTTCTCTGTCTACTGTGTTACCAACGCTCGAAGGGGTTCCACCACATAGACCGATGATATTGTCAAGGACAGACCAGTTACCATCAAGGATGGAATTTTAAGTAATGTACAGACAACAGCACATCAAGCTACTACAACCTAACAGGTTTCTTTATTACATTTCAACTTTATCTATAAAGCATTAAGACTCAAGGTTAATTTGGAATATTTGGCAGTTTCGGGTACCTGCTGTCGTCCGTACGATCATGATTCATGAAACAGCCGATCTCTCAAGTCTGGGATTTGTGACGGGGAAACTCGAGAACTCTTGAAGAAACTCTGATAACATCGTGCAAAACTGCAAGAAAAAAAGTTTTTTTTTTTTAATACATTACAAACTAGCGCTTGACCGCAATCCTGCCTGATAGTAAGCAGTGACGCAATCGTTGATGGTAAAGCGTACTAGTTTATTAAGAGCCTATTCACTCTAGCCTTGAAGACACTCAAATTGTAGTCCGACGGAAACACCGCCGCTGGCAAATTGTTCCAGTCCCTCGATGTACGCGGTATAAAGGAGGCGAAACGCTTCGTCCGGATCGTAGTGGTGTTAACAACGTAAGGGTGGAAACCAGCCGTACGACGGGTCGTCCGCTGGTGGAACGGAGATGGGGGAATTAAATCATGCAATTCCCTCGCACACTCCCCGAAATGCATCCTATAGAACACCGAAAGGCTTTACATTGCATTGAATCCTGGAACAGAGGCAAGCTTCCCAGTCGCTTTAATCTCTTATCTTTCCGCATTTAGCCAATGCTATATACCTGATTTTATATCTAGTACGCTATTTGCCATTATCCTTTGAGTTTTGCAGTTCAAAGTCGTCAATTAAATAATGGTTATCCTACGAGGTATAATAGACTCCTTCCGATCTTGTGCCCGTAAAATCAACAGTCAATTTGCCTGACCCAGTCACCTATTCGCCAGCAAATAGATAATGGCTGCTATTCCGAGGCAGATCTGCGCAGTTGTTTGATTTATCTATACAGTAGTGCTGACCAGGAATTTACCGATAACGGGACGTGGGGGATTTCTTTTGTTGTGTTTCGCGAAAGCGACTCCATTAACCAGAAACGCTTTGGTTACTGGTCACAATGGTCGTGAAGTTATGTATTTTAAACTTTTGACAGCGTTCTTTAAAAATATATGTTGATTCATCATCTTCCACAATGACTTGTACGTCAAAATTTCGGCACAAATAAACCATAGGTACTGTGGAGGCATGAGGAACAGGGATTAGAGTTCACTCATCCTCTATAGAAAAGGGAGGATCCTCCGACCAGGCGGGTGTTGTCTGGCAGGCACTTGCCCAATGGTTGAAATTGGCAAGTTGTTGCATGGTAAACTCTGATTGCGAGATGTAGAATTCGTGTTACGTCAGTATGACGCGTTGTTCATTTGTGGCGTTTTCTAGGTACTGCTACAATACAAATGCGTGGATTTATATACAAATATTAAAATTAATCTTATTTGGGATCTTTTAAATACAGAGCTACTAATGCATTAATCAAAAAGCAATCACTTCAGATGCCTAAGTCTACATCATGGTTGTCTTCGTTGAATGCAATCTAACATGAAGAATTCGTTTTAACCATTATGGTAAAGCGCAGCTCATAAGCCTAGTAATGATCTGGGTATTCCACTGCACTGATATGCTAATATAAAACTATCGTATTCTTCAATAAATTACTCAATTCCAAGTCGTCGGTTCTTCTCACAATCAGATATCAATATTTGTGTTCTATATTGACACAACTCAAATATTGTGTTATCTCAGGAAAGACCTTCATTATGTTTAAATTTGTTTCCTGCCTCCTAAATATTAATTTATGATAGCGATAATGCATGGGTAGTATCACTAATCTCTATCTCGCTTCTTTCATTGCTTGATAATTCTTCGTTATTTTGAACCATATATGTAAATCCCTTTATCAAAGCGGAAACAGCGTATTTCTGGTTGAATTTGCCAGAACATAACACCAACAAATCAATCTCCCTGTATCTATTTTGGAACTGTCCTCAAATTATTTTAAAGTGGCAAAAGGAAGTCTGATCTATGAATATTTCAGTACGAAAAATAGATTTCGTGGGCTTGCAACCACGAAGCATACTAGTAGCATATGAAATTTGTTTTCCGCAACATTGCATAATCACGTGATTACACACTACTTACCTGATAAATCGACCTTGTTTGTTAAAAAAGAAGCTATAATTTAGCGAGTAACACACCAGAAAATTACCGGACAATTTAACGACATTATGAAGCTATTCGACTGAAATCTTCATAAAAGCGCAGATTCAAGGACGCTTTCAGAGTTCCAAGTTTTATCACAGTTGTTTGTGTTTCCGTGGACCCGACTGTAATGGCTCTCTATGGTAGCTCAGTCGACAGTTGGAAAACGAAGTTTCTCTGTGGCAAAAGAAAAGGAAGAATTTCATTTCGTGAAGTTGGTTGCTTCACTCTTTGAACATGATATACGTATTAATTTTGACATTCATATTTCCATTTCCGCATGCGATTTCTTGGAATGAGAAGGCGGGTGTAAATTAACTTTATTCAAACACAGTTAGAGAGTTGGATGACTTTATACTGACCGATGATAAGTTTTTTCTAGGCATGGATTCTTTTTGATATTTTGGAAGAATATCTGAAGACTATTTCTCGTTAAATATGTTGAACACCATAACACGGGAGTCTAATCTGCTTGATGCATACTTCGACATCAAGTGCATTACACTCATTCCATTGATATGCAAAAAAGTAATTATAAATCAATCAATTTTCCCATTGTCTTTATTATATTGAAGGTCGTATCAATTTCCACTTAATTCACGTTTATGAAAACGTATTGTAAAAGATAGCAAGAGATCTACATCGGTCTCGTCTATTCCTTTCGACAGGATAACAACAGTATTGACATCCAACCAATAATATAAGCAACAAAAAAAATGATAACCATTTCCCTAAAACATTCGACGTCTAAATGAAACATCAAGCCACGACCAAAGTACTGTTTAATCTTTGGACAAATTCAGAAAGAACACTGAACAAAACGATGATGCAATGCGAAAGGGTATGTGAGGGAACAAGACATTTGACGTGGACGAAGTTGCGGGCAGAATCTCCTAGAAATTATACTATTAAAACTCGTCATACGGCGCTATAAACTTATCTTGAGTGGTTTGAAGTGCTGTTACATATTGTTTACGTTTTGTATACACTCTTTAATTCTCTTATTTAGAAGTATCTATTAAATTCAGATTGTTTTTTAGTTATTAGGTATTAAAAATAGCATAATACAGTATGTTTTGTCATGGGAAAATAAATAAAATTATTATTTATTTATAATATTGTGTGTGTAATTATCTCGTATAATTTAAACCTATTAACACTCGCCATCAACGTCTCGATGTTTCAGTGTCGTTTATAAAAACAAGTTTTCAAGAATAACAACGTAGGTATGTATTGTAAAACAAACAATAGCGAATGTAAACAAATAAAGATTTTCCGAAGCTACGTTCCTGAATGCTTGTTAGAAGAATTAGCTAAGGCTTTAAAATCTAGCGGCGTAAACGATTGTAAATTTGGGCTGGGTACGTAAGCAATTCTACAAGTCTGACAATGAAGCAGTCTTATCCTAATTCTGTTTGGCTTGAACACAATTGATCAGCTGGATAATTACGTAATACACTATAAGTAGCAATGGGTTTCTTTCTTCATTAAAAAAGAAAAAAAATATTGCTAAAAGCAATAAATTCATTGAATAACTGAATGGCACAATTTAATCGAAATTGTGTACGTGATTTCTATATTGATGTATTATCTAAATCGAAATTTTCCAGACAGTGCCAGATATATTATCATTTATCATGTTCTTGAATCAGTTAATCTACAGTAAAATTAAGTTGCAACGTCGACTTATCACGTCTAGGCTCCAAATACGACTGCAATCTCTTGAGCTGATGTTGTTGCATGTCAATGTACTACATATCGCTTCATCTCCTTCAAAGGATCAGTTCCTTCTTTAAATTGGTTAGACTCGTAAAGCGGACCCCAGACTCCAAAGCTGAAAAAGCTTCGGATGCGACTGGGATTAACGCTGAGATGATGATGGTGAGTTCCTTCTTTACATCAAATAGTAGAAGTGTAGACTACAGCGCTACAATCTGTCAGATTTCTTTATTATAATTATCTTCAACTTTAACACTTAATCATTAAGGCTCAAGGTTGATTGCGAATATCTGATAGTTTTCGGTAGGTTGACCTGCTGTCGTTTATGCATGTGTTTGTTTCTCATACATTTGAAAGTTCTCATAATTTTGCCGTGGGTCGTATGTTGTTATAGTCAAAGAATTAGTGCTCGTTAGAGTTCATGCGTCAGTACATCGCATAGTGTTCACTGCGTAATAATGACAAGGTCGGACTTGTTCGTATTGTATATCAGAGAATTTCACACTGCCATGTCACATCCATTTATCATAGATTTGATTAAACCGACCTCTTCAACGATGGCAATAACTATCATTGGTTAACAACTTACCTACATCTCTTAGGGAAATTAATTCTTTGCAAAGAAGTATTTGAACAGCTGCTTGTTTTTAGGCACTATATTTAGCTAGTCACCCGAATTAAATACTTGAAATAACACTGCAACGTTGTGCACGCTCGTAATTTAATGTTTTTCTAAAGATAAAACACGTTAGGTACAGTGGTACGAAAATTATTGTTTTTGTAAAACTGTTTTGATGTAACAACTTCTTTAAGTCTCTTTGACTGTACAAAGGTTGAATACTGACCATTATATAAATAAACTGAAGAAATCTGTGTTATATTAGTGTTTTTGTCAAGATAAACATAAGTTGGGATCGTTTGGACCGAACGGACCAATGGGCGGTCCGACCGATCCCAACTGATCCCAACTAGTCGCAATCATTTGACAAAAATGTGTTCGCCGATTTCGGGGCTGATCAAAATCAATTTTATTTGTATAACATAGGTAGTGAATATAGTTCTTAAATTTATGTTTATAGGTCGCTATGTTATGCTAAGAAGCGTGTACTATACTTGCATGCAAAACATTAAAAAATTTTAGTCAATCATGCTAATCATGCTAGAGGCAAAAAACAAATTATTAACTAGATAATGTCAAAATGAAACTAAATAATGATAAATGAATAAAAACAAAGTCACAATACGGAATAATTTCGCTAGTCAAAATAAATAAGTCTACATTAATTTGTCATTTAGGAATTCATCAGTTGTATAATATTATTCTAGTACTTAAATAAATATTTAATATGCCACCGAGACGTTCTTGTAACTAGCGCTCATACCTATCACGTTATTAATTATTATAATAAACACTATCAGTTACCGTGTGGATGATAAATTGTCGATGTCTGACGTCGTAAATCTACGCAAATAATGTAAATATTGAGTGAAGAGCATTAATTATTATCATTACTCAAAAATATAAGGTAGGTACAGACATCAGCATACAAGTCAGCATATAAAGGTGTCAGATCCATTTGATTGATTTTCAACTTTATCGGTAAAGCACATATACATAGAATGCTGGCGTCTTTAAGCAAGTCCAGTTACCTGAAAATGTCACATTTTTATTTAACCTCGAACGTTAAATAAGGCTATGGTCTAACTGCAATGCTTCGATATCGCCTTCGGGTTGTGGAGGTCAAACGGCAGTCGCTTCACGGAAAATATCGAAGTTTAACCAAATCGGTAGTTAGCGGACCCCAGACTCCAAACCTGAAAAAAGCTTCGGATCCGGCTGGAATTAACGCTGAGATGATGATGATGTTAGATAAGGTTTTGTCGATTAATATGTAAATCTATTACATACATGTTCCAATGATTAAAACAGACGTACAGATGCCAGCAACTCAAGATAAACTACTCGAAACTTAAAAAAAAAACTGTTAATACTACAGCGATAAAGAAGAACATTCTTTAAAGAAAATTGTCAGATTTTGTAGTAACTTGATCTGTAACTGCAACGATTTAAATATAATGGTACTAGCTGTGCCCCGCGGTTTCACCAGCGTAACCTTCTAGCCGAATGAGCTCAGTTGATACAAAATAAGCGCCTGTTAAAATAATGGGAGCAATATGTAGTACATCCGCGTTTGCTCCCGTTTCCGCAACATTTTTTATTCCTGCTCTGCTCCTATTGGTCATTGCGGGATGTTTTATAGCCTATGTCCTATCTCAGGCTCTAAACTATCTGTGTACCAAATTTCATTACAATCGGTTCAGTAGTTTAGCCGGACAGACAGACAGAGATACTTTCGCATTTATAATATTAGTATGGATTTCGAGGACTTCACACAATGAGATAGATGTGTAATTGTTTGTTGATCGATTCATTGTCCAATAAGCATACTTCAGAGTTTACACAAGGGAACACATACACTTACATATTTGATGATATACAGATACTTTCCAGTGGCAATGTTCTCAAGATAAAATTTTTAAAATGTTTATGTAATTCTACTCGAACTGTGAACATTGTAGCAACTGCATAAGCAAACAAACAAACATATTGTTAACGGTTCACGTAATATAACAACTTCCTTGAGCCATCCCTGGAAAAATACACGCGACAAAGTAATCAAATGATGAAATGTCGTACGCTTTGTATTTTGATTATGTATTGACTTGTTTGCGTGTTTGGTCGTATCTTGTCATTGTTTTTGGGTGATATAGTTTTGATTGTTTCTTTCTTCAGTTTTATTATATGTAATTTCACATCGTACTTGCGTTCATTACTATACATATATTATGTGCTATAAACTTTTGGTTTTTATTGTCACCGCCGATTTAATTTATGAATTATATTATATCAGTAATTAGTTTATGGAGTTTACCAATCATGTGAATAAACAGTGATCATTAATGTGCAAATTACTTTATCTTTATTGTTATTTACATGCCTTCAAAATGTAAGAGCATGCACCTGTAATCTCTACAACATAAACTTTATTGTTACCGCTATAAACGATTATCGCGATACAGCTTACGCAAATTGCGTAACACATTATTACTATCAATTGTAATAATTTTGAAGCATATTGCTATCATATTGCTCCATATGTTTTTGAAAAATGTCTGCTCAATGACTTAAATAACGCAATGAATGTTGTTGACCTGTCAAAAATGCTACTGATAGAGTGTTACATATACATCATATTACAGGAATATTATATTTTCTAATTCACTTTCTAGTAAGTAGGTACCTACTTTTCATCTTGCAACTATTTTTCCCTGTTTCGGATTACTTAAAGAAAGAAAGAAAGAAAAATGCATTTATTGACATTACAGTAAAAACATAAATTTAAAACTATAAAACTTGGCGTGTAATGCCAAAAGGGCCTCAGCTCAGCATAATGTCAGATGACAAACACAAAGTGTACCATCTGACGCTGACTTACTTGCGTGTTTTGATTACTTTATTGCTACCATGATTTTGCAAGTAATATAGTATTGTATAATGTAAAAGCACTTTTCAAGTTTTTGAATGTGAGGCACCATGGACTATGGTTTGTTTTTTTTTATTTTTTTTACGAGCATGGCAGTTGAGAGTTTGTCATGCTCACTCAAATGTCTTGCTGATGGTGGCGCGTGTTGTTGGGTCATTTGGTTTCCTTCAAAATGGTTGAGCTAAGTGGGGCTGATGCGCGCGTCATGCTCGTGAACGGGGGCCGTCAGTGGAGACTGGTCATCTCTTAGCTGCCAGTGGGCTTAATTCATTTTTATATTTTAATTAATTTTACATTGTGCTCACATGATAGAAGCAACATAAATATGTAACGAAGAAATGTAACCCATATATTATGATTTTAAAAGAGTGTCCATGGAGTTTCTTGCACGTTCTTCTCCATAGAGATCTACGCTTTGGAACGTGCAATTAAGCTTCACTTTTCTTGGACTGACCGACATTGACTATTCAAAAGCAACGGGTGGTTAATTTGAAATAATCAATTTTGATTTTTATTCAGCTGCCAATTTCAAATGCATTCAAAATTATGTTTCAAAATTGTATCATCCCTAATCATACTTTGAAAGTGTGAATAACGGAACTGAATATACAATATGTAATGAAAACCCTGTTCGATCTGTGAAGGTATCATATTTTCAGGTATCGATAACTGATTCTAATAATGCCTACAAAGCAGAGTTAAACTTATAAAAAAAAACCCCTAAAAATTTTTTTTTTTTTCCAAAAAGCGAGGTAACTTTATACATGTGCGGTAGGCGACACGTTAGGCATACATGCGCGGGTGAAGGGGGGCAGGGCATGCGGCACGTGGTCTCATCACTCTTAGAATACTGTCTAAAATGGTGTCGTCACCTTTTTTTACTTTTGTTGTCAAATTTTGGGGTAATTGAATTAATTCGCGAAAAAAAAGATTATTTCAAAATTAATCAGTATTGTTACTATGATGATAATGTAAAATTTCATATTTTATTTGGTCATGTGTAATAATGTGTATACCTAACCTTTATTATCCTTTTGGGTCGGACGGGGTTTTCTTTACATATTGTGTACATACTAACCTATTATGCAGTTGACTGAAATAACATTTTCTCATTCATTACAATAGTTACCTATCATTCACCTACTAGATATCGTGACTGTCAGTTATCATATTACCATGAATGTATGGCTACAATGCTCGCTTGAACTCATATAGCCCATTGTCCAAAGAATCTGCTAGGTCGGAATATAATTATGTTTTGTGCTCTAGAAGGCCAGGTTTGATGTATTCTTAGGTATGTATGTTCAAACATAATATTTAAAGACTGATTTAATGAATATTCACGAACATATGTATGTTAGAAATGATCACCAGTCCTAAGGCTTCCCTCGTTACAGTTTTTTTTTCTACAACTTCGAGAATATTCCTAAAACTCGTTACGTCACTGTCTGGGGGATTTGTCTGGCGTTACGTCAATCGACGCGGTGCCCCGTCATTACTTGAGACATGTTTGGAGATCCCATAAAGGCTCCCTTGTGAGATCAATATAAGGATACGGCGACAAATCTGATCCCTACTGGATACGAAGGCACAGGAGTTACTTTACAAATTTCGAATCTTAAGCTTAATCTTTGCAGTCTTACTAGTTATTAATTTACGTTTGCGAAATTACGACGGAATTAAAGTTTAAACATTACATTTTATTTTTTCGTTTTTTTTTTTTTATGTGGCACTAGTTAAGACTTTCAAATAAAATGGTGGATATCGCCAATGACTGTTGAAAAAGACAGCCGCGTGAACCGTCTACGAGGAAGGGTTGAGGCAAAGTCATGAAATGGCCACTATGCTGCGATATCTCACTGTTCTTTATGAATTATTCACTGAATGCACTTTTTACTACATAAATCGCGCGCTTATATTTAGTAAACGACACTATAAATAATTTAAAAGACCAATGAAAATGAGCGTGACACTCATCTTAGCTTTCCCGTCAAAACCCCCTTACATTTTCTTTTTATTCCTCTAAATTTTCGTTAAAATAAAATTTTCATTCATCAGTCTTCATTCGTTTTGCAGTTTTATTTTGCTAAGATTTTCCTTTGGTCACTATTCTCTGTGATTTCCACATGAAAGAGCCTTACACGTAATTAGAATAATTTATTTATTTTCATGCTTTTCAAAGATCTAGATGCGTATAAAGATTATAAATTATAATATGTATTACCGAAGCCTTGAAAAGCGATTACCACAGCATAGCGCTAAAGAGTCTCTGATCACGCACAGGCTGCGTGGCTAGGGTTACCTACCTGTTCAGCACATTTAACTAAACTTGGATTATGTCTCATTAGCATTAGTCATACACGAAAGTTTTCGATAACAGCCTCTTCGTGATTAATGCTAATATTATTTTCATGGTAATTAAGTATTTTAGCCATTTCTCGTTTTTTTTTAAACATATAGTTCTACATATACGGAAATATTTACATTAAAATATATCTTTGTTTGCCTTCGATGTATAGTTTAATTTTGGCCTAAAAACTTCGAAAAAATAACCATAATTATTTTATTTATTTATACTTTATTATACGTCAAAAACACATTAATTATAAAATCCATTTAAACTACGTAATATAAAGTTAACAAAAACAACATAGGTAATCTTATTTGTATTCAAGATTTTTGTTTGATTGCGAGTTCTTCTGGAATAGCACCATATTTCAGAATAACCTATTGACACACACACATACACATAATAATGAGTACATAGTTGGGAAATGCTAGGCAGATTATGAAGAATCTACATTTCTGTAACTCCATTCTAGCTTCATCTATTTCACCTTCAAATAATTCCAAGCATTTAGAGATTCGTCTTCCTATGCATTTTGTAGTGTAAATAATTGGGTATAATAATTTACAGCTGATATTATATAACAGTTAGAGATATACAGTATGTTAAATTTAAGAGGGCGTTCCCTTAAACTCGTTAATATATATCATTAATAGATTAAAATAAAAATATCAGCATAGAAAAATAAGCATAAAAAAATCCGAATAAAAAAAATTCTAATTGGAAATAAATTTGAAACCTCCTGTTTTAAATCAAAATAGTAGCGTAGTATCATAAACAAATTGCGACCTTGCCGTCTTTCAAGTTCGCGTGTACAGTGTGTTTCTTTTACATGTCAATTTAAAATTTTTATTGAATATTTTCTAATTGGAAAATTTAAAAAAAGAAATTGTTTTCGAATGGAAATATTTTTTTTAGCATGTATGTATGCTGGGAACGCCCTCTGTTAGTTAACATACTGTATATTGAATAACATCTGTATCAATACAGATAGTATAATCATTATAGTATCTATAAAACAATTTATTGTTAGACGTAGATTTAAAGATCACTATGTCTGCACACGGCCTCCACGTGGCCGCGTGGTGATCGCGTGGGGGATTCCGCTATCTGCATTTGTTTTTTATTTCTGTTATCTCTGGCTGCCTGTGGTCTAATATCTATGATTAGCTGCTATAGTTTTATTAGCTACCGTTTCTGTTTGTTACCGATTAAAGTTCATCGATCCAGTCTGTCTTAAACTGGTGCTGATAATAGTTTTATCTCCATATCGTGTGACTACACTACACAATATTTAGGGCCCGATATTTAGTTGTTTTTTTTTATAAGTTATAAACTAGTGCTTGACTGCAATTCCACCTGATGGTAAGCAGCGATGCAATCGTTGATAGCCTTGAAGATACTCCAATTGTAGTCCGACGGAAACACCGCCGCTGGCAAAATGTTCCAGTCCCTCGTCCTTCTATACGCGGTATAAAAGAGGAGGCTGACAACGTTAGGGTAGAAAGTCGCCGTTCGACGGATCGTCCGATGAGGGGATAAAATCATGCAATTCCCTCGCACACACTCATCAAAATGCATCCTATAGAACACCGAAAGGCTGGCTACTCTACGCCTGTGCTCCAGGCATTAGAGACAGTTTTGAGTTTTAAATCTTATTTACCTATTTTGTTGGTATGGACTCTCTTCTTCGTACTCTTTCGTGTCGCGTAGAGGAATAAGGCTATTAGGGATAGCTGCTCTATTGGTGAAGTGTCGGTCATACATATGTCGGCGCGATAAGCAAAAATTATTATTGTCATTACGGGTAAAATGGGCTGGCACAAGAAAAAAGAGGCTTAAGCTCAATAATGCGTTAATTTCGGCTTAGGTTGATGAACATGCAAAAAGCACAACTAACTTTTACTTCCCACCTTTTTGGTTTACTCTTACTTGTATTTTACCTCCTTAAAGTATTTCTCCGTATCTGAAATTATTTCTATCGATTACTTACTGTGAGAGTCATCATCATCATCATCAACCTTTTATCGTCCCACTGCTGGGCACAGGTCTCCTCTCATACAGAGAAGGATTGATCGTAATCACCACACTTGCTCAATGCGGGTTGGCGATTTCAGTTTCCTGTGAGAGTAAATCATCATAATTAAAAGATTAGAACCTCGATTGTCGGATTATCGTGATTATCAATATTATACATATATCGTATTATGATGGAATTACAAGTATTATTGTAGGAAACAAACTTACTCGTGCGATAAGATAATGTATCGTTATCATTACGATAATCATTGGAACGTGGATGTTATGACTGATTCCTATCCAAAACAATCAAGTAGGTAATCGATATTGCGTTTTATGTCTCTGGGGAGAAAAAATCTCTCAGATTAGTACAGAGTTCATTGATTATTACCCGACTGCCAGGAGGGTTATGTTTTTAGCGCCTATCTTGTATGTATTATTCTTTATTACCTAGTATCTCCAGAACCGCTGAACGGATTTTCACATTTGAGGTATCGTTAGATTTGCCTTAATTGCCCAACTGCTACTAGATAGGTGACATTTAAAAAAAAACAAAATGGCGGATGTATGACGCCATATTGTGAGATATAAAGAAATAAATTTCTACCAAGCATATCGAGTGGGATATCAAAATGAAGGATTTTAAGCACTGATTCTAAATATGTATTTAACTTAATATTAAATGGAACAAAAAAAAAGAATTACATATTTCTTTCTGCCAAGCATATCGAGTTGGGTATCAAAATTAAGGATTTTAATCACTGATTAGAATAAATATATTGATTCTAAATATATTTTATATAAAAAAGTCTTTAAATATAAAATTGCCGTTTAATAGGAAAAAAATCTTTTGTATTAAATGAAGTAATTACCCATGCAAGTTTCTACCTTTTCAGTTCGTTAGAGTTTTATGCAGGCGGGTTTTTTGTTTTTAAATAATTTTCTTATTTTATTAAAAGCCTACGAAATGCATAGTCTGAACTAACCCAAACCCACTCGTACAAATTTAACCCTTTTTTTTGGTGTGGAAATCCTCATAGGATGTCCGCCGCCCTGGGTTGGGCGACGGGGTCTGTCAGACTTTTACTGACTAAAACCACCCCGGTGTCTCTTCTATCACGAGCGCGCGTGGGGCCGCGGGAGTCTGAATTCTTCCACGGCCCCACACCTTCGTGCTGGCCTCTTCTCCTGTACGTACAAATTTAACCCTAATCCAACCTTGAAATAGGTACCTACGTATCACGTGTGCTAGCACTTTTGTTGATCAAAAATAAACCAACGAAATACCGAATTCTAGTTTTGTTTATGTTAAAAGAAGAACACGACTAAAAATAATGATCCGTTGATAAAAACTCACTACGCAATAGGTTTTTAATGTTGTTGCTATTATTGTACAGGCAGATATCATCGTTTTGCTAAAAACAGACGCAGGACTGATTAAATATGTAGACGAAATACAAGATAAAGAAAGTAATTAAGGAGGTGAAAATGTCTAAACAAAGTATATCTTATAAAACAAAGTAGATGAATACCAAATAATATTAAGGCAGAAAAAAAGGTTTATCATAGTTTAAAATAATTAATTATGCAATATAGTTTCATTTCGTTCAGCAAATAGATTGAATGAATTATACCCGTACCTAATGCAACTGGTTGGATGACAAATCTTGAGTAACACGAGATATTGTTGGCAGCCATCGCTAGTATTAGTAAAATAATAATTTAATGTTTGTATTCTGATTTTACCTAAGAAAAGAGCGAATTTTGGCAAAAAAAAAATGTTAACCTTTGTAGGTGACAGCTGCATATTTAATGACAAATAAAATCCTTTCTAAAATATGAATCTAAATCTGTTTATCATGATTACCTTAACATCTGTGACGCATTCTATACATATAATTTACTAAAATGTCGATTTAATCAAATGACTTTTTTTTTTAATAAATATCTTCAAACCAATAATAAATGCTTGAATAATATGTTACAATTTTACAAGATTACTAGCTTTCCGCCCGCGGCTTCTCCCGCGTGGAATTCGGTTATATCGCGTTTTTTAGATTCTCCTCGGGAATAAAACTAATTACATGACGATTGATCAGTTTTCGACCGGAGATGAAAAATGATCAAATGACTAAAATGGCTATTAAAAAATAAGGGTTGATCGTAGAAGGGTGAAAATTTAGGATTTTATGTATTTTTGTATGTTGTATCATAAAAAAATAGAAACTAAAAACTTTGTCTAAAAAATAAAAATTTAGGGGTGGACTACCCCTAACATTTAGGGGGATGAAAAATAGATATTGGCCGATTCTCAGACCTACTCAATACGCTCACACAATTTCATGAGAATCGGCCAAGCCGTTTCGGAGGAGTATGGGAACGAAAACTGTGACACGAGAAGATAAATCCCATGTCAAAAGGACGGCAAAACGTTTTCGTCCATCCAACTATAGATTAGTTGTGTGTGTGTGTGTTGTAGAAGTGTCTGTGGTTAGAAAATTTTGTAGCTACAATGACAAATTACATTATTGTCTGTAACGCGGTTTTACAGTTTCATATATTGTGTACTCACACTCTGTACAATCATGCTCATAATATTTAAGTATTTTTGGAAGCTAGCCAGCAAGCACTTTAAACCTGGTAATAAAATAATTATCGCTAGATCCCACTAGTTCTACGATGATAGTAACAGCAGGTGTACTAAATGAATATCAGACGATTAGTTGGCAAAAGTCGTGATTGTTTGTAAGACGATGAAATTTCACACGCTAGAAAAACAAGCTGACGATATGCTCAACGTCTACAAGTTAGGACTTTGATCCCGAGAATTCAACCTTACATAACTAACATAGTCTGGCACTAAGAAACTACGCTTTTACTAAGTTCTTCCACGCTCTATAAAAAGACTGCAAACATTTCTCCTCGCTTGTCGGTTATGAAAGCAATTTCAGTCTTTAAAGCTGAAAGCAGTATTAATATTGAAAACATAATAACGCTGCTCGTTGTTTAAAGAAGCTTGGTTGTTGAAATAGAATTGTTCTTTACTTGTAATATTATTTTTTTCTTTATCCTTAATTTCAAAGCAATTGTGCCGTCGATTTTTCACTTGCTCGAATTAATTATGCACCTAAAATTCTGACATGCAAAATAAGTAACTTTCATATCGAATCAATAAAATTATTATGTCGAACAAAAACTAAAAAAAAATCCGCTGAAAACGTGACAACCTGACAACGTCTATGCAGTAAGCTGAGACGCTACATTCATCGTGTCTATTATAAGATGAAACTGACGTGTATGACTGCACAGATCTGTCACCTACGTGCAAACGGAAAACAAATTCCGCATCTTCTGCTATTTACACATAGCGTCATAGACAATAGACTCAACATATAAGTTATGATTAGCCAATAAATGTAGGTACCACAAACCAATGAGTAAAAGCTGTATATGTAATAGTTTCGTTGCTGAGTGATTTTGATTAATGTAAGGACGTTATTGATCGTTTTATAAATAGTCCAAATATCAAACGAGAGCTGAAGGTTGAAAATTGATCGTCTGAGAAGAGAGCAATTATTTGTAACTGCCACAAGAGAAGTTTCCAGTACGATCATACAAGCGAAATACGAAACTTCAGTTTTCAGCGGAATTTATATATTGTTGCAATTTACATAAAATATGCGTTAATTTTGAACATTTCTTTGCTCATTCTTCCATACATACTTACTGTTTCCATATTCTAGTATGCCTATTGAGGTCTAAACTGTGCAACATAATTTTCTCCAGATATCCTGTAATACATATGAAATTTCATCAATTTAGCAGCCTCGTCATATTTAATACCGCATCATGAAATTTTCCACGCGCAATCTTGGCACGTTTCAATTCAACTCTGACCTTTGCCGCTCTGGAACGCGTTTCTATATTATATCCCGTGACATTTAATGAAACGGCTTCACCATTAGGTAGGATTCGCTTCCTTGCTTTCATAGTTTGCTTGTAATTTTGCGCTCGGACAAGTTTTCATGAGCATCTGTTTTAAAAGCTCGCTTCAGTGACTTGGCTAGCGATTCTTTAGTTATCTTTCCATTCTGTTGGTTGAATTTGGTTTTCTATGAAAAAGAATATATACCACACAAATCTCTGATTTACAAAGTACTAGCCAATGCCCTAAAATGTACTTTTTTAAATTCCATAAAGCCTTTTCTTTTCAACGTCCTTCGATATAGCAAATTTTTGGCAACACTTTTCAATGTAGTCCACTTTTTCTTTCTCATGCGATTATGGTTATTACAAAATATTTTCTTATATTGATTATGGAACAGGTCCAATCTGGGTCATTTGTCGGTCGTTCACGCTTCTCGAACTGCGATAACCTGGACACGATGTTGTATCGATTTCATTGACTCGCGTGAACTTCATTTGCGTCACTAAAAGTCATTCTGTTGTTGTTATCTTGGCATAAACAGGTGGAGTGGGAGCTTTTCAATAGTAGTGTTTCTGAAGACAACAGTGGATACACTGTTGATTCTGTGTAAAAAGAGGAACTAAAGGAAGGACGCTTCAGAGTTGAATACCTGGCATCAGAGTATATAACTCTTGTAATTATTTTTTTAAAACATTAATGCAGCATCACTTCGACCATCAATCAAAGTTGTCATTGGTTGATCCTCCGTTTTTACAAACAATAACATTTTAAAATCATCTTAGAAGGTTATGACTTCAGACAATGTTCATGAAAATAATTTATTAAGTTGAAGTATGACGTCTTGTTCGTACAGTTGTTCAAATAAAATATCTTTACTTGTTATCTCCTCGTCTACTGTAGACTTATACTGTACTCGAAATTTTCAGTGATTTGTTTGACTTTTAGTTTTATCCAAGCTTCATCTTATTTTACGAGGAATATAACAATGACGTAGGTAACGTATAGTTACGTCATTGTTATATTTCTGTCGATCTACGGCTGTAAAAACTATACAATATTGCTCCATAAAACGAAAACGACAATGGTAACGATAGCTGATTTGATAGATTTTTGCATTATTATAACCACATGCCATCAAATAGCTCAGTTAAAAAAATATGTGGCTGTGCCTTTTATGCCCTCAATACATCTTTTACATGCACAAGTATTTTCTTATCCATTTGATATATTATATAGGTCACTATTTTCCCTGACACCTTGAAAACCGGAGTAGTTTCTTACATAAACATGATGTAACTGGGGAACTTTGGTAATTAATCACACCATCACTGCACTTACTTAGTTCAGCGTCCGCGGCGACACTAAGTACTATTGTAAATATCCCGATTTGGCCGCCATCTTGGCAGTTTTCCAATCGTTCCTGAGGCGTCTCCTATGGCGGACATCGATATTGAATTCACGTGGTTGGATTCCATTCATCATGAAGTTTATTTAATATTGTTTCTGTGCTAACGTGTTTTGATGAACGCTTGAAGTATTGATTCGTATTGAATGATAGTTGTAATGATTCTCAATTCGAGATTAACAAAAACAATGCCGTTGAAAATACTGGTAAAGTTGGCGTTGCTACTAGGGAGCAAAATATTTTAAGTGAAACACAAATCATGTACAGATATAATTATTTTTAAGTCAATTTTATAGTTGCCCACTTATCTCCATCTCAATTTTTTTTTTTTTTGTAGAATAGTCCATTTATCCTTACCTACGCCTTAAACAGAACGGAGAAAGCATTGTTCCGCCCTTATCATGTCATGTCATCTATTGTCAGCCACGCATGTAATATTATCAAACGGATGTTGGCATTCGTCGCCGAATCGCACGCAAGATAACACGTCACCTTGGTTATCTAGCTGCACATAGTATTACGACATTTACTTTGTTTTAATATCGATCATTATAAAACTTAATATATTGCACCCTTTTTTATATGCATCACGTTACGTGCTTTTAAGTTACGGTCAACAGCTAACTTCATCTAGTATGTATTTCCTTTAGCTTTTTAAAATGCTTCAATGCAACATCGGCAGGCTTTGCAATTTGAGCGACCATTTAGATAATAATCGGTGGGGCGGACGGGCGTCTGTTCTTAGGGCACTTGAGGGAAAAGTTGTTAGAGATAATGTTCTTTAAGGCCGCTATCCCACTGGCGTTTTACTAGCGTAGACACTTCTCCAACTTGCGTACCTCATAATCAGATTTGCGAAGTATGCGTAAATCATAATCAGATTTGATGTAACTCAATCATAACCATAGAATTGACACTTCAAAATCGCTTTCAAAAGCAGCAAATGTCCCTTGGTTCGTCCGAAATGAGATCTTCCATTTTGATCTCAAAATCACTATCCAGCAATTCATGAAACTTCTTTCCAAGCGTTTCTTTGACACAGGCGCCAAACATCGCAACCCTTTTATTGTCGCGGCAGCAAAATACACCCTTTCCAAAATCTGCAAGCATCCAACCCTGGCATATTTTCACCGACCCTGATGACCCCATAACCCTCCTCCAAGAGACCTCGCCACAGGGGTCCTTCGCGAAGCGTTGAACGTAACACAAAATAGATTCCGACGAGCAAACACTATTTGACGAGAATTATTGACAGAAAAATGAAGTCTGATAATAAATTTTTGAAAAATTCTTTCAATAAGTTCTAAGAATGCCTCGGCGTGGTTATTCCTGTTTACCAAAAAGAAGCAAGAACTTGTGACGTTAATTTCGCGTCTGCGCAACGTTGTCGTGTTACTACAAGAAACTCGCGACGTTAACGTCGCGTCTGCGCTACGTTGGCTGTGCAAAGACTTTGGAGTAGCGCCAACGCTCGTAAAACGCCAGTGAGATAGCGGCCTAACAATGTTTTCTAATTCTACCCACGCTATTCCTGTTGGCTATTCTACCCTGCATTATATGGCATAAGTACTAAGTGGAAGGCATGCTAGAATGCATGGCCGTGTTTATATATAATGTTTTGTAAACAATCAATGGTACAACTATGACAGACAAGGGATAGTATTGTGCAATAGCTGGTTCTCTAGTAGTCTGTCTGCAGTCTCTAGGAACAGAGATATGGGCTGTCTTAATGTATAGACATTATTTCGTGTTAGTACATATTTACTTAAACGCTATCTGATTCGAACTTATGTTATACATAGTTATGTTCTCCTTTTCTTAATTGAATTTTACATATTTATATTTCTTTAACCGAGAAAATATAGGTGGATTACAAAATGGAATAAAAATAGACACTATTTTACTATTACAAGATTACATTATTCTGCTATTTCAAGTTCAAAACCAAATGAAGATTCCCTTGCGTATATATTATGTAGTATCAAAACACTGCAATCTACAATTTCTTTTTATAAGTGTGTATAAAAAGTGGCTACGAATCGATTCTTAGTGGAGTCGGAATGCTCTACATTCCGCAGGAGACGCCTTGGTCGGGAGGCAACATCGAACTCTCGGCCACCATAGATGCGGGCATGCAGGCGGTGAGCAATGAGCATCTCGCCGCCCGTGAAGCACCAGACCAAGGTCGACGGCGCGTATTGTTTCACGCACGCCTCAAAGAGATGTCAGAACATCGTGAAGGAGTCCACGAAGACCGATGCCTGGGCCAGGGCGGCGGGTTCGTTGAAAGAGAAACCATGGCCCTGGCGCACAGGCAAGTGCGCAGAACACAGGTGGATTTTAGTCAGTAAAAGTTTGACATGTCCTTCCGCCCCGCCCAGAGCGGGAGAGGTCATGTGAATTTTACCCATCCATACAAAAAAAAAAAATGCTCTACATTCCGCTCAGGTTCCAGACGAATATTTTGAGGGACCTACGTAATATAGCTTCTAATCGCTGTACCACAGCCGGCCGAAAGAATTCAGCAAATTTCGGTCGGAATTCCTGGCGAGCCCTCAATACTGCTTAGTGTACAGCCGGCGAACTGGTTCGCAAAATTCGCATAACAATACTTGTTAATTCCAAAATGTTGTGGGAAATATTTAAACAGGCATTAATTCTTTGGAAGCTTACCATACTTATTTTTTATTTTATTTATGGCATACTGGATAGTTATATACAGATTAGAGATCCCCCTGCTGGCTGTCTAGATTGATAAATTGGCAAAAACCAACACCCGTAGCTGAGTGAATAATTTGGGAGTGCCAAGGGACCATTCGAATTGATCTAGGCCAGTCTGAAGGAAACCTGTTGGCTTATACTGATGAGACCTGGTAATGCTAAAAAAGATTGTGGAAAATGAGAAATAGGTATAAACATGCTTAAATCTTCCAAACATTCAACGTAGTAGAAAACCGCATATTGATTCATTCGCACTTGTGGCTTTTTTGCCATCCGCTATTTTTGTTGTGCATATTGACTTTGCTTATTTTATAGTATCGTTTACGTGTGACGACTAATTGTTGTAGTTATACTTGATTCGTCAAACGTCACAGTATTTCGGAACTTTCCAGACTTGGGGACTTTCCAATGTAAGCTAAGGAATTGTTTGAATTGCAGGTATTGTGTGGTCTTTGGTAATTGTAAACTGCACTGCACCTTACTTAAATTATAGACACGATATTATTTACAATTATTTAAAACAAAAAATTGTTTTATAAAATTAATAATTTATTGGTCTTGTCCCTGTGTACTCTTTTTGAAATGAATTAAATCTGCGATGCAGTTTCATTTTAATTTGTAAATCAATAGATGATTTGGTTCAGTAATCAAATTCATTGATTTAGTCCTCAGAGTTCATATCATGCCTATTGACACTATACAATGTTTCTCTGAATATTGAATTATGTATTCAGTCTTCCACGGGGTCTTGGAACCTCTGAACCTCTGAATTTGCTCCTGGAAAGTAATTGGAGATGTTAATCTGCTCAGAATGCTCAGAAAGCACGACCACGACTTTGTTACCTGTACCTCCTAGTAGTTTGTACTTTAGCAATGACTGCGGCCTATCGGCCGAGCTGATTTCCACGGCCATCAATTACTACGACCTAATTTACTAAAATTAGTAATTTTCACGACATCAAATAGAATAATTTAATCATTGCTTCAAAAGCAATCACCTCTTAGCGTAATAGATTCCTCTTGAGACATTTACATTCAATATTACTACGAGCAAAATAGCCATGAATCCAGCACGTGATTGTAGCGTAGATTTTTTTCACGATTCATGAAATAGCTATTTTTTTTTAAACCGGCGAACCATTTTAAATCTGTTTTCAGAACCCATGGTAATAGGTTGCACGTGGATCTCGCTGCCACCTTGCAAAAGGCATTGTACTCTATGCTATTATTATTACGAATGGCTCTTTAAATAGCGGTCAGTATCAATTACAATGATTTTAGATTGAACTGATCGATGGACTGTGAAAGA
Organism: Sesamia nonagrioides; assembly: GCA_017933935.1. Lineage (NCBI taxonomy): Eukaryota > Metazoa > Arthropoda > Insecta > Lepidoptera > Noctuidae > Sesamia > Sesamia nonagrioides. The sequence goes on along the minus strand of JADWQK010000307.1, from coordinate 414,911 downwards.
GAAAGTTATTATATTGATAATAAAATACAAAGAGAATGCTTTTCACGCTTCCTTGCCAACTCTTCATTTCAATATTTAGATGAAAACCATTTATATTGTAAAAGGTAACTTATTATTACCAATTCTATCGGTTAAATAAATAATTGATTTTATTATTAGTGTAACGTGCAACCAAACCACCGGCCCGCGTTATAGATTACGGCTCACTCCCTCTCACCGAGAGGAGGTCTGTGTCCCAGGAGTGGGAACATTATAGGCTAATTATGTGACGTGTGTGTGTGTGTGATTGTGTTAATTAACGTTAAACTCCTATACACAGATTAGGCGCAGACGTAGCGGGATGCTCAAAAAGCGGCTAAACTGAAGTGGGTCTAGGTTGGCCACATCTACCGTAGTTACCGCTTTATCATATCCTAGGGTATCCTAGTGTGGGATCTAGAGTTGCTACATGCACGACGTGTTTCTTGTTAATTTTGATTTGTATTTTCTTGCCTTTTGTCTTACTCTGTTGTGCTTATGCTATCAACAAAATGTGTCTAAATATTTTTTTTTTTAGCATGCTTTTCTGCGACCCTAAAATTATTGTCTCGAAATGAAATGAAATCGTTTATTAAGCAAGTAGGATCACTGATCACTTTTACACGTCATGTTTATTTTTTATTTTATTTTTTTAACTAGATGAAGCCGGCATTTCCTAACTGACTACCTCTGAGAAGAAATAGCTGAAACAAACTCAGGGATCATCGTCTTTTTTCAAGTCCAGACATTAAAAATGAAAATGTTTACAATAATTTACCTTATAATTACGCATATTGCTTAATAACAATTAACAATGCTTAACAGAGCGAGCAGCTCAGTCCCAAGCTTTTTGTCTTCTAAATAATCTGTGATTTTATAATACCCCTTTTTGCAAAGTTTGGCCTTTATATGGTTCTTAAATCGTTTAATGGGTAAGTTTCGAACGTCCATGGGAAGCTTGTTGTAAAAGTGTATACATTGACCCATGAACGAGTTGCCTACTCTGTGGAGACGAGTGTGATGTACAGCAAGATTGTGTTTGTTCCTGGTATTTATATTATGAATATCGCTTATTTTCTTAAAATTCGAGATATTTTTATAAAAAAGAGAAATAAGTCTTCAAAATACATATATCGCTTTTTCTGACTCGTTCGTTTGAATCATATTAAAGTTGGAAAGACTAGACCTTCTCAATTTCTGTTAGAAACTTCATTGTGGACAAGCTGTCTTTCCCAACAATGGAATTTTCCAACCAAAGTTTTCTTGCATATACATAGTATAACTTCCACCCGAGATTTCGGTAGAGTGGATGCCGTAAGACACACGATGGGTTGAGTTGATTGATTGATCACATGACACATCCTTTCATAAGACATTTTTACTAAGAAGGGGCGTTGGAATGCGTGAGAAAGTATAATAAACTGTCCAGACATTTATTAAACAGACTTTCTTCTGATTGTGTTAAGTCCAGGAATCAGTTCTGATTGTGTAGTTATAAACAAGAATCATTACTGTTTTGAATGTTCATTATGTTGACCATGAATCTTCTAACAGATTGTGGAAAGAACGTTTGTCAGGAGGCACTTAAACAGAATATAGGAAGGCGGGTTCGGTTTCCGCACTTAGTCCTTCCAGTGCATCATTGTGTGTGGGAATATAGGAATGATTGGCGAGTTAGACTTAACACGATAATGCTTTATCCTCCTTACCGTGGCTTCTACATATTATGTAAATAAAATCTTTATTTTGTCGCCACTAAACACTGACTGATTCTATTACTCCATCGCGCCGGTCACAATATCGACCTTAACCTCAAACCTACGCCGCGGTATGAAAATAAATCAATGAAGCTTCGTTAGCAATGAAAACTCCTCTCATGACACACCCCAAAACTATTGATGAACAATTAGTACACATATATGTTATATATATAACATATATACACATATGTGTTAATATTTGTATGAAAATAATATAACTCTCCGCGCAGCTGGCAACCGCTGGATTGTTGGTCAATATTGCGGTCTGATCGTGACGTAGTTGCGCGCGCAGTCGTCCCTGTGACCTTTATGTGATAACGGGTATTACCGCATTTGGTAGCAGCTTCCATGGTGGTCTAATCATGTGCTTATCATGCATTATTTTGGAGGTAGTTGTTAGGCGAAATTATGGTTCTGAAATTGAATCGGGCTTGTTATAGATAAGATTTTGTTATGGAAATTGTAGGCTTTATTTTTCTCTCTAAAATTGTCGTCTTGGGCTTTATTTTTCTCTCTAAAATTGTCGTCTTAGGCTTTGTTTTTCTCTCTAAAATTGTCGTCTTAGGCTTTATTTTTTTCTCTAAAATTGTCGTCTAGGTTGTTGTCTGACACAGACACAGTGTTCACACAGATTTGAGGCCTATTATGAAACTTAAAAGGCTTTAATAATTTTGCTTGCGAGATTCGGGCATAAGTTTCCTTATTCACACCTTTTCGCAGTAGTATTTTCTCTTTCTTCAATAATCTCTGAAAAAAAACGCAATATCACAATAGTTTCCAGAATAATATGCGACATTATGGTTTTACGATTAACTTTTGACCCCAAATTCAAATTACATATTTATGTACTTGTTTTTTACCATAAGCTATCTTTAGTTAGTGTTAGTTTTTTATATGTATAATATTCTGATATTAATACTAAAGTATATAAACATTTCGTACACCATATTACATAAATGTTAGCGTTGTATTGAACTTATAGTCGAAAAGGCGAATTCCTGCTTCATATAAACGACTACAGGTTTATTTTATTCTAATAGTATTTTATTAACGATACACATTCCGAAATAATATATTCTCCAAATGATAAAAAACTAATTGAAATCAACTGCGCAGATTATAAGAATAACGAGTTATCATCAAACGTAGACTCGAAAATCGGCTTTTATTTGTAACTAGCTGCGAAAAACTGTTTCACTCGCGTAGATTGCGATATGCTTCGCTCCTATTGGTCGCAGCGTGATGTTATATAGCTTAAAGCCTTCCTGGATTAATGAATTATCCAACGCAAAAATAATTTTTCAAAGTTTCTGAGATTAGCGCGTTCAAACAAACAAACTCTTCAGCTTTATATTTTAGTATATATTTGTAATATAATATGTAGGTATAGACAACCGAGAAGTAGTAACATTTGAGTGGAGACACCTACTATAACTGACTTTTTCTTTTCTCTCCAGAGATACACACCAGATCGACTTGCCTCCGTTCGGAAGATATGCCACCGGTATCTTCTTCCTGGACAAGCTCCACCACCAGGAAATCGAGAAGAAGTTCGGAGAACTTGCTACGAGCATCGGTCTGACTGTGTTGTGCTGGCGCACCGTACCTACCAATAATTCCACCATCGGTAAGACATCAGAAAACAGCATTTATAAATTGGCAGACCTCATATTTTGTATGTTAAAATTTTTGATAGGAAATCATTTTTTTACATAAAACAGTTCATTGTCAGTTGTATGTTCTATGTTTTAACATTCATAGAAATCATTTCTCATGATATGGAAAAGGATTATTTTTGCATGAATCCAAAATGAGGAAGGTTCGATTCATTGATTTTTGAAGGGATTCTCTGCCATTTAGCATGCTTATTATTTTGATGTCCATTATTTTGGACAATAGTGAATGTATACTTGATGATCTTCTACCATGATTGTCAAGTATGTAGTTATTTACATGAGAGTTCGGAAGGCAACTCTTAAAACAAGACAAGAAAAAAATATTGTAAAAAAAAAACCCGTAACTTTCTTTGAGCAAGTCCACATTTAACAAATGTTAACGCTTAGGTAAGGCAATTTCTATACATGTTCTCAAGTTCTATTTCAAAGTTTTAATTACTCAGATTTGAAGCTAAGTACAGAAGTGATAGGAAGCTAAGTAATTTTTGTAGCTTTTAGCTAATCTTTAATTACGTTTTCTTAACTTGTTAGAAAAGTAAGTCAAGTTACTTGATCAACGTTTCCTTTATTTATAATTAACTAGCGGCCGCCAGCGACTTCGTTCGAGTGGAATTAGTCATGGTCAGCTCCTATTGGCAAAATGTACGGCTGCGTTAGCTCCCGTTTTCGCAACATTTTTTGTTACTGCTCTGCTCCTATTGGTCATAGCGGGATGTTATATAGCCTAAAGCCTTCCTAGATTAGTAGGCTATCCAACGCAAAAATAATTTTTCAAATCGGACCAGTTCCTGAGATTAGCGCGCACAAACAAACAAATAAACTTTTCAGCTTTATATATTAAGTATAGATGTGTTCTGAAAGTTATCAATTTATCACTTACTGTATACTTAGATCGCACTTTCTTCTTTAATTCTTTTAATATAACTTGTGAACATTTGTTAAATTGGACTGTTATCTATCAATAATAGTAATTGTTGTCTTCTGCACAATAAAATAATTACAAATTGGGTACGAACAAGTAATCTTGAGACCCTGAAAGAAGAAACTGATAGCCTTTTTTATTGACTCACGTAACAACAAAACGTTTTTCTAATAGAACAAAGTCAGGATCCTGCCTGGTAATCAAATATGGCGCGGGAGTAATCACAGCCAATGAGAGTGTTTGACTAGTTGACTTGATCAATGTTTTAATTTAAAACATATTGGACCGATTGGCTGGGAAACAACGCAGTGGCTCGTATAGAATTTTTTATAAGCTGATTTTTATTAGAATAGAATGGAATACTCTTTATTATTGTATACACCATAATTATAGATTACAGATCATAAATATAAAGACAAAGGGGACAAATTAGATGGGATATTTCTCTTTAATCTTCATCATTTCAGTTAAAGTCAGTGTCCCTTGTCATTATCCTGTTCCTGCGCTTGGTCCCGGCGCGACAGGTTTTTTTCTCACATTCTCCCCTATCACCCGCCAGGCTGTCATTATCTCCCGTCTCCTTCATGTCAAAATTCCTTCAATTATAAAAATCACTCGCTACAAGCCGTTATTGAGAAATGATAAAAAGGCTCTCAGATTCTCAGTAAAGCTGTCATAGGCTCAAAAGACATTATCATTTATATTGTCCTGTCTGTCACTCACTGACGACTTGTTCACCGATGTTTGTCGCTCGATATAAGGCCAGTTTCGACGTTGCGATTTTTGTTTGCGACTATCATTGCAGGTCGTAGTAATGTCGGGTCGTTATAACGCGGCTGAATGCGGTCATGCGAAGCTTGACCAAACGGTTTGTGCGATTTGAGATCAGATTCGGTACTATGCGTTTTAGAGTCACTAAAAGCAGTAGTGCAAATTGCTTTCCTAATCGAGGCACAGACAATTTGTGTTACAGCATTATTTTAGTACTTTTTATATGTTTTGAGTGTATCTATTACGCATAGTAGGTTCTTATACAAGTTTTCATAACGTATCCACTACGTTCGCTTTTAGAATGTATTCATTAATTACAAAATGACTTTGCATGGATAAAATATTATGATTTGCATTGCAAATATGTGGATACGCTTGGAAAATTATTGCAAATAATTATTGTACGTACTGTCACAAGCATCGGAATATGTAAAGTAAATAATCTATAGAAATAGCTATGACAGGTAATAAAAATAAATGATTTTGATGCTTTGACTGTACTACACACTTGTGTAAACCAATAGGATTGTGTTATAAAAGAATAGTATATTATTTGTAACTTTAACTTAAGATTCATTAGACACACATTATTCTCATGTATACATATATAGTATATGTTATTTGTTTAAATTATAGTTTGCATCATTCACATTTTGTTGAATCTTGAGTTAAATATCTTAATAAGTCTTATCAAATCCAGCCATAACGCTTAAATGGTGATGTTATCATATCATTCAAGTTTGTCATAAATGTAGCCATCTGTTCAGTTAAAATTACATACAGTACCAAATGCATTAAACATTTATGACATTTCTAGATCCATTCGATTTCTCGACCATAAAAGTTGTAAAATCATCTCTTAAAATGGAATATAAATCTGCTAGTATAAAGTTGCCTCCATTCCCTTGGTGAAGTTAGTAATGGGCTGTTTTGGCTCACTTTCAGGTCAGGTGGCTCGTAATTCGGAGCCATTTATGCGTCAAGTGTTTGTTACCGGAGATACCGACGACGAACAGCTAGCCAGACAGGTAAGATCGAGACGGAGCTACGCACAAGAATGAGAGGGGGTATGGGGAGCATGAACTTGCAACATGACCTGTTGCAAATTCATCCTCTTGAAATAAGTGGTAGTAAGCGCGGAACTAGGTCGTAAGGAACTCTTATAGGTATTTTTTCAGATCGTTGCGTGCACACTGGCCGGCCGGACGCGACCACTTCGTGCCAAACGTAAATTTTATACACCCTTTCATAATCCCTATGGGACACCTGTATTCAAAAGTTGGTCGTATAAACTAGCTAAATAAATTCACTGGAAATAAAACTAGCTAAATAGCCTGAATCGATTGTGTCATACATATCATTTTGTATGTTAATTATTATTATTACGTCAGGATTTTGCCTTTGAAACTTTTAAATGTCAATTTTATGTATATATTTAATATTATGTGTATCAATTTGAACCATCTTTTCCATACAGGCATCCCACTGTGCTGTATTTTCCGTGTCTGGAGTGTGTGCGCATGTTTTCAGGTGTTTGTGCTACGCAAGCGCGCATCCCATGAACTGGTGGTGCCTGGCGCTAGGTTTTACATCTGCAGTCTAGCGTTGAAGACTGTCGTTTACAAGGGATTGTTGACTTCTCAGCAGCTATGGGTGAGTGAAAACTTAATACTTTATAATTTGCGACTAAGGGAACCCTCACCAGGGAAACGGGCAGCAGCGCTTCTCCTGTGGAATAACAAATTACTGCGATCCCCAACCCGCCTGCAAAGCGTGGGGTTTATGGCAGTGCCCCCTAATGGAATGAAAGCCTTGGGGGAAGCCGCTGTCCAGCAGTGGATCTCTATGGGCTGAGAAGAAGGCGGCATGAATGTCTGTCCATAGACCTAATCACAATTTTATTTTTGATGCAGGAGTACTTCAAGGATCTGACCAACCCAGCCTTCACTACATATTTGGCGCTGGTACACACCAGATTCTCTACCAACACCTTCCCCAGCTGGGAAAGGGCACATCCTCTGAGGTTTGTATATTGTTGATAGCAGTAGTACTATATCAGCCATAAACGTCCATTCCTGAGCATTTCCCTCCAGGAAAAACTTTGACTAAATCACCCTTTTTTCTTATTTGAACCAGGACTTTATTACATAATTAAAGGATCATCGTATTCATTTATTGTTTGGTATTATTTTCCAGAGTCCTCGCTCACAATGGCGAGATCAATACGCTGCGAGGTAACGTCAATCTCATGAAGGCTCGCGAGGGTGTCATGAAGAGCGAACTGTTCGGAGATGGTGAGTCAAAAATATCCTGGGAGTTACCTTATCTTACTGTTACTATCATTAATAATTATACATATTTTAGCAATATTGCAGCTAAGCACAGCTCCAATTAAATCTTGCTTATTCTGGTAACTGCTTGCTCAGCAGTGTAAAAGAAGACTTCTGAATCAACTGAAAACCCAGAAATAATTACCAGCTAAACACAGTTTCTGATCCTAAAATCCTTATAATTCAACTGCTTGTCTCCAGATCTAAAGAAACTCTACCCAGTCGTCGAACCCAACCTCTCCGACTCTGGTTCAGCCGATTGCGTCCTAGAATTCCTCGTTCACGCTGGGCAGCGTTCCTTGCCCGAAGCAGTAATGACTATGGTGCCCGAAGCGTGGCAGAATGACGTCACCATGCCAAAGGAGAAGAGGGATTACTACCAGTGGGCTTCCTCGTGCATGGAGCCTTGGGATGGACCAGCCTTGGTTTCCTTTACTGATGGACGGTACATTGGTGAGTGGTGGTTCATTGATTTTTACACAGACAGAGTACTTCCACGCCCTCATAAGACCTGTAAGCGGCCCTGATATGATGAAGGATGGATGTGTTCCGTCAGTTTTCCAAAAACGATACCTTTTTCTACTGGAATGGTGAGAACCTTTAATTTAATTAAAATTAATTTCACTAAATGTTTCCAGGTGCTATTTTGGACAGGAACGGTCTGAGACCCTCTCGTTTCTACGTGACGAGTGAGAATATACTTGTGATGGCTTCCGAGGTCGGTGTCTATGATGTCGACCCTGATAAGGTCATACTCAAGGTGAGTTAAAACATTTTCTCTATCATCATCTATGACATGAAAACAGCTGCAGTACAAACAGACATACATAACACACGATTCGAATATGATTTTGTTTAACCGGTATGCCATAACATCGGCTGCCGGCAGAAGTTATCACCCAACAGACAAAGTCTTGCCGCCAAGCGATTCGTCGTGTTCCGGCATGATGTCTGGTGAAGCCGTACAGAGGGCGGGTCCGAGCAGTTGTGTTACGATGTGTGCTGGGTATGATGCGCCAAATGTTGTTGTGTCGCGCGCTTGGTCGTGGAGGGTCTCCAGATCAATCTCCCTCTGACGCAGCATCGTTGGTCGTGTTGTTTGGTTTAACATTGCATCACCTCGCCCAACTGCCCGCCTTCCTTCTTTATTAAATCAGTTTTTTTTACTGAATAGGGTCTTAATAAGCTAGCGCGCTTTGCTATCAACGATTGCATCACTGCTTACCATCAGGCGAGATTGTGGTGAAGCACTAGATAGTTCATAATTATATAAAAAAATAAAAATGTTCCAGAGTCGTCTCAAACCCGGCCGTATGTTGTTGGTGGATACTGTGGAAAAGAAAGTGGTTCAGGATGCTGAACTTAAGATTGGAATCGCCCAAAGCCGACCTCACTCTCAGTGGCTAAAAGATAAGGTATAAGCTTTTAAGTTTTTATTTTTTCATATCTAAGTATATAATTCTTTAATATTCGTCATAATATGTAAGTGTCATGTTTATGTATGTACAGACGACAACACATCAATCTACTATAATCTCAAATTCTTTATTAGATTTTCAACTTTATCTCTAAAGCATTAAGGCTCAAGGTTAATTGGTAATATTTGACCTGGTATCGTCCATTTCTACCATATTTATATACGTGCAACATCACAACCACGTTCTTAACATTTGTTTCTCTTTTCTATGCATTACCGTACGTGGGGAATACATTTAAACATTTAATCAGATGGTGAGTTTGGTTAGACGCATGGGGAGTGTGAGACGAATTTCTAAATTGCTATTGAGAACTACAGGAAGAGGTTCTGCAGGCCATATCTTTGTTTTCGCCGTGCAAACCATGCAGGATAGATGTTGATTTATTCGCACGATTTACCTTTGATGTCTGGTTTTTCAAAAACAGCTTTTTAAACGTCGTCGTTAATTCGATAGCAAAAAACACAACTCTTTTATTTTATTGAAAAGCATTCTTAAAAACAACTCGATTCGCTTTAAAATATCTTCTCGTTATAAAAGTTCTGTCTTATCTGTGCCCTAGTATTTACATTTTCGTTAAATATATGACATTGACAAATAACTTAGCTATCTTAGGCAAAAGAATTTTCAAAATCGGTTCAGTAGATCCAGAGATTACTTCTCAATGAATTCACGCACTTTATTTCTTTATTAGTATAGAATGGCATTGGCGCCGATTTTCTCGTTACAAACTGAACTAATTTTACGTTAAGTGCATCTTTTTCTTTTATTGCGTTAAGAAAAGGATAGAAGATAACATTTTAGTTTAAACCTGCCAAATTAGATATTCCATAGACATTTTTTTTTGTTCGATTCTTTCCGTTCTTCTGAACGGAAAAGGCAAAGGCATAGTACGCCATACAGCCTAGTCTTCAGTAAATATTCTCATGAGTAAACTTCTATCCTAACTTATCCTAATTAATCCTAACTTATCCTAGCTTATCCTAAACTTATCCAACTAATCTAACTCCTTTCGTTTCCCGCGTGTGGCCGATTAGGAGTGGTTTAGCGTCAAGACATGATGTGGCCACTATGCTACAATATTTCACTGTTCTTTATGAATTATTCACTGCATGCACTTTTTACTACATAAATCACGCGCTTTTATTTAGTAAACGACACTATAAATAATTTTAAAAGTCCAATGAAAAATGAGCGTGACACTCATCTTGACATTCCCGCCAAACCTCTTATTCCATAGACAGTTTAGACGCGATTAAAAACATGGCGACCAAAAATACGTCCATTTGCGTCTGGCGCGAAATAATTTGACAGGTCTAAACTAACATTTTATCTTCTGTCCTTCTCTTAATGAAATAGAAAAAGCAGCACTGTATTTAAATTTAGTTTAGTTTGTGAATGAGGAAATCGAGGCCATTGTATAAAATCGTGCGAGTAAATCACATTTTTAGTCCTGCGTTAACTTCATGCATGTTGTTAACTCAAAAGGCCGCTTCTTCTAACATACCGAGTTACTGTTTTTCGTATTATTTCTAAAAAAATGTGTAGCCATTAATCTCCACGACTGAGAGACTCAATACGGCTTCGTGTTTACAGCTTTAGACGTTTTGAGAAGTTTTATTTTTAAGCTTTATAGGTATTAGATATTGTAGCTCAAGACTGTTGGCTATGAAAACTTTAGACAACTTCTGAAACATACTAAAAACAAAAAGTTCGTCAAATAATCTGTATTTTACAAAGAAATATGGCCCCTTTGCTGTTTGGACATTCAGTTGATAATTTTAAAATAAAGAAAAAAATCTATAAATCAATAGGGTATTTGACTAAAAAAAACTAATTAGTCCGTCAGTCAAATTTCCAAAAAATACTAGATACGTATTTTATCTTTTTTTTTCATATAAACCAAAAATGAAGACGACACAGCGCGTTGAAAACTCGTGTGACATCACTGCACGCTACACTTTTAAGCGGCCAGTGACGTCACCCGCCACTACTCCGGATCTTTGATGCCTTTTATATTTGTCAATTTTTATTGATTTGATTAAACAAAATATATGTATCAAATATTTTTCTATAATCTGAATGACGGACTAAATAGAATATTTTTTTTACCCAGGAAACATCCCTATTCTTGTTCGGTTATATTTATACACAGTTTCCTGTAATAATTGTCCACTAAAGTTTTTATAGCCTCCTGTATATTTAAACTTAGTTTCCGTTTAACACAATATATCAACTAACAATTCTAGATAACAATGGAAGACATCCACAAGTCGGTGGCGACAGACAACGGCACGCCTCTCGTCGTGTCGAACGGCACTAACGGCACCAACGGCAGCGTAATCACGGGACTTGCGGACAGGCGACTGCCATTGTTTGGATACACTATCGAGTCTATTCACATGCTATTACTGCCTATGATTCAGAACAAGTAAGTTACATCATTCTCAAAACCAACGTCGTGATAATAGTAACCTTATTACAAGGACAATAAAGACTACCGGAATTTATATTGGACTGCTGCCAATTGCCAAGTCTGTCAAAATCATAATGATCTTTATTTTTGTTGGTATAAGGTTGCTAATCAAACAAGATAAAGGCTGTGCCTAGTTTGAGACCCGCTGTAAATTCGAACTAAATGAAGAGCTCTTCTGCTGTTTGTAACTGCATGCTATTCCTTATATGTTTTTAACCAAGTGTAAGACCAATTTTTTTTTTATCGACATACAAACCTTAAATTTAAACTTGCTGGGTAATAGCATAAAGATCTGCTCAATGAGTTTCATTTTGACAGTTTAACAAAATTCATTGCGTTATTTACGTTGCTAAGCAGACACATTTTTCTATTATACAACGTGTAACATAAAGGTTATATACATAACAAAGTCATGGCATCTTTATATGATATCAAACGATATTGGAAGGGTTTTTTAATCCTATCTCTTTATGTTAGGAAGTTATGAGGAAAAACACCGCCTGTGATAGGAGGATCATACTAGTCGCACAGAGATATTGAAGGCATTTATCGGATTTTGGCAAGTAACGTGACGGGTAACGAGTAGTTATTAACGTATGTAGTGTGCTGCCACGTTTTTATGATTTGATTTTAAGAAACACACGAAACCGAAAATTTAGTACCAATTTTTTGAGTATTTTATTTTGAGTTGAAACCCTTCCGATATCGTTTGATATCATCTAAAGATGCCATGCCCTTGGTATGTATATACCCTTTTTGTTACACGTTGTATAAAGCAATGGATCAGCAATATCCATCAACATGAATCAGACTGAGTTCGATAGTGTGTTACGTAATTAGGTGCTGGTTGATGGTCTATTAGTTAAGTCGAAAGTTTACACATATTATTGAAGCCTCGATCTAAAGGACCTTTTTTGATTGCAGGAAAGAAGCTCTAGGTAGCATGGGTAATGATGCGCCTTTGGCTTGCCTATCGCAGTTTCAGCCGCTGCCTTACGAATACTTCAAGCAACTGTTTGCTCAAGTTACCAACCCACCCATTGATCCATTCAGGTAAGATATGATTCACATTTTTACAAAGACTGTTGTCTGTTTGTGACAGCCTCCGTGGCGTAGCGGTAGCGAACACGGCCGCTTCTCAAGGAGGCGCGGGTTCGATCCCCGCGCAGTGCAAATATATGAATATGAATATTTGCATTGGTCTGGTCGTGCCTCGGAAAGCACGTTAAGCCGTTGGTCCCGGTTGCCATAAGAACATTTAATGGCAGTCGTTACGGGTTGTTGGAGCCCTCAAAACTCCAACAATTGGTCTAACTGCAATGCTTCGATATCGCCTTCGGTTTGTGGAGGCCAGACGGCAGTCGCTTCACGGAAAATGTCAAAGTTCAGCCAAAATCAGCAGTTAGACTGGTAAAGCGGACCCCAGAAGCTGAAAAAGCTTCGGGTGCGACTGGGATTAACGCTGAGATGATGATTGTGGTCTATTTGTCACCAGACTGTATCTCCTGTAACGGTACAGGAGAAACAGTCTAGTGCCAGACAGACAGCTGTCACGGGACACTACACAATTGACATGTTCACAGAAAATGTATTTCTGTCGCCGCTGTAACAAAAATACATAAAATAAATTGAACACTTTAAAGTGGCTATCATACAACAAACATGTTCTATTTTGCCGATTTTTTTTCTAAATATGTATTAACTAGCTTTCCGCACGCTGCTTCGCCGTGTTCGATTATATATTCGAGTTCGGTTATATCGCGCATTTTAGGTTTCCCTCGGGAACATCATATTTTTCCGGGATAAAAGGTAGCCTATGTTCTTTCTCAGGCTCCAAAGATTGTCTGTGCCAAATTTCATCAAAATCGGTTGAGAGGTTTAAGCAGGAAAGCGTAACAGACAGACAGAGTTACTTTCGCATTTATAATATTAGTATGGATTAATTGTTACATAATCAAACTATATTTAATTACAGGGAGAAGATTGTAATGTCGCTCCTCTGCCCGATTGGTCCTGCACCCAACATTCTACAGCCAAGCGCGGAGTTCGTTCACCGCCTGTTCCTACCGCAGCCTATTCTATCTCTGCCTGATCTGCATGCTCTGAAGAACACCACTCATAGGGGATGGAAGGTAAACTTTACTAGTACTAGTTATGTTTCCCGTCTAACTAACTAGAAAATACTTACTCTCTTCTAACATACCTAGTTAGTACGAAAATCGTATTTATTGTATACAACTTTACTATCGTATTTGTAATAGGTTTTATAACATAATTAGCCAATAATGGTCCCACTCCTGCAATACAAGCCTCATCTTGGTGAGAGGCAGTGTATCGTAATATACCACGCAGGCCCAGAACGGGTTGGTAGATGTCACACGTTTGCGAAGTTTTTGTCTCGAGGATAGAACCTATACCACTACGCCACCGCTGCTCGTGGTAATCGGCTGTAATTCGTAATGTATACTCCTTTAATCTGAAGCTAAACCATAATTTTGCCCACCTCCAGACAAAGGTGATCGACTGTTCATTCGACTACCTGGAAGGTCCGTCTGGCATGGAGCCGGCACTGGGTCGCATCTCGAGTGAGGCCCACTCGGCGGCCGCCAGCGGGTACCAGCTCATCGTGCTCAGTGACCGCGCCGCCGGACCACACCGGGTGCCTGTCAGCATGCTGCTGGCACTGGGTGAGCTAGTTTAAAAAATATATGACCGTATATCCCCCTTTGTTTATAAACGCTGCTTAAAGTTAACTAGTAATTAGCGACTTTTTAACCAGACATTTTTGATGTTTGTACGTCAGTGAACTGTAGTTATCGTTTATGAATAAACACCATAAGGTTTAAAGGGTTTATTCATAAACGATGATGAAAGTGAAGCATCATGCAAACATCAAAAACGTATGGTTAAACAATCGCTAATCACTAGTTCACTTTAAGCAACGTTTATGAATAAAGGGGATTAATTATTACTTGAAAAATACTTATATTGATGAAAACACTATCTCTATTAATTATTTAAAAATAAAACTTGACAATAAACATGTTGATTTTCAAAAAAATCAAAATCGTTTATTTCAAATTAACCATCACTTGGTAGGTACTTTTGAATAGTCAATGTCGGTCAGTTCAAGAAAAGTGAAGCTAAATTGCACGTTCCAAAGCGTAGATCTCTATGGAGAAGAACGTGCAAGAAACTCCATGGACACTCTTTTAAAATCATAATATATGGGTTACATTTCTTCGTTACATATTTATGTTGCTTCTATCATGTGAGCACAATGTAAAATTAAAAATTAATTAAAATATAAAAACATTTACAGGAGCTGTCCACCACCACCTGATTGAAACTCGTCAGCGCATGAAGGTCGGCCTCATTCTAGAGACCGCTGAAGCTAGAGAAGTGCACCACATGTGTGTTCTGCTAGGTAAGCAAAAATAATAACCAGAGACCATCGTGCTTTTAGGTTAAGTATTCACTAAAAAGTCTTATATTGTTTGCACAAACTCAATTGGGTTGTATCCTAAAAAATAATTTAATGTCCATCAGATAGATCTATAAAAAATATTGAACATGTATTTTTTATTTTTTCTTTCACTCAAGTACTTAGGAATATTATATTGATTTAAAATGTCGCATGACGTCTCGCCGTGGTACAAAATACACCACGGCGTTATGTAATTAGCCCCCACTCCGTAACTTTAATACGCTATATCTCAGTAGTTTTTGGTAATTTCGACAAAATAAAAAATACGGGTCTTAATTTTTTTTATCCATACTAATATACTATATACTAATATTATAAATTCGAAAGTAACTCTGTCTGTCTGTCTGTCTGTCTGTTACGCTTTCCCGCTTAAACCTCTCAACCGATTTTGATGAAATTTGGCACAGACAATCTTTAGACCCTGAGAAAGAACATAGGCTACCTTTTATCCCGTAAAAAATTGATGTTCCCGAGGGAAATCTAAAAAGCGCGATATAACCGACCTCCACGCGGGCGAAGCCGCGGGCGGAAAGCTAGTTATTTATAAGATGGACTACTTAATTATTTTTTTAATTTTCATACCTTGGATACATCCCTATTCAAATTTATTTCAATATACAAGCACTTTTGGATTGTTAAAAAAGTAGCGAGTTTCTAGAGAGCAACTCCATAGACACTTAAGTTACGGAAAGACATTGTCAAGAGATCCTTGGGGAGGCCTATATCTAGCATTGGACGTCTTTCGGCTGAAATCATGATGATGATGAATCATAACGCAAAAAATACCTATTAAAAAGTATAATTCTACCATAACTTTTTTTTTTACTTAGGTTACGGTGCCGACGCAATCTGTCCCTACCTAGCCTTCGAGCTCGCCTTCTCTCTTCGCTCAGACAACATTCTGGACCCGAATTTAACAGACGACGACATCTATAAAGCGTACCAGGCAGCTATGGAAACTGGTCTGGCCAAGGTCATGGCTAAGATGGGAATCAGTACCCTACAGTCCTACAAGAGCGCGCAAATCTTTGAGGCAGTTGGATTAAGTGAAGAAGTAATTGATAAGTGCTTTAGAGGCACACAGTCTAGGATAGGTAAGTTTTTGCAGTTATTTACCTGATAAGGAAATTTAAAAGGTGTACTGAGATAGTAAAAAGATTGGCTAAGATGAGTTGTATTGCTCTACAGTCCTTTAGGAGAGCATTGGTCTTTGAGGCAGTCCGAATGTGTGGAAAAATAATAGCGGCCCGGCCGACAGGTAAAGGTGTACTGAGATGGTATAAAGATTGGCTGAGTTGCATTGCTCTACAGTCCTTTAGGAGGCAGAAGTTACCACCCACCAGACAAAGTCTTGCCGCCAAGCGATTCTTCGTGTTCCGGCATGATGTCTGCTAAAGCCGTACGGAGGACGGGTCTGAGCAGTTGTGTTGCGATGTGTGGCGGGTACGATGCGCCAAATATTGTTGTGTCGGGAGTTTGGTCGTGGAGAGTCTCCAGAGCAATCTCCCTCTAGCGCAGCATTGTTTGGTTGTGTTGGTCTTGAGTTTAACATTGCATCACCTCGCTCAACTGCCGTCATCCTTCCTATTCCATAGTTTATTAAGTGAATAGGCTTCATAAACTAGTGCGCTTTACCATCAACGATTGCATCACTGCTTACCATCAGGCGGGATTGCAGTCAAGCACTAGTTTATAATTATTTTTTAAACAAAAAAAAAGGAGAGCATTGGTCTTTGAGGCAGTCCAAATGTGTGGAAAAATAATAGCGGCCCGGCCGACCGGTAAAGCCGCAAATGTGACACGCCGAAATTTTTAAATCAGTAATATCTTCAAAAATATTAATTTAAATCAAAAGCTGTAACAATGTATTTAAGGTATTAAATTGGATTTGCTTCGAAAATTAGCCAGTATTTGTCGTAAAAAGTAAGTGACAAAAAGTAAATATTAAGTACATTCTTTTGATAAATCTCGTAGGGTGTCAGCCTGTGTTTCAATGGGAACGCGGAAAAAATATAATTATTTATGACATCACATTAGAAACCTCAAAAATAATAATATTTCTCTACTATATAATGGATGTTATTATACATATAAAACATCCTCTTTAATCACTCCTATCTATTAAAAAAAAAAACCTCATCAAATTCCGTTGTGTGGTTTTAAAGATTTAATCATACATAGGGATATTGGGAAAGAGAAAGCGACTTTGTTTTATACTGTGTAATGATGATCGGTTTTGAAGTTTTCGCGTGAAAGCGTTACAAACAAGCTTACATTCACATTTATAATAGTAAATATCTTGCTTATTTTCAGGTGGTGTAAACTTTGAAATTCTGTCTAAGGAAATATTCGACAGACATGCGTTAACTTATGGTGATGTAAAGGACGCACTGGTTCTGAGGTAAATATCTAATGCATTCATTAATAAGAAAGAACGAAAAACCGATATCTGAGGTAACCATGACGCAAAAAAATAAGAAATGGTTAAGGGAGGGAGTATACGTCACATCCACGCAAAACTGGTGTCGCTCAGCGTTATGCAGCGATCCTATGCAAAACAGAGCCCAGCGCTGGTTATCAGCGACAGCCGGCACCGACGTATTGACCTTACCCGGTACAATAAAAAATAATAAGAATAAAAATTAAACAAGAGAATATTTTAAACCAACACAAACAGGAATATAAAAAAGAAAAACAATATAATAAACATACCTTTTTTGTTTGGGGTGGGAAATCATCAAATGATCCCTCTTCCCGCTCTGGGTGGAGCGGAAGGGTGTGTCAGACTTTTACTAGCTAAAACCCTCCCGTGTTCCTTCACTTGTCTGTATAATAAACATACCTTTGATTATAATGTGATGTTTTTAGGAACCCCGGCAACTACCACTGGCGCGCGGGCGGTGAGAAACACATCAACGATCCCATGTCTATCGCCAACCTGCAAGAAGCCGCGCTCAATAAGAGCTCGTCTGCTTACGATAAATTCAGGTAATAAAAAAATAACTTTAGGCACACTTGGTTGAAACTAGACTTATCAATCTGTACTGTAATTTCGTACCACTTTGCGTCGTTATACCATTGTATAACGTGGAAAAAGTGGTAAGGAATTAAAACCATTCATTAGGTTTTATATTAGAATGCCATTTTGTTTTAACATAACTTTTTTTCCTACCATAGTTAAGCCTAAAGAGATCTTTACAGAATGCTATTTTGTTTTAGCATAACTTTTTTTCCTACCATAGTTAAGCCTAAAGAGATCTTTACAGAATGCCATTTTGTTTTAGCATAACTTTTTTTCCTACCATAGTTAAGCCTAAAGAGATCTTTACATTTTCAGAATGGATTTGTAACATAGAATATTTTAATGGCACAAATAGATAAAATAGAAATAAATGAGGTGTCGCCTAACAAACAAATCTTAGGACTAATTCATGATTATTAATTTGGCTCTGGCTCAAAAACAGGTTATAATTTATAAATAAGTTAAACGAAGAGGTTTAATTATCGAAAATATATATTTTTATTGACATATCTCTTTTGTTTTGTTAACAATTTTTTATACCCATAACTCAACCCAGCAGTAAATACCCGCCTAATTCAACAGAGAGAGTGCCTTGGAGTCAATCAGGGCGTGTACTCTGCGTGGTCAGTTGGAGCTCGTGAAACTGGATGAACCCATCCCTCTCACTGAAGTAGAGCCTGCAGCTGAAATCGTCAAGCGGTTCGCTACGGGTAATAAACCATTTCTTACTTACCTCCTATAGTTAGTACCCCCATAACCTTCTGAGAAAAATGCGTAGTTTGTGATTGAGTTTGTTACTTTATTCGCCGCGTATATGCATAAGTTTCAATCCCGCGGATTAATTTGTCTGTGTGGCTACCATGAGCCTTCATTACGAGACTCGATCATACGCATCGAGCGTGTTTGTCGCTCTCATTGGTTGAGAGTTCATACAACCTTGAAGCGGGCCAATCGATGAGTCAAACGCGCTCGATATCGATGATCGAGTCTTCGTAATGAAAGCTCATGGTAGCCACACTGTATGCCAGATTTCGTTGAGTAGTTTATGCATTAAAAAGTAACAAACATCCATCTGACGAAGATTATGTCTGGATTTTAATTTTTAAAAGAGAGTGTTTACCTCTGAGTTTCTTTCGGTCTTTTTTCTCAGAGTAGTCTGATGGGAAACGACGAAAATCCTAGAGTTAAAAAAAAAAACACACATTGCATTGCACATGAAGCTGTCTGATTTCTTTATTAGATTTTCAACTTTATCCCTAAAGCATTGAGGCTCAAGGTTGATTGGGAATATTGGCATTTTGGCATAGCTTGACCTGCTGTCGTCCGTGCAAACCTAATTACAAAAAATAAATCATTTATCATTCACTCATCTCTACAAACTTTTCGGTATTTGTATAATATTAATTGGAAGTAGGAAGTTTTTGTATTAAATAGTGAAAACTATCAAACCCAGCTAAATTTTTTTTTTAATGTCATCTCGAAGTTGGACCTACCTTACTGGTTTGTCCCAGGTAGGTATACGTAACTGTCAACAACTTCGAGAATAGAGTCTCTTTATAGGAGTATAGAGAAGAGAATCTTTATAGGAGTCGGTACAACATGGGCATTAGACATGACTTTCGTTTTGTCCATATTCATTTTAAGACCGACTCGCTCGGAGGCTCTGTTGAAGTCTTCGAGCATTGTGCCGACGACCTGGAGAAGGTCGCGGGAAACCCTTGAATGCCAGAGGCATAGGACCGGTCGTCGTGGAGATCCTTGAGGAAGGGAGGCTTATGTCCAGCAGTGGACGTCTGTCGGCTGAAATGATGATGATAATGATGTATAGCATCTATATCTCATTAAGACTTATGGAAAAGTCCCGACTGCCTTACTGGACACTAATCCACAGTTCTTGTATTTTTTTAGGTGCGATGTCATTCGGTTCGATATCCCTGGAGGCTCATACAACACTTGCAATCGCAATGAACCGCATCGGTGGAAAGTCTAACACTGGTGAGGGTGGAGAAAATGCTGACAGATATCTGAACCAGGTAATATTTTAACACCTATCTCTATGAAATAAATTTCTAAACAACTAACTGGGTAAACATACTCGAATGGAATTCTTTTTAGTAGAGAATATAATACAATAGGAAATAACATTAATGACACTGATATTACACATTGTTAGTGAAATGCAGTTCTGTAAAATATAAATAATATAAATATGTATATACAACATTATTTTTGTTTTTATACGAAACCCGAAACACGTTTCGAGTCTTTTTAAGTAATGATAAAGAAATTTTGTACGTAGATTACGTACAAAATTTCAAAAAGATATAATGAAAACCACAAAGTTATGATCTTGCTATTCTACTTGATTGTCCCAACAAAAATATGGTCAAAGGTCCGCTCGAGCGGGCGAGCGCGGGGCGTTGACCTCCGTCGTCAGCTGTTGCGCGCGCGCAAGTACTATGATAATCTATCAATAATCATAATTAATAGTAATCTATCGTAAGCTGCGTGTGGCGCTCGGTAATCACACTGCAACAATTTCTAAATGTATTTGGGAAAAAATATAACAGGGTGTGAAAATGTGGAGTCGATTCAGTTGCTTATTCTGAACAAACTATATTCAATTCAGGTATCGCAAAACAAAAAATAACGTTGTATAAGGCTAAATTTAAGTTTTCTTGAATTTCGTGACCATCTGGCAAAATATGTCCATTATAGATGACAGCTTCATGCGATCATAATTATTATGACTATACCAATAATTTACATATTTATTTGAGGACCCCGAGTTCAACCGTCGCTCAGCGATCAAGCAGGTGGCGTCAGGTCGGTTCGGTGTGACTGCCTCCTACCTCGCACACGCTGACGATCTGCAGATCAAGATGGCGCAGGGAGCCAAGCCGGGAGAAGGCGGGGAGTTACCTGGTACGACATTTTTGAGAAAATGTGCTATTTCTTTGAATATTTCATTACCTTGAAGGTCTGTGGCATACCAGACCGCCATATATATGACGCGGGATACGATAATACAGATCACAATATTCAAAATTAACCAGTCACGCGCCGTCATATATATTTTTTAAATAGCTGCCACGCTTTCAACCTATACAATATGTAAAGAAAACCCCGTCCGGTTAGGTAAACACATGACCAAATAAAATATTAAATTTTACATAATCATCATTGTAACAATACTAATGAATTTTTACATAATATTTTTTTCCGTGAATCAATTCCAACTTCCCTATAATTTGGTAACTTAAAAAAAAGTGACAACACCATTTTTGACGATATTATTATGAGCGAATAGCGATGCGACCGCATGCCCTGCCTCCCTTCGCCCGCGCATGTATTGCCTACCGCACTTGTATTAAGTTACCTCCTTTTGCGAAATAGTATTTATTTTTTAGGGAGTTTAGCCCTTCTTTGCTGGCATTAGTAGAATCAGTTATAGATACCTAACAATACCTTCACGGATCGGACAGGGTTTTCTTTACATATTGTTTATATAGATAATTGATATCAATTATCAGAAATAATAGTAACACCAAATCTCGTAAAGTATATCTCGTAAACTTTTCAAGAAATTAAAATTTAAAGTTAACCACATGACTCCCATATTTTTGAACACATAACAACTTTTGATTACTTAAAACTTTCAGAGTGACTTCAATTAAAAAAATATATATACCTGGTTTAATTTCTAGGTGTATAAGTGATCTCTGATTTTTAATACTTGTCCATTATTCACAGGTTACAAAGTCACAGAAGACATAGCCAAGACGCGTTGTTCCGTAGCCGGCGTGGGTTTGATCTCGCCACCTCCTCATCACGACATCTACTCCATTGAAGACTTGGCTGAACTCATCTATGACTTGAAAGCCGCTAATCCTGTAGCCCGGATCTCTGTCAAACTGGTGTCGGAAGTCGGTGTCGGAGTTGTCGCTTCCGGTGTGGCTAAGGTACTTTGAAACTGACAACACTCAACTGGATAAAGCAAAAACCTGGACGTACTAAATCTTGGCTCTTAGGAAAATGTATTTATTCTGTGTGTTCACGAGTCTTCGTTACGAGACTCGATCATACGCATCGAGCGCGTTTGGCGCTCTCATTGGTTGAAAGTTCTTACAAACTTGAAGTAGACCAATCGATGAGTCAAACGCGGTCGATATCGATGACTGAGTCTTCGTAATGAAAATTCATGGTAGCCACACTGTACAAAAATACGTTAGAAGTTAGCATGGTCTATCAGATTTGATCAGTCATTAGACAATCCCCCTTCCACGCCCCCCCCCTTCACCACTTCTTAGCGATTTAGCTAAGAAGGATTGTGCAACGAACTTTCTAGCAGCACAGCTATCTGTTCAGTTAGAAAAAACTTGAATCCAACCTATCCCCCGGGGGACTACTTTAAGAAGATTCCGAAATTCTTTAAGACAGTGGCGCCGAATTTTAACTTAAGTGCATATTTTTCTTACTATTTCATAAAGAAAAGGATAGAAGATAACATTTTAGTTTAATCCTGTCAAATTAAGATACTCCATAGACAGTTTAGACGCGATTATAAACATGGCGACCAAAAATACGTCAATGTATGGACGACAGCAGGCCACGCTACCCCAAACTGTCAGATATTCCCGATCAACCTTGAGCCTTAATGCTTTAGAGATAAAAGTTGAAAATCTAATAAAGAAATCAGAAACATTGTAGTAGCTTGATGTGCTGTCGTCTGTACGTCAGGAGCGGTCTAATTTGACAGATCTAAACTAAATCTAAATGAAATAGAAAGATACATTGAACTGTGATTTAATTTAGTTTGTGAACAAAGGGAATCCAGGGCAATAGTAACCACTACCATGTTTTGTCTCTGCATCACCCTAAGGTAGACTGGTAGAAAATGCCTAAGGCATTAAGTCCGCCATTGTGCAATGTTTCTCTTTGTGCATAAAGTTTTTATAAATAAATAAATAGTAGTAGTTGTAGAAAGAAAAGAGTCATTGTATATTTCGTTGACAGGGTAAAGCAGAACACATCGTGATCTCGGGTCACGACGGTGGTACTGGTGCCAGCTCCTGGACGGGCATCAAGAGCGCCGGCCTGCCGTGGGAGCTGGGAGTAGCCGAGACACATCAAGTGCTGGTGTTGAACGACCTTAGATCAAGGTAATTGACTTTATTAATTTTCTATCTTTTTCTAAATAAAGCACAAAGTGAACTATATTTAAGCCTATTTCTTTCTATTTGATTTAAAATAACAGATAAATATTTTTTGTACTATGAAACTAGTCAGCACCTGGACTGCCAGGTGCTGACTAATTCGTAGTCATGTTTTACTAAACTATCTATGGAATATCTTAATTTGACATGACTAAACTAATATTTTATCTAATTTTAAATTGTATGTTTATAGCATTTAAACTTAGTTTTATTAGTGCTCAAGTTTTCAGTTTTCGAACGAAAATAAGCTATTTGACAAAAAAAAAACTGATTAGTCCGTCTTTACATAAAATACTAGATACGTATATTTTGTTTTATCAAATCAATAAAAATTGACAAACATAAAAGGCATCAGAGCTCAGGAGTGGTGGCTGATGACGTCACTGGCCGCTAAAAAGTGTAGCGTGCAGTGACGTCACACGAGTTTTCAACGCGCTGTGTCGTCTTCATTTCTTGTTTATATGAAAAAAGAAAAAATACGTGTCTAGTATTTTTTGGAAATCTGCCTGACGGACTAATTAGTTTTTGTTTAGTCAAAGACCCTATTACACATTCACAAGGCACTATAGTCATACGAATGTTTTTAGTAGGTACATGTAAAGCTGCCACTGCCAATCTTGCTTGTTCTTTTTGATTTGTCACGAATACGTGATCTGTTCCAGAGTGGTAGTACAAGCGGACGGACAGATCAGGACAGGGTTTGACGTGATGGTCGCCGCCCTGCTCGGTGCTGACGAGTTCGGATTCAGTACAGCACCACTTATTGCTCTTGGTAAGTGCTTTTAAGACGAAGTTGGTATATTTTCTGGATCTTATTATTTGTTGATAAATAAACAGCTACGCGGATTGATCGATCAGTTTAGGCTATGCCACGGACTGCCCAACGATGGGGCACCATTTTTAAATAACAAGATCCTCCGTATTTCGAAAAGCACTTTAAGCTCTCATTCCCGGCTGTCATTTGTAGATCTTTGATAGTCGTCACGGGTCGCCCGAAGTCCGAAAGTCTGACCACCACTTTTACCAAGGAAGTATTACCCACTAGTTTGGCTGTGGAGTTGTGGAGCAGTAGTATTAAGAGCCTATTCACAAAGAACTGAATGATTGGGAAGACGGTAGTTGAGCGAGTTCATGCAATGTTAAAGACAACAACACTTGGCGCATCGTATCCGACACACATTGCACAACTGCTCAGACCCGTCCTCCGTACGGGTACACCAGAAATCATGTCGGAACACGACAAGGCACTGCAAGGCTTTGTCTCATCATCATCATCATCCCAGCGTTAATCCCAGTCGCATCCGAAGCCATTTCAGCTTTGGAGTCTGGGGTCCGCTTTAACAGTCCAACTGCTGATATGGCTAAACTTCGACATTTTCCGTGAAGCGACTGCCGTCTGACCTCCACAACCCGAAGGCGACATCGAAGCATTGCAGTTAGACCAATTGTTGGACTTTTGAGGGCTCCAACAACCCGTAACGACTGCCACTAGATGTTCGTATGGCAACCGGGACCAACGGCTTAACGTGCTTTCCGAGGCACGACCAGACCAGTGCAAATATTCATATTCATGCATACAAATACTTGCACTGTGCGGGGATCGAACCCGCGCCACCTTGCGCAGCGGCCGCGTCCGCTACCGCTAGGCCACGGAGGCTGTCAATAAGTTCATAACACTTATGTACATTACATACACGTTGGACAAGTGTTTTAAGTATGACCCTGCATGACGTAAGCAATGATAATCTGCAACTGCAAGGCTTTGTCTGTTGGATGGTAACTTCGGCCGGCAGCTGATGTTATGGCCTACCACCTTTAACGCAGTATTTCTTCATCTACTAAATCACATCCTCCGTTCTTCACCAGGTTGCACTATGATGAGGAAATGCCACTTAAACACATGCCCCGTCGGCATCGCTACTCAGGACCCCGTACTGCGCAAGAAGTTCGCCGGCAAACCTGAACATGTCATTAACTATCTATTCATGTTGGCTGAAGAGGTGGGTGTAGCTTAGGATTAGTTCAGTTTTTGTTAGTTATTTAATAGTAAAAGCTGTGTTACTTTAGAGTACAGTATGTCTAGTATGAGTTTTCATTACCAGACTGAATCGTCAATATCAACCGCATTTGGCGTTCTGATTGGTTGAGAGTGCTTACAAAATAGAATATCGACGATCGAAGCTCATACTAGGCCGACTGAACTGTAAATTCACACACACCCCCACAATACACACACACACACACACGCATCCAACAAACACACAACACATTATTATACACACCACAAGAGGTACCTATTGTACTTGCGGTATTTACATACAAACCTTCGCGCTTAGTGCCGAATCATTGAGCTTTTTGATGCTAAATGAATCTGCTGTCTCAATGTCATGATGCTTCCATGCGGGCTGCGGGTTATTTAAAAAAGAAACCGTGTCCCTGGCGCAAAGGCAAGTGTAGGAAAACGGGTGGGTTTAGTCAGTAAAAGTCTGACACGCCTTTCCGCTCCGCCCAGAGCGGGAGGAATCATTTGATGATTTCCCATCCAGAACTTTTAGTAGAGGCTGTTCACAAGACACTTTTTCCTTTCTAGGTACGCACACACATGGCCGAAGTCGGAGTTCGTCGCTTCCAAGATCTGATCGGTCGGACAGATTTACTCAAAGTGCGAGAGAACAACGAGAATCCTAAGGCGAGGATGTTGAACCTGAGCCTCATCCTCAAGAATGCGCTGCACATGAGACCGGGCGTCAACATCATTGGAGGATCTAAGTCACAGGTAAGATATGCTGAACAACTTATAATGTCACCACCTTACACCAGTAAGGGTATTTTCCAAATTAGACAGTTGACTTCTGACTGCCACCGGACGGTTGACACGATCGTGAGCAGTGTGGCTACCATGAGTTTTCATTACGAAGACTCGATCATCGATATCAATCGCGTTTGACTCATCGATTCTCCCGCTTCAAGGTTGTAAGAACTCTCAACCAATGAGAGCGCCAAACGCGGTCGATGCGTATGATTGAGTCTCGTAATGAAGACTCATGGTAGCCACACAGTATAATGCGACTCGTCTTATTTATTTAAAGAGGTACGCGACTGTAGTTTTCATCATCCATAATGGATGGGTGTGTATAATAAAATCATCCACATTACAAAGAAACACAATGCGTTCACCGTACTACCGAACTACGACTGTGGTATCTAGGTATATTCTTTGTTGTCGTCCCACCAACGGACGTGCGTCGTACTGCTCCCGCACGATCTTGCATCGACTCCTATTGTATGAAATAATCGGCCGTACGCAGTACGATAACCGACTGCAGCAGTCAACGTTCCGGCAGAGTTCGCTAATTATGTTAAAGTCCCCCGTAATTAACGGCGAGTCCATTGAAATTATACCTATATACTACTACTGTGAAATTAAATATTTACTAGCTTTCCGCCCGCGGCTTCGCCCGCGTGGAGTTAGATTATATTGCGCTTTTTAGATTTCCCTCTGGAATATCAATTTTTTTCGGAATAAAAGGTAGCCCATGTCCTTTCTCAGGATCTAAAGATTGTCTGTGTCAAATTTCATCAAAATCGGTTGAGAGGTTTAAGCGGGAAAGCGTAACAGACAGACAGACAGAGTTACTTTCGCATTTATAATATTAGTATGGATATAATCAGTCTATAATAATCCCATTTTGGGACACAGGTCTCCTCTCGGTTAGAGGGAGTGGGTCGTAATCTACCACGCTGGCCCAGTACGCGTTGGTAGATGTCACATGCCTTAGATATTTTTTGGCTCTAGGGCATGCCGGTTTCCTCACGATGATTTCCTTCACCGTTTTGAGAGCAGTGGTGATGAAATAATTTACACAAAGCAAAGCACCTGACGGGGTAAATTACCAATGGTAAAATACAATAACGTCATGCAGTCCGTTGATAATATTCAATTCATTTCTCAAATGTTATTGTGACAATTCAACAAAGATATATTTCTCCTTCAATACTCGACCAACAGGGAAAGAGCTGTTAAAACACAAACAAAAATGTTTTCAGGACTTCCAACTAGAGAAGCGTCTGGACAACCAATTGATCGCTCAATGCAGCAGCATCTTGGATGGGTCTGAAAACCATGTGGATATCAATATGAAGATAACCAATGAGGACAGAGCTTTCACATCTACGCTATCTTATCATATCGCCATGTAAGTTATACATATAGGCTATTCTTTATACAAGACTGAAAAATATCTGATTGAATAATATTTTTCTATGCAAGCTTGATTGCCAATTACATGGAAAGCAGTTTTTCGCCCATCAACGTCTCGGCTGAAATTAGCCCATTTTACTATTCAGCAAATTACTGAGACAAAATTATTTAATCTAAAAACTCGGTTCAATGGCGCCGATTCTGTTGTTCAAAACTAAACTAAATTTAAGTTTAGTGCAATCCTTTTCTTTCAATTCTATTAAGAAAAGTACAAAACATAAATATTTAATTTTAATAATTTTTAATTTTTAACGGACCAAATCACACAGATTGAGCTAGCCACAAAGTAAGTTCGAGACTTGTGTTATGGGATACTAACTCAACGATACTATATTTTTATAATAGATACATATATAAATTAACATCCAAGACCCAGGACAAGCAGGAAAAGATCCGTTTTCCATCATGACCTGGCCGGGGATCGAACCCAGGCCTCCACGTCGTAGGCAGGCGTGTTAACCGCTGCGCCACGGAGGACGACATATTAGCCCAGTCCTGTCACAATGGTCAGCGTATTGACGTATTTTTAATCTAAAGTAACTAAATTATTTTTTTACCTCTGACCTAATGAAATGTAAAACATTCACCGCACTTAAGGCGCTGTGTTCAGTAAAGATAGGCTTCTTAAAACAATTTTTTAGCCAAATGTATACATTTCAGAGCAGCCAAAAATTTATATGTTAATCTTGATTATATGTAGCAGGAAACCATTGTTTTCAAAACACGTTTTGAATTAATTTTCTCGATAGAAAAAAATCCTAAAGTAACCCCTAAAATTGAATTTATAACAGTTGTAACTGTATTATTAATCATCAAATCTTGATAAAATTGAGAAGAGCGATGTAAAATATAATAGTAAATGAAACCATTGTTTTTGTTTATCGATTTAACTAAGATATTCTAAAATAAATAATGTATTTAATGATAAATAACGTGAACGAAACGTCGCTCCATCGCGGCGTCCATTGCCTTCTCTTTCACTTCTATGCTTAGCGACAGTGACCGCTGAGGCGCTGTGCTTGTCGGACCTATGTCACTTTTTGCTTTACCCCGCACAGAAAATAATTATATTTACGTGTCTGTTTGTTGATGAATAATCATATTTCGTTTTTGCCCGGGTTCAAACCCCAGGTTTACATTATATGCTTTTTGTAGATTTTAATTGAAATAAATGCTTTTTAATTTACTGTTGTATTTTTGCCGATATTTTATTTGATTTTTGCTGTAATTATTCTTTTTACTTTTTCGCGGCACATTTTTCTTCACCTGTATGTGTTCGGGTTCAAACCCCAGCCTTACGTTGTATGCTTTTTGTTGGATTTCTTATTTGCAATTGTTTTTTTTTTTTTAATTATTATTAATTTATCCGATTTTCTGTATTTTTTGTAGTAGGTAATTGTTCCATCTTTTTAAATATATTCTTTTTGTAACAATTATAATGCAAACTAATATTTAAAATCAATTCGTTATAATTTTCTTTCTACAAATTTCTAGAAATTAATAATAAATAATAATAATAAGCCTTTATTTAACCATGAATTTCTTAGTTCATAATATAATTTAAAAAAAGAAAAACAATAAAAATAACAGTTAATTTGTATTATAATATTTCACTCGTACAAACCCGATTTCGATAAGAGTTGCAGTTTTGAAGAAGAAATCTTTTATTTTTTTAAATATCCGAAAATGCATTTTTTTTAACAGTTACTCTAAACAGCTGTTTATAAATAGTAATTTCTAGAAATGATATATTTCTGACAGTTTCATGAAAAAAGGACATAACACAAAAAATTTAAGCAGAACGGACAAAGCGCATTATAAAAATAAAAAAGAAAACAAAAAAAATAATAAAAAATGAAAATATGTATAAAATACACATTTTCGAAAATCGCAAGGTAAAGTCGGATTCGATCCTGGTGCTCGTCTAATGCGAACCGGGACTGTGACGAACAGAGCCAACCATGCTTCGGGGTTGAGTTGTGAAATAACCCTTCTAAATGTAGATGGAATAGAAAAGAAAAACAATAAAAATAACAGTTGATTTGATAATAGTTCAAAACAGTAAATTTAGATTTCATTTTGTTGCACTATTCATGGCCCCTTTCAGTATAGGCCTCCTCCAGGTGCCTCCATCTATTTCACTCGTACAAACCCGATTTCGATAAGAGTTGCAGTTTTGAAGAATAAATCTTTTATTTTTTTAAATATCCGAAAATGCATTTTTTTTTAACAGTTACTCTAAACAGCTGTTTATAAATAGTAATTTCTAGAAATGATATATTTCTAACAGTTTCATGAAAAAAGGACATAACACAAAAAAATTTAAGCAGAACGGACAAAGCGCATTATAAAAATAAAAAAGAAAACAAAAAAAATAATAAAAAATGAAAATATCTATAAAATACACATTTTCGAAAATCGCAAGGTAAAGTCGGAATCGATCCTGGTGCTCGTCTAATGCGAACCGGGACTGTGACGAACAGAGCCAACCATGCTTCGGGGTTGTGTTGTGAAATTACCCTTCTAAATGTAGATGGAATAGAAAAGAAAAACAATAAAAATAACAGTTGATTTGATAATAGTTCAAAACAGTAAATTTAGATTTCATTTTGTTGCATTATTCAGTATAGGCCTCCTCCAAGTGCCTCCATCTATTTCAATCTTTTTGTGTTGTGTTATTGTAAGCACTCGTACAAACCCGACTTCGATAAGAGTTGCAGTTTTGAAGAAAAAATCTTTTATTTTTTTAAATATCCGATAATGCATTTTTTTTAACAGTTACTCTAAACAGCTGTTTATAAAGAGTAATTTCTAGAAATGATATATTTCTAACAGTTTCATGAAAAAAGGACATAACACAAAAAATTTAAGCAGAACGGACAAAACGCATTATAGAAATAAAAAAGAAAACAAAAGTAATAATAAAAAATGAAAATATGTATAAAATACACATTTTCGAAAATCGCAAGGTAAAGTGAACGGATGTGGGATTCGAACCTGCTGCTCGTCTAATGCGAACCGGGACTGTAACGAACAGAGCCAACCATACGTCGCGGTTGGGTTGTGAAATTACGCTTCTAAATGTAGATGGAAGAGAATGGTTGGTATAGATTTAATAGAACGTGCGTATTTCTCGATGCACGACGCCTCACCTCACGCATCGATGTACTCGCGCGGAGCGCCCCGCGTCCCGCAGTGGGCGGGGCTAGTCGTGTCCCACTTCGTCTGCTTCACCCCCTCAAATACCTAAAAGTTTGCTATTCACAGCGTCTTAAGTTTAGTTTAGTTTTTGAACAAGGAAATCTCCGTAAAATCGCCGTAATGTTTCAAAAAGATTCACAACTACTTGTATTTTTCTAAACAGGAAATATGGCGACGAGGGTCTTCCAGACGGCAAGACTGTGAATATTACACTAACCGGATCAGCCGGACAGAGCTTCTGTGCGTTCCTGTCTAAGGGCATCACGGTAACACTGGAAGGCGACGCTAACGACTATGTCGGTGAGTAAACTTCCCATAAAACCTAGTCTAGAAAGATATTCACTGCAGGCTTCCCTCCTTTTCGACTGTTTCTGTACATCTCTCATCCACCTTGCTCTTGCGGCCTTCAAAAAGTCGTTGGTCTTAGAGAACTTTTTGGCCTCATTTTTGCGAGTAGTGTGTCCTGCCCACTGGTAAATCTTAAGGCTACTGCAGATCCCTTCATTTCTGATTCAATCACACGGGCAATTCCAAACATAGCCCTCCCCATTGTGAAACTAGTACTTTTTTGTAAGTAACATAGACACAAGAACTAGAGAATTAGATAATGTTCCACAATAAAATAAATTTAATAAAGGGCTTATGTCTGTGACATAGAGCACCTAGGAGAATGCTAAGTTAATATTTTGTTTCGTTTCAGGCAAGGGCTTGTCAGGCGGCAAGGTCATCATTTACCCACCAAAAGCTTCACCATTCGAGTCGCACCTCAACGTCATTGTAGGAAATGTGTGCTTATATGGAGCCACGTCTGGACGCGCTTATTTCAGGTTAGTTAAAACCAACGACACTGTAGTACCTACGTGTATGACACACTTTATACCTGATATTAGAGCTGCTGATGCATTCCACTAGTTTCTATGAGAAATCCTTTACTGTACAAGCAGTTCGGCTATGGAATGACTTGCCCGTGTCCGTAAGGCATGCTCAAACTCTGTTCACTTTTAAAACTATGATAAAAAGACACTTCCTTTCTCTTTAAACATATTATTATATTTAATTTGCTCTTGTATGATGTTTATTAATTAGATGTATATATTTATTTAAACTAGTATAATACACTTTACTTACATATTTATTGTATAATCTATGTAAATAGTGCACTGTAGACTATCTACATCATTTCTCTCTCCTTCCCTTTAGTATTCTATCCAAAGGTTGTCTGTAAAAGATGGCTCTTATCGATAAGACCGCCCATTGTGTTATCCTTTGTAAAATCTTTATGTTTACCTTCCGTAATCTATATGGTTCCGGTCTCCGTTCCACCAGCGGACGACCCGTCGTACGGCTGGTTTCCACCCTTACGTTGTTAACACCACTACGATCCGGACGAAGCGTTTCGCCTCCTCCTTTATACCGCGTACATCGAGGGACTGGAACAATTTGCCAGCGGCGGTGTTTCCGTCGGACTACAATTTGAGTGTCTTCAAGGCTAGAGTGACTAGGCTCTTAATAAACTAGTGCGCTTTACCATCAACGATTGCGTCCCTGCTTACCATCAGGCAGGATTGCGGTCAAGCGTTGGTTTATAATATGTAAAAAAAAAAATTGTGTACATAATAAAGAGTATTCTATACTATGTTGTCTAAACTTAAAATGGAGTATCCTAATTTGACAGAACTAAATTCTCTGCTTTTCTTAGCGAAATAGTAAGAATTCACTAAACTTTTAGTTTGAGATCAAGAGTCGGTGTCAATAAAATAGTGGGTTTTCATAATATATAAAATACAGTTTAAGATATATGAGGAAAATAATTTCCTTGTATATAGATTATAAATAAACGTTTATTTCCTACAGAGGCATAGCATCGGAGCGTTTCTGCGTCCGCAATAGTGGTTGTATTGCGGTCGTTGAAGGAGTAGGTGACCACGGCTGCGAGTACATGACGGCCGGTATTGCGCTCATCCTCGGACTTACTGGGAGGAACTTCGCGGCTGGCATGAGCGGTACGCATTTTTCCCCACCTTTTTCAAGTACCATCGTTTCACGGTCATTTTACCTAATGTTTAAGTGCACAGTTCTGCTCACCTCCATCCTCTTAAAAGTTGAACAAAAATCAACTTTATTTCAATGGCAATTAGGTTGCTTTTAGAGCGAGTAGTACTATTGTCAATGTTATATTTTTGAAGATGTAGTGTAAGTAAAGTTATTTTTCCATTAAATCACATTATATTTTTCGGAAATGCAGATTAGAAGGATTTTACGATCGACGCGCAACCTGTTATCATGGATTTAGTACAGACGACAGCACATCAAGCTACTACAATCTGTCAGATTAGATTAGATTTTCAACTTTATCTCTAAAGCATTAAGGCTCAAGGTTGATTTGGAATATTTGACAGTTTGGGTTAGCTTGACCTGCTGTCGTCCATACATGATTCTTAACCAATACAATGCTGTCATCCATTTTTTTTTAATTATTACTGCATTGTTGTTCTTGTACAAAAGACCAGCAGGTAAAATACGTGACACACTATCAGTAGCCATGAGTTTCATTTTGATAGTTAAACAGCATTCATTGCGTGATTTACCTTGCTGAGTAGACATATGTTTCGAACATATAGAGCAATGAATTAGCAATATGCACCAAAATGATTCCAATTGCCATTGTCCAGCTCAGAAACTGTCTATGGTCCTCTCATGATATGACAAGGATAACGTCGGAACTTTAAAAGAACCTCCGAGTTTGGTCTCTCTTATCATCCCAACTGTTATCCGGGTTTTTGTGCTATTCCATCATCATCATCATCTCAGCGTTAATCCCAGTCGCATCCGAAGCTTTTCAGCTTTTTTGGAGTCTGAGGTCCGCTTTACCAGTTATAACTGTTCATTTGGCTAAACTTCTATACTTTCCGTAAAGCGACTGCCGTCTGACCTCCACAACCCGAAGGCGATATCGGTATTTTTGTGCTGTTCCATATACCTAACAATTAATTCCATGGTTTTCCATTACCATTCGCAGGTGGTATTGCATACGTTTACGACATCGACGGCTCGTTCTCGGGCAAGTGCAACCACGAGATGGTAGAATTGTTACCTCTGGAGCTGCAAGAAGATCTGGACTATGTGCAGCAGCTGCTGCAAGAGTTCCACCAGTACACTGGGTTAGTTGATCAATCATTGGCTAGGGGAAAACAAATGCAAAAAATATACGTGTCGAACCTCCTTTTAGGTTAAGGCTTGTGTTATTAGAAAACACAAGCCAATCTTGGAGAGATACTTGTAAAAACATTTAAACCTACATATTTTGTTTTGACGACAACGTTGGCGCAGTGGCTGAGCGATCGACTTCTGCGCTGCGTCGCGGGTTCGATTGCCGCACGGAATAAATATTTGTATGGCCCACAAGTAGTTTTTCCGAATCTGACTGTTTGTGTATGTGAGTTTAAATATTTTTTAACGCACCGACGACACAGGAGTAGTTCCTAATGTGGGGCAACATTTATTTTAAAAGAAATATACCTATGTGTCTATCTAGGCTTTATAACAAAATAGTTCTCCTTTTTATAATTTCTTGTATTTTACTAACGAGATGTTAGTATCATAAATCCTTTCCATTTAAAATATTTGTTTCTTTCCAGCTCAATAATCGCCGAAGAATTACTGAAGACCTGGCCTGAACCCGCTAAGAAGTTCATCAAAGTGTTCCCGTTCGAATATCAACGTGCTCTGAAGTTAATGGCAGCGAAACAGCCGAGCCAAGCCAAGTTGGAGACCAATGGAAAGGCGGAGAATGGAGTACAGGACATTGAGGAGACTGTACGAGATGTGGAGTTGGAAACTAAGAACTTGGAGAAGATACTAGATAAGACTAGGTTGGTATATGTGTATATAGTCGATTGATGACAGCCTCTGTGGCGTAGCGGTAGCGAACGCGGCCACTGCGCAAGGAGGCGCGGGTTCGATCCCGCGTGTCCCGATCCCAGTGCAAATCAAATCAAAATCGTTTATTTCAAATTAACCATCACTTGGTACTTTTGAATAGTCAATGTCGGTCAGTTCAAGAAAAGTGAAGCTAAATTGCACGTTCCAAAGCGTAGATCTCTATGGAGAAGAACGTGCAAGAAACTCCATGGACACTCTTTTAAAATCATAATATATGGGTTACATTTCTTTGTTACATATTTATGTTGCTTCTATAAATATTTGTATGCATGAATATGATGAAGGCTTAAGTCCAGGTTTCCTCAAGATGTTTTTCTTCACCTTGTAATCAGTTATTGGTGCCCAAGATATACTTAGACAGTCCATATAGCTTAGAAAAGTTACATTGGTACTTGTCTGACCTGGAATCGAAGACTGTTTAGAGCGGCCCAATTGCGTTAACGTAAGAAAAACACTAATTTGTTCGCCGTTTTCGTGTTAACTTAAACTAGCTTGTATTAGGCACAATGTTCTATCTTGAAGTTAGTGGTATAATTAATACTAATGGAGTTTAACGTTTTACATTTCCCAAAGTTCAATATTATATAATTTTGAAATGATTTTACTCAGAAGTCAGATAAACAAACACCTTTTTTTTTTTTTTGTTGGGTTGGGAAATCATCGAATGACTTCCCCCGCTCTGGGCGGAGCGGAAGGGCGTGTCAGACTTTTACTGACTAAAACCCACCCGTATTTCTTCACTTGCCTGTGGGACGGCCAGGGCCATGGTTTCTTGTTTAACCAACCCGCAACCCTGACCCAGGAGGCATCGGTCTTCTTGGACCCCGTCACGATGTGCTGACATCTCTTTGAGTCGCGCGTGAAACACGACGCGCCGTCGACTCGGGCCTGGTCCTTACCGGGCGGCGAGCTGCCCAATGCTCACCGCCCGCAGGCCCATAAACAACGACCTTAAAGCTGGTTAAATAAATGCTACATTACATTGACCATCCTTTTCCAGAGGCTTCATAAAGTACCCTCGCGAGACGAGCCTGTACCGCCCGGCGGAGAAGCGTCTCCGTGACTGGGACGAGATCTACAACTTCTCCCACGTGAGGCGCGGCCTGCGTGTCCAAGCGGCGCGCTGCATGGAGTGCGGGGTGCCGTTCTGTCAGTCGCCGCACGGATGTCCGCTCGGGAACATCATCCCCAAGTGGAACGACCTCATCTTCAAGGGAGACTGGCACCAGGCGCTCAACCAGCTGCTACAGACTAATAACTTCCCAGGCATGTTTGTTTTCTAATGAAAATTACTTTCTGGCATGAGGGTTCTGAAGTGGTGGCCAAGTACCGGAAGACACAATGTAGGGAGCCTCCAACTAGGTGGACCGATAACCTAGTGAAGGTTGCGGGTAGCCAGGCGCGTGCGCTCCATAGAGGCAGATAAGCACTGCATACCCTAATAATTTTCAAAAAAAAAATATAATAATTTATAATATAGTACAATAAAATAATTTATATACTATAAACTTTAAAGACTTCTTTAATCAGTTATTGATAACACTGCCATCTATTGGGGCTAGTGTAAACTACTAACACATATTACAATGCGGCCCGCGCAACTCTGTTTGTCGCGACGACCGCGCCACATTCGCGTGGCGGCCGTAAGCAGAACCGAAATGTGCTTCCCTGACGTGTCTCTGATTCGCGTGTGTGAATAAAATTATTTGATTGTGTGTGTAAACTTTCCGTGTGTTGTCTTGTAATTTCATTCGGTTTATAAGCCCAGATAAGCAGTGCTTCATTTTACGCGGCCGAATGAAGAAGTTGACAAAACTAGCACAATTGTTGTTTGTGAAAATACCTTTTTATTTTATCAGCTTATGTTGTTTGGTTATTGGTGTATTTGGTAACATAAATATATTGATTGTTTTAAGAAAGATCTGTACTGTTGATGTATATTGAGATAAATTTAAAACAGTGAATTTTTCAACGTTAACGTTATTATTTTGTTTCCCGTGTAGGTACCTATATTATTTTAAAACGCGGTATTGACAATTCGTTGTTATAAAAACTTAAAAGACCTTAAGTTTTTCAACCTACTTGCTATGAATTTCAATACTATTATACTTTATATTGTAATAATTTTCCTGAAGTTTACAAATTAGCAACAATTAATAGTTATGATTCCAATGAGTAGCGCATCGCGTATATTTATGAAATACATAGGTTTAAAGTAGACTCCCAGATTTGTCTATATTTCTATTGAAAAAGAACTTTTAGCGATTTTAAAATGATCACATATTTAATTTTTATAGAGTTATTTAAAAAAGATAGGCGCGTTGATGTAATTTATAGATAGTAAAATATTTTTTTCAGTTTTTTGAGAAATAAATTATTACTTATTTACAGTTGCGTTAATAATGACATTTCATTGTATTTTGACAGCCTCCATGGCGTAGCGGTAGTGAACGCGGCCGCTGCGCAAGGAGCCGCGGGTTCGATCCTCGCGCAGTGCAAATATTTGTATGCATGAATATGAATATTTGCACTAGTCTGGTCGTGCCTCGGAAAGCACGTTAAGCCGTTGGTCGCGGTTGCCATACGAACATCTAGTGGCACTTGTATAAGCACAGATATTTGGGTAGTGCATACCCTCCACAAAATCTCTGTGCACGCCCCTGCGGGTAGCACAAGACCGGTCGTCCGGGAGGTCTTTGTCCAGCAAACGGACCTCTATAGGTTGAGAAGAAGATGAATAATAGCAAGTGTTCAAGAAATACAACCAATCCATTTCTTGAACTTTGAAATTATATAATTATTAATTATCCAACCAAAATTTACTGTATTCTTACACTGTTACGCACACTTCCATCACACCATTATAAATACATTGACACATGTATGGGTATTCGTTACTGTTGATTAAAAATGTTTTGAAATCCTAATATTCTTGTTCATAAGTTTAGATACTTTATTAAAGATAAACAAAAAACACGCGACTAAATTAACGAATTAAACAAATATCAATTGTCATGCTGCGTCACAGTTGTAATCTTCACTTTAACACGTTATTCATAATTCATAAAGTGGTTTTTTTGTTTACCTTTATTTTACTACCAAATCCGATAGGAGTGACTTGAAATTCCACTGAACTTGACTCTAGCTAAGATAATTATTACTACTAACAGTACATTTATTTATATATTCTTTATTGCACACCAAAAACATATTTTGAAAAAAAAAAAACATACAGTGGGCGGTCTTATCGCTAAAGCAATATCTTCCAGGCAACTTAAGAATAGACTGATTCTTCCATGGGACTGTCGTTGGTGCAAATATTATTAATATTTACACCCTATCATTCATAATGATACAATGTAAAATTATATTTACAGTTCTTCAGTAATGACTATTTGTATCTTACAGAATTCACTGGCCGTGTATGTCCCGCCCCGTGTGAGGGAGCGTGTGTGTTGGGCATCTCTGAGCCGCCTGTCACCATCAAGAACATCGAATGTGCCATCATCGACCACGCCTTCGAGAGTGGATGGATAACACCTGACGTACGTATAGTTGGAAAATAACTTAAAACCTGTTTTCAACGAACTGTTAAAAGGAAAGTATCTGTAGTGCACATCAATTCACCAGTTAGCCAAACGGACGATAATCAAATTACATACTTCTGTTACTCAAGTACACCTGGTAGAAGTAATTATTGCTTTTCTAAGGCTTTTATACTATCATTTACTAAACACCAGCTTCTGTCCGCAACCATGTCTGCATAAAATTCTTGTAAAATAAATATATACGGACAAATCACCCAGATTGAGCTGGCCCCAAAGTAAGTTCGAGACTTGTGTTATGGGATACTAACTCAATGATACTATATTTATAATAGATACCTATATAGATAAACATCCAAGACCCAGGCCAATTAGGAAAAGATCGTTTTCCATCATGACCTGGCCGGGGATCGAACCCGGGGTCTCCACGTCGCAGGCAGTCGTGTTGACCGCTGCGCCATGGAGGACGACGATTATATAATTCAATGATGTCTAGAAAGGCATGTGGCGCTACCTATAATCATAATAACGTTAATGTTGCTTCCTCGAGAATATGTAAATAAAACCCATGACCGTTTTCATACACCTGACAAGATACCAGCAAAATTTCAGGCTGATCAGTTCAGTGGCTTAGGCGTGAAAAGGTAACCAACTATCTTACTTTAGCAGTTAGAATAATAATGGTTAGGATACTGCTGAAGCTAACACATATCTAAATGCTGTTCCGAGTCCATTTAGATTAACATCTACACAAGAAGTAGTCGCTTTAAGAAGAAGATTTCAGAAGTGGAAGAATTTGATTAAAGAAGGCAGTTGGGCTATAACTTTGTTTATTTACAGATTCCTTCACACAGGAACGGAAAGACGGTGGCTGTTGTCGGCTCCGGGCCGGCTGGGTTAGCGTGCGCACACCAATTGAATAAGGTACATAATAGATAACATCTATTTCTTTGGAATAAAATGAACAAGGTACAAAATATTATGATACCTATAAATTGTTATATGAGTTATCAGAACTATGGAAAGAAGTTTTATGAGTCATAAACTAAGGGATGGATACAGCCTGTCCCAGAGGGTTATGGCCGTTCGGCTGATCCGCACGATACTACCCACATGTGGGAGTGGCGAGAGGAGGCAAAACGCCGGGGCATATCTCCGCTGCCGCGAGAAATCGCGGTAAGGCGGACAGCTCCGACGGGATCTCGTGGCGACATGGAGAGTGCGATTGTCGCAACCCAGTGCTGGGCACGCCACAATAACGGCGGTAAGTCCCCTCTTTGAGGAGTGGCTAGAGAGGCGCCACGGCGCCCTCACCTTCCGCTTGACGCATGTCCTCACCGTACACTGCTGTTTCGAGAGGTTTCTGTTCCGTATAAGGCGGGAGGAAACGCCAGGGTGTCACCACTCCATCCGCCCTGAAAATACGGTGGTTTGCCCGGTTTGGAGCACCGCGTATCCTCGTGGCAGCGATCTCTCGCGTCCGACCCTGGTCCAGGCCATGGTCCGGAGCGAGAGTGCATGGCAGGCCGTCACCTCCTGCGAAGCAGTGATGCTGGCAAAGGAGGAGGCGGAGCGCGTGAGGCATCGGGGATCCCAGCGCCCTCGCGCCTATAGCCCCCGCAGGAGACGCCCTGGTCGGGGAAACAACATCGGACTCCCGGCCACCGTAGGCGCGGGCTCGCCGGCCCCTAGCAGCGGGCAGCTCGCCGTCCGGTCGCGGACCAGGCCCGAGTCGACGGCACGTAGTGTTTCACGCGCGTTTCAAAGAGATGTCAGCACATCGTGACGGGGTCCACGAAGACCGATGCCTTCTGGGTTGGTTAAAAAAGAAACCGTGGCCCTGGTCTACACTAAC
This sequence comes from Sesamia nonagrioides, assembly GCA_017933935.1. Lineage (NCBI taxonomy): Eukaryota > Metazoa > Arthropoda > Insecta > Lepidoptera > Noctuidae > Sesamia > Sesamia nonagrioides. Next base: position 374,954 of record JADWQK010000307.1, on the reverse strand, counting down.
TCACCAGAGAAGCGGGCAGTAGCGCTTCTCCTGTGGTATAACAAATTACTGCAATCACCAATCCGTCTCACAAGCGTGAGGATTATGGCAAAACCCCCCAAAGCAATGAAAGCCTTGGCGGGGAGGCCTTTGTCCAGCAGTGGACCTTTATAGGCTGAAGAAAAAGACCCAACTTATTGTATACTGAGAAGACTAAAGAACGGGACCTTTTAAAACTGTTTTGATGTTCTCAGGCTGGCTACACAGTAACAGTATTCGAACGTAACGACCGTCCAGGCGGCCTGCTACAGTACGGCATTCCCACAATGAAGCTCAGCAAGGAAGTAGTCGCACGACGCATCAAGCTGATGACCGCTGAGGGCATCTCCTTCAAGTGCAACGTGGACGTCGGAAAAGACATATCTGCCAGTGACCTGGCTAACGAGTTAGTATTTCTACGTATTTAGCTGCCTCCCCTGCCGGGGACGGGCTAGGGTGGGACAACGATGAAAAAAAAAATCGGAAGTCTGCGTAGGTTTAGGTACAAGCTCCAATCATCTTGCTGCCTAACATATATATAGACTTGTGCTAGGTTACAGAAAGTACTTGCTATAATTTTGATGTGAACTCCATTATTTTTATTCTTTCTTCTCTTAGATACGACGCCCTAGTCCTCTGCATGGGCGCGACCTGGCCTCGCGATCTACCCCTCAAGGGTCGCCAGCTGAACGGCATCCACTACGCTATGGAGTTCCTGGAAAATTGGCAGAAGAAGCAGATGGGAGCAACTCATCATCACCAGAATAAAGATAACCCCGAGCTGATGGCTAAGGACAAGAATGTGCTGGTTATTGGTGGAGGTGACACTGGGTATGTATCTTTCATCTCTTTATAGTTTAGGAAAATAATACTGGCATAATGTTTACGAAACAGAGATTTTAAATAAAAAAAAAAAGTTAAAAGCAACTTAGAAAGTTTAATATTGACTGAGTTGGTACTTTTGGTCAAGAAAAGTTTCAATTTTTTTGCATAAGCAACACTTTTATATCAAATCTATAAATAGAAGGGCGGAGTGATAATTCCTACATCTCAGTCTATTAAAAGGTTCTTGGTTCATAGAATTATAATTACTAGACATCAGATTGACCTAGAGGAAAATTTAAGACCCAATATTCATCCTCAAAAAGAAATTGAAATCTTCGATATTTTGTGGCATTTTGATATTCAAAATCAAAAGTCATTTTTGTTACTTAAATTATTTTACATGTGCACATTTATTTGATAATATTTTACATGATATTAACATAATGTTACGAATGGACTTTATGTCGATGGCATAAGGTTCAATATCGCGTGACATGCAGTGCGTCACTTTTAAGCCCTATTTCACCAGATCTAGACATTTTCTAGGTACTATATAAAAACGCATTGCTAGACTTAGGATGGCCTATCGAATGGTACAGGTCTCAACAGTTTTGTCAACAAAGTGTCGACATCGAAATTTCCAGAACCCGTTTCCGGGAATTACCGTAGGTACTTATTTTGTTGTCCTTGAAGTTATGCGCTATTATTATTACGTCTAGAGGAATCTGGAATGTTCGATCAGCTGACGCCGAGCGCCGTGACGCCGGCGCAGAGTCAGTCTGAATTCGACTAGCGATACGAGAACAAGCGACAGTTAAGAAGCGATCTTAAAGAAGACCTACTGCGACAATTATAACGAGAACTTCGACTACTACGTGAAGTAACATCTGTAGTGTTATTGTGTGTTTACAACACGGACTTCGTGGACATAAGGGAAGACTTCGGTGCAACGTCAGCGACATTCTACTTGTCATTGCCTACAATCGACTGTACCTTCGTTGCTAATAAACTTCGTAACCCTTAACCGGCATTTTAGTACCCCTAGCCCGTAACAATAATTTAAAAAGTTTTAAAATAATAAATTACAAGATTATTTCCCTTCCTATGTATTACATAGGAAGGGAAATAATCAAGCATTGCCATACAACGTGGCATTACTGCCAGCCTTCTGGACAAGATTCCTGTTGACAGTGATGCTAATGAATTTTTTGATGCGCTTTTCCAACATCAAAAGTAAAAAAGTTAGTCTCAAAACGCCCGCCCTTCACCGATTCCTATTGCTATTGCTTGACCCGCGTACTGCACGGTGTACAGACGACAGCACATCGAGCTACTACAATCTGTCAGATTTCTTTATTAGATTTTCAACTTTATCTCTAAAGTATTAAGACTCAAGGTTGATTGGGAATATTTGAAAGTTTCGGGTAGCGTGACCTGCTGTCGTCCGTACATTTACTTCAAATAAACGAATTTCTTGTCCCCAGCTGTGACTGCATCGCCACATCGCTGCGTCAAGGCGCGAAGAGCATCACAACTTTCGAAATCTTGCCCGAGCCCAAGCCGACTAGGGGACAAGACAACCCATGGCCGCAGTGGCCTAGAGTATTCAGGTACAAACAACTTAAATATATTACGTTAGTCATGTCTTAAGAAGAGAAAAACTAAAAGAGGTAATGTTTCGGAGCTTATAGGGGATTATCTCTTGATTTTTTTAACCAATTTAAAGTATGAGTGTGCGGGTTCGATTCCAGGTCAAGCAAGTACCAATGAAACTTTTCTAAGTTATTTTTTATTTTTTTTTTTATTTTATAGTTAGCTAAAACGGTACAAAACCAATTACATTAACTAACATAGAGACAAACAAATACATTAATTAACTTAAAAACTACCACTAAAACTAACATGGAATAGTGGACTCTCTCGCATACTCTCTTTCACAGAAGACCAAACATACACGCATAAGTTTCTTCCATTCATCCGCAAACACATCACATTCAGGGTTGGCCATCAGAAGGGCATTCAGCACTTTTAGGGTACGACAGACCGGGGATTCAGCTCTGGCTACCGTTTTTGCGGGGAGTTGGGCAAAAAGATTGTGCCTGCGGCTTTGACGATGGCCGACATATTTGTCAGGCACAAATAGTCGGCAGAAAAGACCATGGAGCTCTGGGCAGTCTATACGTCCCCGTAATGTCTTACAAGTTACGGTAAGCTGGTCAAAGCCTCTTCTCACTTCCAAAGAGTTAAATCCCAACATCCCTAAGAGATAGTTGGTGGGGTAAATAAAGTGAAAAAAATGGTATAACCTCTGGAAGAGGTATCTAAGGAAAATTTTCTGTACCTTTTCCAGCATTAGTGTTTGGGTTGCGTTATAGGGGTGCCAGATACAGGCACTAGATTCGAGTTTGCTTCGAACAAGAGAAGTGTACAACAACTTAACGACATTAGGTTTACGAAAGTCACGTACATTTCGCAAAACAAATCCCAAGCGCCTGAAAGACTCCCTTGCAAGAGTAGAAACGTGGTCCCCAAAAGTCAAACAGCGGTCGAAAGTTACTCCTAAATCTTTGATTTTGGTAACACGAGTAATTACTTCACTACCCAAAGTATAGTTATAATGAACTGGCCGCAACCCCCTGCCGTAAGTCATGACGTAGCACTTACTAGTATTAAAAAGTAACTTGTTCGCAATACTCCACTCATAGATGGCATCAATGTCCCTTTGTAGAAGTTTGCAGTCTTCGTCTGTTCGGATTTGTGCGACTAGCTTAAGGTCGTCGGCATATAGCAGGCATTTGGCACTCTTAACGTTAGTTATAAGGTCGTTAATCATAATTAGAAAAAGAAGCGGGCCCAGCACAGATCCCTGACTTACTCCCGAGGGTGTATTATAAGGCTTGGACTCGAAACAGCCATGTCTTACAAACTGCTTGCGATCACGCAGGTAGTCTGAGAAAAAGTTAAGGAGACCGGAAGAGAAGCCGATGTTTCCCAGCTTATTTAAAAGCACATCATTGTCAACTCTGTCGAACGCTTTCCGAAAATCAAAATACAGAGCGTCAACCTGCCCACCTATGTCCAAGACACGGGATATGTATTCCACGTGAATCAATAAATTCGAATTTACAGAGCGACCCGGTCGAAAACCGTGTTGGGCATCGGATAAAGTCATATTTACGCTTTTGTAAATGAAGGCGTGGAGTATATACTCGAAGACCTTGGCAATGGTTGGCAGGATAGCGATAGGTCTGTATTCCTCTACTAACGTTTTATCTTTGGTTTTAGGGATAGGAATGACCCGCTAAGTCTTTAACTGCTCAGGATATACACCGGACTGAAGGGCTAGGTTAAACACATGACATAAAGGGGCCGCCAAGATGTCCTGACATCCTTTAAGGACAAAAGCGGGAATGTTGTCAGGGCCCACCGAGCTACAGGGTTTGAGTTTAGCAATCGCCTCAATTACGTCCCGTGGAGTTAAAACGGGAAGAGAAATATATTATAAGTTATATGTACTTTCTAAAGTATTTCTTGGAAACCAATGACTATTACAAGGTGAAGGAAAACGTTTGCGGAAACCTGGACTTTACGTCTGAAATCGCCAACTTGCATTGAGCAGGCGTGGTGATTCCGCTCAATCCTTCTATGTATGAGAGGAGACCTTTTTTTTTCGGGGTGGAAATCCTCATAGGATGTCCGCCGCCCAATTGGGCGACGGGGTCTGTCAGACTTTTACTGACTAAAACCACCCCGGTGTCCTGTGCCGACCTGCGGTCGAGAAAGGTTGATGATGATGATAGACTAAAAATTAATCCGAAAAATAAAAATACTTTTTGTGGTAGTCACAAGTAGAAATGTTCACTGTCCAACGAAATGGGCACAAATAATACGCAGATAAAGGTGTCTTTTATTGTGGTTTTAACGTTTATTTTTTTTGTACAATTAAAAGGCTTATATTACAAATTGTAGTTTAATGTGTCCGTCGTACGTACGTTCATTTAGTCTTAATGATTATCTTCTGTATTTGTAGAGTGGACTATGGACATGAAGAAGTAAAAGTTAAATTCGGAAACGACCCGAGGAAGTTCTCCACACTTACCAAAGAATTCTTAGATGATGGTAAGCATTTATTCAGTGACATTTGTTTGATGAACGTTCAATTGATTGTGTGTTAAAAATGTTGTGTATGTGTGTAAATATTTGCTACATTTCTACATATTTCTACATTTCATCTTATTCTGTCTAAAAAGGTATTACTAAAAAGTATACTTGATACTAGAATAGATAAATACTTTTTACTTGCTTTTTTGAGTGATTTAACAAAAATCTCGATATACATTTGTCGGTGGTAGGCAACAACATCAGCCGCCGGCATAAGTTACCACCCACCAGACAAAGTCTTGCCGCCAAGCGATTCGTCGTGTTCCGGCATGATGTCTGGTGAAGCCGTACGGTGGACAGGTCTGAGCAGTTGTGTTGCGATGTGTGCCGAGTACGATATGCCTAATGTTGTTGTGTCGGGAGTTTGGTCGTGGAGGGTCTCCAGATCATCCTCTTGCGCAGCATCGTTGGTCGTGTTGTTGGGTTAAACATTGCATCACCTCGCTCAACTGCCGTCTTCCTTCCTATTCACTCAGTTTTTTTGAGTGAAAAGGCTTAATAAGCTAGTGCGCTTTACCATCAACGATTGCATCACTGCTTACCATCAGGCGGGATTGCAGTCAAGCACTAGTTTATAAATACTAAAAAAAAAATACATACACAATGCATTATGATAACGATGTGATGGTAAAGCTAACGATGATGATGAATAAAACGAGCGACACGGTTGGTGCAGTGGCTGAGCAATCGACTGCTGCACTGTGTGTCGTGGGTTCGATTCCCGCATGAAACTACTATTTTTATGGCCTACAGGTAGTTTTTGTTTTAAACGAACCTATGATACAGGAATAATGCCTAGTGTGGGGCAAAGTATAATAAAAAGAAATAAGTAATTATTGGTACAATATTGAATAAAGAAATTCCTGTAATGATGGTGATGAAGCCTTAATAAATAAATGAATTTCAAATAATATGTACAATCTCGAGCACCAATATATCAAAACGTAGCAAAGTGTTAATTATGATATCGATTTGATGATTTTTAAATACGACATAAAGTATTCAAACAATATTATTTCACTATAATAGCTCACTAAATATTAATCTCTTGTTCCACAGGTGAAGGTAACGTATGTGGTGTATCAGCAGTAGAAGTGGAATGGACGCGCGGCCCGGGAGGACGGTGGGAGATGAAGGAGATCCCCGGCTCCAACAAGGTGTTCCAAGCAGAACTCGTGCTACTGGCTATGGGCTTCTTAGGACCCGAGCGATATGTGGCTAACCAGCTGGGTAAGTGAAACATACACCAAATTTTTTTAAACAGTATAGTTACAACGTATTTTTTGTTCATGTGAAACCTGAATATAGTTTGTTTAGAATAAGCAACTGAATCGATTCCAATCATTTTTACACCATGTTATAATTTTTTCCCAAATACATTTAGAAATTATTACTGTATGGTTAGTGAGCGCGCTACGCAGCTTACGCGTGAGCATGCCCGCGCTCAGCTGACGCCACAGGTCAATGCCCCCGGCTCGCGCGTTCAAACGGAACGTGGATTCTTTTTTTTGTTGGGACAACCAAGTAGGATCCATGGGCGGCCACAGTGTTCTGTGGCACCTATGGATAATCTGAGTTTTCTGTGCAACTAGCACGCATACAAGTTCGCGACATCAACCGGTTAGCAAAGTGGCCCGCCAGACAATCCCAGTCTGGTCGGGAGAATCCTACCTTTTCCATGAAGGATGAGTAAGCTTTACACGCTGCTCCTCATGCCTCCAGAAGCTATTTGATACAAATACATCAGCTAATAAAAAACGACCTTATTATGTGGCTCAGAATTCGTCACAAATAAAAATTTGAACACAGGTCTCAGGGATTCATGATCTTTTTCAGAATAGGCTATTTGACAGTATTCAATTATTTGTGATTTTTTGCTTTAATTGCATAAAATGAGGGTTCTTTATATCATTTACAAGAGTTTTAATAAAAAATAATAACAATTATTATATCCAAAACACAAAAATATGTTTGGCTTTTTGTTTCTCACGCCACACATTGTGAAACGATCCGGATTGGCTAATGTCGCGATGACGTCATACGCTTGTTTCCGGCAAACTTATAAACTGTTTTTCGGGGGTTTTTATCGATTTCTTTGTACAACCCAGTACAGTACACCACTTGTAAACCATTTTATTAGATAACAACAGCAAATAATAATTAAAAACAAACACCACTGAGAACCGAAAACCGCTTGTGACGTCATTTACCAGGCGCAACGCCATATTGCTGATTATATCGTTTTCGCGGCTTATTTGAATTTTGAATTTTTATTTGCATATTTGTTACGAAATACGTATTTAAAATTAAAAAAAAAATACTTTGGATGAACTTCTTAACCGCAACCAAGTAATTCAAGATAAAAATTATAAATCTGTCAAATAGCCTATTGATTCGAAATGTTATAGTCATATAACTTTTTTTCTTATTAGACCTACCCCTGGACGCTCGAAGCAACGTGGAAACCGACAAGAAGAATATTTACAAAACTCCCGTCAACAATGTGTTTGCTGCTGGTGGTATGTACAAATTATTTTAATAAAAAAACCTCGGTCCGATTCCTCGGTGGTAGGCCATATCATCGGCTGCCGACAGAAGTTACCACCCACCAGACAAGGTCTTTCCTCCAAGCGATTCGTCGTGTTTCGGCATGATGTCTGGTGATGCCGTACGGAATACGGGTCTGAGCAGTTGTGTTGCGATGTGTGCCGGGTACGATGCGCCAAATGTTTTTGTGTCGGGAGTTTGGTCGTGGAGGGTCCCTAGATCAATCTTCCTCTGGTGCAGCATAGAGGGTTTTATGGGTTTAACATCGCATCACCTCGCTCAACTGCTGTCTACCTTCCTATTCACTCAGTTTTTTTTTTTTTTTTGTTATAGGCACTTAATAAACTAGCTCGCTCATCGCTATTAGGCGGAATTGCAGTCAAGCGCTAATTTACAATTAATTTATAGAAAAGGGGGGTTGTGCAGATGACGATGACATTAATTAAAAACAATAAGACTTCTTTAAAAGCACGTCATAAATTCAATACTTTCTTAAAATGAGAAGAGGAATTGGAACTATGGTGATAGAAATGGCGGTAGCTTTATTCACCCTAACTTCGTCCACAGATTGTCGCCGCGGCCAGTCCCTCGTAGTGTGGGCGATTTCAGAAGGCCGACAGGCAGCCAGAGCAGTCGACATCTACCTATCAGGCGGGTCCACTCTACCGGGAGCCGGCGGAGTCATCTACGACTACGACCACTGAGCACCACGCCATGCACTGTGGCGCCCATGTATTATTGCTACTGTACACAATTGCCGATGGACAATGGAGGAAAAATTTGGTGAAAAATGAGGGCAGATGGGTTTTTTTTCATGACTCCGTGGGTCATTGTGTATAGCAGTTACTTAGGTTCAGCACAACTTTTGGTGACAATGATACGTCACTTTGTATTCGCGTCAATTTTGTGATGATTTGGCGGCTGTAGGGAAGCTAATCAATGAACTGTGAAAAAAATAACTCTGATGATTTTGATATATCCAAATAACTTAAATATCTTTCTTTATATTATTTACCTCGATTTCAAATCTTAACTCTGCAGTCGTCAAGAAATCGAAACAAAATATGTAATAGCGTTTCTAGATAATCAGGGCAAGGCTAGGATCGCCGTAGACGGTTCGTTATCAGCGTTAACAAAACTAGATCTTATTTATAACGTAGTAAAGTTTAAATTACAATATCAATGTTATTATTATCAAACCATATGAATGTATTGTCATAGTATGTAATAGGGCGACCATTTAAAATTAAATTATTTATTTCCGACACTGTCGGGAGTGACAATAATATTTAAGCTGAATTGTAGTTGGCTAATATCAAATTGTTAAAAAAAAAAAATCATATAAAAATGCTGAGTTAGTTATTAACAGTTTCGTTTATAAATTAAAATGGACAAAATAATTTTTAAACCTACATATGTATATGACGTACACAAATTGTCGAATACTATTTTAGATCTTAATTTTGCTTTAAGACATCCATTATACTGTTTGATATAATCGTTTTATGTGTCACCACATTCCGTTTTCTAGACTTTTTGGTCTTTATTACGTTTTAGAGGAGATTTTCATTAATTATACATAATTATCTCATGCCAAATATTATTTGGTAATGCATAGATTTCCATTAAACTTCTTGCAATATGACATGCGAACATAAGCGGTCCAACATCACTGAACTTCAGTTATAGTTATCAATTAAACTTAGCAGTACACTGCTTGATACCCTGTTAGGACTCGCGCTACGCTTATCGGTACGTGGTCCACTTCAGGACCAGTCTGCTCAACCGGCTATAGATCTATCGACAAAAATGGCCACCCCACTGTCACTTCACCTAGTCGATTCTGTATAAATATCACTTAACTTATCATGGTAAGATGGTTTCAGAATCACACTGCTCTTAGCCTAAGGAACAATCTAGAAATGGACACCTTAATTCGCAATTCGGCTAACTCCATATAAGCAATTTTTCTGGAGATGCTTCATCAACCTTTTTACCGTCCTACTTCTGGGCATAAGTCTCCTCTCATACAGAGAAGGAGATGCTTAAAACTGTATAATTTTTTTCTACATCACTTAAGGAAAAGTCTAAAATACCATTGTTAGTTACATCATAAGATAGTTTTATTGATAATGTAAACACCTTTGTATGTGTTTTTAGGAGTTCAATAAAAAAATACTAATTGCGGAGTTAGCCGATTTGCGAATTAAGGTATCGTAATGGCAGTACCTTTATTCTGTTCTGTCTAAACATACATTATACCTACTTAGGAAATTCCAATTTTCTTCCATCTCTTTCATATTTTGTCTGCGAGTAAAAGACAAAAAATATGTTCGTCGTCATATTGAGAAACATGTGATGTGATTGTAAAATTATTTAATTATTATAATCAATGTGAACGGATCGTGATCTCTCGTGTCATAAGAAATTCGATACATTGTTCGTTAAATTATATCTGTTTTTATTGTTATTACTTTAGATTGTATGCGACGTGTAGTCAGTATTCTATGTAAACTATTATTATTGTATGACGCTTGTAAGAGTCATTAACTTATAACGGTCTAAATGATATAAATGAAACTTTTTATTTTTCTTTATCAATTATTTCAGTATATGTACGGACGATAGCAGGTCAAGCTACCCGAAACTGTTAAATATTCCCAATCAACCTGGAGCTTTAATGCTTTAGAGATAGATTTGAAAATCTAATAAAGGAATCTGACAGATCGTAGTAGCTTGATGTGCTGTTGTCTGTACATGAGCGGATAATATTGTAATGTACGGTCAGTAAAAAAGATAAGTTATTAGGGCCGTCGGACTTAGTTGAAGTTTATGAAGAAATAGATGGGTGTTTTCATATAAAATTGAATTTATTTAATTATAGAGAACAAACATTTCAACTATCATATTAAATTTCATTAGAAAATATAGTTTTTTTACTAAATTTAAACTATATCCGACAAGCCTGGTTAGTTATCTTCTATTAGTGACTATAACAAAACAAATACACTACCGAACCTTCGAAACTATGAAATATTTTCTATTCTGCACTGGTTAATAAGAAATAATCATTATTTTTACGCAGTTAATACTGTATTCAGTGTATTCAGCTAATTGTATAGATTTAATACACATTTAATAAATGTTTTATTTTAAAAATACATTTTAATTTGAAATGTGATGTATGTTACAGTGATGAGATTAATTTACAAAACGTGATGTTTCTTAGTATGTGTAGCAGTTCCTACGTAACGATGTAAGTTTAAAGTCTCTTCAGAGTTATTAATTTAGTTCTTAGTTCACTAAAATCGTAGAACATGGAAAATAGAGTATGTTCACATTATGATCATATTTTTTTTGTCGTAAAAGATGACCTCGGTTGACCAGGGTCAGATGACCTTTTTTTAAGTTTTTGTTTATACTCACAAAATAGGCCGTAACAGTACCTAATTTATTAGCATTTTCACAATAAGTCTACCTGAAGAGACACTCACGTATATTTTAAAATTGACATAAATCGAGTTAGCAATAAGCTTGTCATTGTTTCATTTTCAACATATTATGCGTTATATCAATTTAATATAAAAATAGTGTACTCTAAAATTCTCATCATGTCCTTTAAGTTTCACGAAATTATGTAAAATTGTTATTATTTAATGTTCTTTTGTTAATTTGGTTTTATTTGGAATAAACATTTTATTTTCATTTTTCTCTTTTTGTTTTCATACCCATAATTAATTAGTGTGTAGATTTTAAATATACCAATATCATTGTTTGTGATATCAATCTAATTAGCTTTGATTTGTTTCGCTCGTTTTTAGACACCTTTAGTTTACCATTGCATTATCTCTAATCATTCATTTTGAAGAAAAATGTCGGAAAGGCGCGCCAGTACTACATCAGACCCTTTTTTTTTGACGCTGTGGTAATGCATTTAGGCACCATACCCGGAAGGGCGTGTGTGGGACTCGCCCAGCCGAAGCCGGAAATACCCACTAAACCCACAGCGGCACATCGACATCGCCTGAGTGGCGGGGTTATGGGAAATCGGCACAGCCTGAACAACCAATCCCCCGCCGGCGATTCCCGCCAAAAGGCGGGCCCACAATGGTCCCCCCATACGGAGGGGCCGGACTGGGTACGTCTTCTAGTGCGAGAAGACGCAGCAGCCAAGGGTTTCTTAGCGAGGTGTCCTTCCTCTTAGCCCCACTCGTTTGCCCGGAGGCAAACGGGGCCCCCAGGTCCTCTCAATGAGGAGACCGGGTTGCCCGACGGTGACCCGGAGTTCGGGTCACGTCAGCCACCTGGAGTGGTGGCCGACCCGCCGCACGTTTGACCGCCGAAGCGGTCCCCACTTCTGGTTTTGGCCCGCGCCGGTAAACCGGTAACCCCCATATCTGGTGGCCGTTCCCCTATCCGCCACCTGGGGACGCGTCCGATGGCAGGCCATGAACTGCACACGGAGCTACATCAGACCCTAACTCAAGTTAAACAAAAAATGAGTCGTGATGAGTCCTATTGAAGAAGTCTAAAAACGTTTGTGCTGTAAACTGCGCTTTTTTATTTAGGAATGAATGAGTTTACATTTTCGGTGAATATATCGCAATGTTACAATAATATGCATTCATTTCTATTTATATAAATGAAGCAACATCAATATCTTCTACGTGTACCTAACGATTATATAAATACTGCTAATAGATTAGCAAAGGCTGAGACGTAGTATTTGACGTCAAAGATAAAAGATTTTTTCTCAAATAAGTACAGACGACAGCACATCAAGCAACTACAATCTGTCAGATTTCCTTATCATACAATATGTAAAGACAACCCGGTCCGACCCATAAGGATAATAAAGGGTGATGAACACATGACCTAGTATAAGATAAAATTTTACGTAATCATCATAGTAACAATACTAATGAATTTTGAAATAATCTTTTTTTCCCGCGAATTAATTCCAACTTCCCCGTTTGTTAATTTAAAAAAAAGTAACAACACCATTTAGACGGTATTATTATAAGCGATGCGACCACGTGCCGCGTGCCCTGCCCCCCGTTGCCTCATGTGTTATGTTACCTGTTTTTGCGAAATAATATTTTTTATTTTTGAGAGGATTTTTTTTAAGTTTAGCCCAGCTTTGTATCCATTAGTATCGTATATATATAAATAAATCAGTTATCGACACCTAACAATACCTTCACGGATCGGACAGGGTTTTCTTTACATATTGTATTTTCAACTTTATCTCTAAAGCATTGAGGCTCAAGTTTGATTGGGAATATCTGACAGTTTGGGGTAGTTTGACCTGCTGTCGTCTGTACATAAATTCGTTAAGAACAGATTTCTTCCAAACAACGCTTACGTGTTGTACTCGCGTCAATTACTTCGCCGGATATCTACTACTCGTAAATTTGCTTGTTCGCCCTTGTGTTATCCACCAAATATATCTCTATTTAGATAAATGTTGATGAAGAAATTACTTCTAGAAGTTAGTTGTTTGTTGAAAATTATGGACGGCGTGTAATGAATATTATGATTGACAATAATAATGTCTATTAGGAACCGAAGCCTGTAACGAATATTGTAACTGAGAAATAAATATTTCAGAAAATTGTGGTTGTTTTATTTGACACTATATATACTCCATCGGTTTAGGTATTTAAAGGTCAACAAAAAGTTAGCTAAAGGTGTCGTAAGAGGCGACTAATGCCTGCTACACACCTTCAGTTTTATCTGTACGATTTATCTGCACAGTCGAACTGTACCGATAAATCGTTAGGTGTGTAGAACAAACAGTTGAACTGTACAGAACTACAGATAGAACTGTACAGTTAAAACTGAGAGTGTGTAGTCGAAAACTGCGCAGTTTTGTCAGTTTTGTCGCAGGGAGCGTGAAGTGAACACGACTTATAAGTGTTTTTTCTTGCTCTCCGCCTCAACGAAAACTCATCGACCATGGCCCAACGCGAATGGCTGGAAGAGTTTATACAACTATACCAATCGGAGCCCTTATTATGGTAAATCAAAAGCAAGGAATACCATACTCGAGTAAAAAAAGATTCAGCTTATGAGAAGCTTATTTTGAAACTACGTGAAAGTTGCCGTTAATCTTTCATGAGGCGTTATAGAATTTCTCAATATGGTATCTTGCCTTTTTATTAATGGTGTCACTAAAGACAGCAGCTGCAAATAAGTTTCCTCATTCATTCCTCATTCAACACACAAATTAGTCCTACGGTCGCTAAAGCGTCGTCCATGGAGGCCATGATGATAAAAACTGAAAGATCGCGCAGTTTTACTTGAAAGTGTGTAGGCTGTATGGACCTACGATTTATCTGTACAGTTTAACTGTGCAGATAAATCGTACAGATAAAACTGAAGGTGTGTAGCACGCATAAGGGAACTCTCACCAGAGAAGCGGGCAGCAGCGCTTCTCCTGTGGAATATCATATTACTTCGATTCATATTACATATTTACCTATGTAAATCAGTATAAGTAGGTACTTAATAAGTTACTATGACGGAAGAACCTTGCGAATATCAACGTCGGACTTAAAACTAGTGAATTCAATCACATCTTGCTAGATCCTATGTAATTTTTCGGAATAAATCCCGAAGCATAATATAGCGAGATCCCGTTCGAGATTGACGGGAGTAGGCGGCAATGGCCAGCGATGCTACACATATTATCCGCTCGGTACATCTACATCTAAATTGCTCGGGACTCAGGATAATATAAGAAAATGGATTTATTTGTGTGTGAAAGAGGATTTTTTTTCAGTTTCCATATACCTATGTAATTGCTTAGTCACCCTATTGCCAACGAGGGTTAATTCGGAGAGGACATTCTCAGTAAACATCTTGAGGAAACCTGGACTTTAAGTCTGAAATCGCCAACCCGCATTGAGCAAGCGTGGTGGTTACGCTCAATCCTTGCCTGTATGAGAGGAGACCTGTGCCCAGCAGTGGGATGATAAAAAGGTTGATGATAATGATTCTCAGTAGCTGAGTACATTGCAACCACAGAATAGATAAAATATATTCTTTATTCCGTAATTGCAACGGACATTAGTCGTCGGTTAGCACTTAGTACCTACTCTTGAAACACGAAGTTACTTTCAGAATCACCCGTAACTACTTTATATTTTTTGAGCTATACCTATCTACTTTTATTTTGATTATGTTCATATTAGTAAATATTAATTATTATTAAATAATCAGTTGGTAATATTACTCGCGCTCACCGAGAGGAGGCCAGTGTCCCAACAATGGGAACATTATAGGGTGATTATAATTATGATAGTAGGTAATTTAAATAAAGTATTTTGTTTTAATTAACCTCACTATCACAAACAAGCAGTTTTCATTCAATTTATCATATAATTTTTTTAAGCTAGATGAGGTCCCGAACATTTCGGGATTGTAAATTCGAGATTGGATACATCAATCCCGCAGGATCTCGAGTCGGGATTGCATTCCTTGGTTAAAACTCGCTTCTTTGTAGTTGTATTGTACCCTAGCTATTTAGGTACCTACCTCTGCTTACGTGATTCCTATGTGATTCGTACGCCATCGCCTCAAAAGTCTCCACTTTTGAGTTTGAATGAAATGAAATCGTTTAATTTTTTGTTTAAACAGCGAAGGCGGCAGAACTGAGTATACCCGACAGTTTCTCAATGTGAGGACCCCATTGTAACTTGGCGTCAATAGTTAATCCAAGAAAAACTGTCAACTCGACAGGAATCAACTGTACTCCATTCAGTTGAACATTGGTACTTAGCTGCCTGATATTTGACGTGGAAATTTTATGGGTTAATTTTTTTTTTTCATTTTATAAAGGTAAACATTTAACTAATGGACAACTGAACAGTGGACAACAGAAAGTGCATTGTTAACTTCGTCAAAATTTGCTAGCTGACGCTTGGCTTTAATAATAAGAGAAGTGTCATCCGCGAACAATACTATGTTGGGATTATCCCTCACGTGATGAGGTAGGTCATTAATATGAATTAAAAACAAGAAAGGACCTAGAATTGAGCCCTGCGGAACGCCCATGGTGACCACAGATCCTGCAGATCTCTTGCCATTAGCATCAACTCTCTGAATTCGATTATTCAGATAAGAAGTCAGAAGGTGGAGAGCTCTGTCCCTCAAAGCATAATAGTGCAATTTCCTAATAAGAGTATCATGATGTACGCAATCAATTCAGACTTTCACCGTCACTCCTAGAGTGTCCATAATTGGGATCTTAATAAAACCACACATTCCCCTTTTATTAATTTTTTAATCGGGAGTGTTGGGCCCCTGGTCATAGTGGGCCTCTAGGCACCGGCCTAAAGTGTCTTATATACGGCACTGCCTCTAAAGGCTGAAGAAAGAGAAAAAGAAGATGTTTTAACAAACACAGTAGTCCAATTTTCGATACACTTGGAATACTTTTAGTACTACGAAATAAATAAAAAGTGCCATTAAGGTGCCATTTGGTGTTATAGCAACAAAAATACATCATGTGTATTATCCGGAATAGTTAATTAACTTTATCTGTTCTGTGTGCTTTACCTTGTGTGAACCCACCATCTTACTAAAAAAACTGATTCCAAGGTTTTTTTTTTTGTTGTGTCTTGTAATTGCCAAGGATAAAAATATATTGCCAAGATTAACGAAAAACGTCCACAAGGACAAGGAAGAGAAAAAGCCGAGAATAGACATGTTTTAACTGCTTTACGTCATCATAACTTTATCTGTTCTGTGTGTATTATCATGTATCATAATTTCTGGATATTTCAACTGTCTAGCTATCATGGTCCTTGAGATACAGTGTGATGACAGACAGAGAGACAGGCAGTTAAGGTTTTCGCCATTTAATTACGGAACGCTAAAAATAATAGAAAACACCCTCTCTACCTCCATGTTTACCTTGTAAGTAAAATTCTTGAACATTATTTACATAATCGAACCCACACATGATCACACATCATTTAACTCATCTCTGTTCAAGTATAATTAATTTGACGTAATTCCTTAACTAATTGAAGTTTTGAATATTGTTCAGTAAATTACTTAATCTGTGTTTCACTGTTTATCATCAGTTGAGATTTTGATTTCGTTGTATAAGCTGTCTCTGCGGTGGTTGAAATTAACTTTAAGAAAACTGGTAAGTGTCTTTACATGTGTTTTCCTTCGATGTACCCACAGAACAGACGAAAAATATTATACAATATGTAAAGAAAACCCTGTCCGATCCGTGAAGGTATTGTTAGGTATCGTTAACTGATTCTAATAATGCCTACAAAGCCGAGCTAAACTTAAAAAAAAAATCCCCTTAAAAATATTATTTTGCAAAAAGAGGTAACTTAAAACATGTGCGGTAGGCCATACAGGCGCGGGCGAAGAGGGACAGGGCACGCGGCACGCGGTCGCATCGCTATTTGCTCAGAATTATTCCTTCAAAAATAATGTTGTCACTTTTTAAAAAATACCAAAATCTGGGCAAGTTGGAATTAATTCGCGGGAAAAAAAGATTATTTCAAAATTCACTAATATTGTTACTATGATGATTATGTAAAATTTCATATGTTATTTGGTCATGTGTTTACCTAACCTTTAGGTATTATCCTTACGGGTCGGACAGGGTTTTCTTATCATATTGTATATAATATCTTACTTGTCTATTCCGTGGATGTACCTAATCTTTAGCAACCTTTCATCTAAGCAAGTTGTTGGTCCCAGTTGTGATTCGTAGATTTGTGGCAGTCAGGTAGTCAGAACTTTGAACCAGAAACTTATTTTTTTTGTACGTTTAGTGCCATATATTAGGAATTTCTCCTGTATCGTGGGTGCTTTTACAAACATTTAAATTCACTTACAAAAACAGCCAGACCCGGAACAACTACCTGCAGGCCATACAAATATGTGTTTGTCCCTTACGGGAATTGAACCCGTGACACGCAAAGCAGCAGTCGATCGCACAGCCACTGCGTCAACAGTGCCATCTGATTATACTGTCTCTGTCCATCTCTCTGTAGTCTGTGTCGCATGGTTGTGTAGGTCAGAAAGTAGGCCTAGTAGCAAAGAGATCTTTGCCTAGTAGGTATGAGTTTTCATTACGAGACTCGATCGTCGATATCGAGCCGTTTGACTCATCGATTGGCCCGCTTTAAGGTTGTAAGAACTCTCAACCAAAAAAACGCTAAACGCGCTCGATATCGACGATCGAGTTTCGTAATGAAAACTCATACTAAATAGACCTACAGATCAGTTGCTCGATGTAAAATTCGAGTAACTGTACCTAACCGTATTCAACTGCACCCATTTAGCCTGCAAATCGTCCTTAACATTAAAACCTAATTATTTTATTTATTTTTACTTTATTGTACACCTAAAAAATACATTACATACAAAAATACATTCAACACTACAAACTATAGAGCGTTATTTTATGTTTATGCGAATCTAGAAACACGTGTCCAATACTTTTAAGTAAAAAATCTATGTATAAATTTTCAAAAAGATATCATGAAAAACCACAAAGTTATGAGCTTGTTATCTTACCTGGTTCATGGTTGTCCCAAAAAAATATGGTCAACGCCTCAGCTAATCGTCAGCTGTGTGCGCTCGGTAACCACACTGCAACAATTTCTAAATGTATTTGAAAAATATAACATGGTGTAAAAATTATTACAAACGATTCAGAAGCTTATTCTGAACAGACTACTTTCAGGTTTCGTATAAAGTAACGAGTACATTGATATAGTACATTACGATATTAGTGCGTAATGATGGTTATAACATGCGAGGCGGAATTTCAGCCCGAGCCGAAGGCGAGGGTGTAATTGAGCCGAGCATGTTATAACCAATACGCACGTATATTGTACGACATTTTTTAACACACTTGCGAGGAAACAGAAAAAAAGATAATCAGAATACAAGTACAAAAAAAAGAAAATTTGAGAAAAATGGCGCGAGGTTTATTTTCTGCCATAGCTGCGTGAAAATGTTGGCAAAGATGCTAGAGCATGCAGTCAAGTTTTTAAATTACCGAATAAACTGTTTTTTTTTACAAATACTTATTTAAATACAAACAAATACAAATTTGTTTATTTCAAATAGGACATCAGTTATTTTAAATAAACTCAATCTGTGAATGCACACTGTTGCTTTCCCGCCATTAGTATTATTGTTTGCCATTTCAAATATGGAACAGCGCGCTGCTCACTGGCTAGAGCCACGCGGCGGCGATCAGTTCCATAATTATTTGAAATGACAAATAATGCTGTTATGGAATTTGTATGGATTATAACTTAACTATTTGCTTTGATAACACACGCGTTTGTTATGGCCCGCTTTACATATTTAAAACCGGTGGGATTACATCAGCTTTACGAGCAAGGGTGTTAAAAAATATTAAACAGATACGATATATTCTAACAAACTGACCAAAAAAAAATGTGCCGAACACAGCAGCAGCACACATGCATATTTTTATTCGGCATACATTGGTACAGTGTGAGTGAGATGGGGCGCAATCTAAAGCATAAAGAAGAAAAAGATGGCTAGTGTTTGTCGTTTGCGCTGTTAGTGTTTGTCGTTTGTTTTTACGAGTGTATCGAGAGTGACTAAAGCGAGATACAGGACTTAGCTCCTTTTGTACGCTTCATTTTTAGTGCGCTAGTGACATATCTACCTTAGTTTAATATTTTATCAATGAACGAGTTTAAACATATAAATAACGTTGTATATGTTACCTATAATTGGAAAAACGATAGTCAAATGAGTTTAACCTTCATTCATAGTTATTAATTATTTTAATTGTGTAACTATGCTTAAAATATTTAATGTAAAATACACCTTTTCAATTAACCTTATCGTCACACTGTAAATAAAACATTAGACTCATCCATAAACATCCAACTTCCGAATAACAGCAAAGTTAAACAAAGCTGCGATGTGCGTAGTTCAGTGAAGATGAAGCTAAATCTTACGTCATTCATGGTGAAGTACCAAAAATACTATAATTTACTAATGTTAATATGATTGATGGTATAAGTGTAGGTCACGAGCTCATGATGCAGATAACTTGAGTTCTAAACGTCGGTATGAGGAAGATAATAGAAGAGAAGAAAGTTTTATTAACTCCTCTTTCTCAACATTCGTCGAATGTGAGCGAGAAGCCCACAATGTTCCAATGCTAGGTTAAAATCATGAACTATACAATATGTAAAGAAAACCCTGTCCGACCCATAAGGATAATAAAGGTTAGGTAAACACTTGACCAAATATAATATAAAATTTTACATAATCATCACAGTAACAATAATAATGAATTTTGAAATAATCTTTTTTTCCCGGGTATTAATTTCAATTTCCCCGAAATTTGGTCATTTTTAAAAAACTGACAACACCATTTGTGACGGAGCGAATAGCGATGCGACCACGTGCCGCATGGCCCCGCCCCCCTTCACCCGCGCATACATGCGCGGGTGAAGGGGGGCGGGGCTATCGGGTTGCCTACCGCACATGCATTAAGTTACCTCGCTTTTTCGAAATAATATTTATTTTTTTTGGGGGATTTTTTTTTAAGTTTAGCCCGGCTTTGTAGGCATTATTAGAATCAGTTAACGATACCTAACAATACCTTCACGGATCGGACAGGGTTTTCTTTACATATTGTATATAATATATGTGGCTAAGAGAGGTCGTGATTACGACGGTGAGGTAGGTATATAATAAATAAAGTATAAGTTAGGGATAGAGGTAGTCCCGGAGGGTGTGTCCTCGTGGCGGTGATCGGCGGCGATCTCTCGTGTCCGACCCTGGTCCAGGCCATGGTCCGGAGCGAGAATGCATGGCAGGCCGTCTCCTCCTTCTGCGAAGCTGTGATGCTAGCAAAGAAGGAGGCGGAGCGCGTGAGGGAGCTGGAATCCCAGCGCCCTCACGCCTCTAGGCTGTCACTAGACAGACTCTAGACACCCTGTTCGGGAGACAACATCTACCAGCCACAGTAGGCGCGGGCTTGCGGGTGGTGAGCAGTGGGAGCTCGCGTTCGTTGGTCGTCTGTTCGTTGTCGCGTTCGTTGGAGTCGAGCCTGGCCGACTGTACCTGGACTCGACGGCGCATTGTGTTTCACAAGCGCCTCAAAGAGACGTCAGCACATCGCGACGGGATCCACGAAGACTGATGCATCCTGGATCAGAGTTGCGAGTTGGTTAAGAAAGAAACCATAGCCCTGGCCTGGTAAAGGAACACGGGTGGGTTTTAGTCAGTAAAAGTCTGACATTTTGCACATGACATTCTCGCTCCGCCCAGAGCGGGAGAGGTCTTTTGATGGTTTCCCATCACAAACAAAAAAAAGGGGTTAGAGGCAGTACGTCTTAAATACCAAAGGATATTGTATTTTTATCGCGTATTTTTAACTAACATTGTTACTACAATCGGTACTTATTTAGTTTTAATAATATGACCATCATTTCCATTTAGTATTAACCTACGTAAACTTGTTATATCGCGTTTTTAAGATTTCCTTCGGGAAAATCAAATTTTCCGGGATAAAAAGAACCCTATTATTTAATCCGGACTTCTAACTTTACGTCTGCAAAATTTCAAAGCAATCGGTTCAGTAGTTACGGCGTGAAAGCGGAACAAACAAACAAACAAACTCTCTTTCCTATTTAGAGTATTAGTAAGGATATACAACCTGTGTCAGTAGTGGTGCCCTAGTAGTATCGGCTGCACCTTACAGGTTGCATGTCGTAGTTCGAACCCCAACAGGCGCTTTGCTTTGTGTAAATATTTACATCACCACTGCTCTCAAAACGGTGTTCTGAGACATGTGACATCTACCAACCCGCATTGGGCCGGCGTGGTAGATTACGGCCCACTCCCTCTCACCGAGGTCTGTGTCCCAGGTGATAATGCTATGTATAGGTATACAACCTCTAAGGAAATTAGTTTTGTCCACTAAAACGAACGAAATGATATAGAGGTTAAACACGAAAATTTTGATGTAAAGTTTCAGGTTTCAATAACGAAGTTAGTAATTTTCAGGGATATATCTGTATTTAAGGATATTTTCGTAATTATCTAACTCATCATCATCATCACAGCGTTAATCCCAGTTGCATCCGAAGCCTTTTCAGCTTTGGAGTCTGGGGTCCGCTTTACCAGTCCAACTGCTGATATGGCTATACTTCGACATTTTCCGTGAAGCGACTGACGTCTGACCTCCACAACCCGAAGGCGACATCGAAGCATTTTTTTGAGGGCTCCAACAACCCGTAACGACTGCCACTAGATGTTTGTATGACAACCGGGACCAACGGCTTAACGTGCTTTCCGAGACACGACCAGACCAGTGCAAGTATTCATATTCATGCATACAAATACTTGCACTGTGCGGGGATCGAACCCGCGCCACCTTGCGCAGCGGCCGCGTCCATTACCGCTACGCCACGGAGGCTGTCATAATTATCTAACTAAGTAATTGTAATTCAGAATACACATAATCAGCCTATAGGTAATGTTCCCACTCCTGGCCTGGGACACAGGCCTCCTCTCGGTGAGAAAGGGTGGTCTGTAATCTACCACGCGCGCTGGCCCAGTGCGGGTTGGTAGATGTCACATGACTTCGAAGTTTTGCCTAGAGGACATGCCGGTTTCCTCACGATATTTTAATTCACCGTTTTGAGAGCAGTGGTGATGAAATATTTACACAAAGTAAAGCATCTGACAGGGTTCGAACCAGCGACCTATATATACCACTAGGCCACCACAGCTCTCCGGAGTTGAGAATATTGTTCAGTAAATTAAAGTATTGTTATTTCTTTTGTGATTCACTGATTATCTTCAGTAAGGATATTAATGAGAAAACTCTTTCTATGGACAGTGATTAAGAGGCCGTGAGTTCGGCGTTTAGGTATAAATAAAGTTTAAGTTACAGGTAGGTACTAGGTAGGTAGGAATCTATATGACATTCAAATTACACATTTAAAAACGCCTTTAACAGTCTGTTGAACCGATTTTGACTTCTATTGTTTTGGTGGCATACCTAATAAATGGCATTGCAGTAAATAGTTGGTATTGTAACCACTTTTTTGCTTTTAATGACATCCTGACATCCATCCTGCCTGGTTTTTGCCTGCGGAATATAACTCAAAATCGATCAAACATTCTGTAGAAAAGGTTTGTGAATGGGGTAATTAAAAACTTTATGAGAACTCCAAGATATATATAAATGTAGGTTGGTACACTTTGATGAATAATGTCCAAGTTTATTCCTTACAATTTACAGACACCATCAAATATGAAAACTAAGGAGACCCTAGAAGCTGTGTACCAGAAAGTGGATGATAAGTTTCGCCAGCAGTTTGGGTTCAAAATCAAAGATGTAACGTTCAGTAAAGTAGTCGACTACATGCACGCTCCGAAGGATCCGTCCAGTTTGGCTGTTAGTAGGATTTTATTCGGTAAGTCTTTCTTTTAAGGATTCCGTATTCAAAGGGTAATAAGGAGCCTCTAATACTAAGACTCTATCATCTGCAGGTTGTATCTCATAAACAGTCATAGTTGATGTATTTCATGATGATGAATTTTTGCGTATTACATAACAACAAAAACTAAATACAAAACTTTTTACAAGTTTTTTTTTTGTACAGTATCCTTCATGCGCTAGTCCGCCTCCTGCCCTGATTTTTTTTAACTTTCAAATCTGCCGAACTGCGTAACGTTTGACCTCAAGCAACAATGAATTTAAAAAAAAATGTATGAATTTAAGAAACTATAATAAAGATGCAGTCGAGATGAAAAGTGTCATATTATACAAATTTAAATTAATTTTTAATTAAATTTTCCATCCAATGCGACATTAAAAAGGTTTACTTATGCTTGGAATTTCTTACTACCTAACCGCCGGAAAGTACGACTGTACCCTAATATCCTTATGGATAGTAGGGTACAGTCGTACCCCAACAATTGTGTACCTTCCTTTACTAGTCATTTAGGTTCGTATTACAGAACGTCACACAAAACTCAAGCCCTACTTAGTCTCGTTTCAAGTCATTTGATTGGTTGAAACTGGTTATAAGTAATGCTTAAGCAGAGATCAATGCTTGAGTTTCCTTCTGGAATACGGTCCTTAGTCATACTTTCCGGCGGTTATCACCTATAATATTGTTACGAATGGACCTTATGTCGATGGCGTAAGGTTCAATATCGCGTGACATGCAGTGTGTCACTTTTAAGTCCTATTCCTCCAGATCTAGACATTTTCTAGGTACAATAATAAAACGCATTACTAGACTTAGGACGGCCTATCGAATGGTACAGGTCTCAACAGTTTTGTCAACAAAGTGTCGACATCGAAATTTCCAGAAACCCGTTTCCGGGAATTACCGTAGGTACTTACTTGGCCGGTGACCTCGAAGTTATGCAGTATTATTATTACACCTAGAGGATTCTGGAATGTTCGATCAGCTGGCCTATATAAAGAGCCGCGACGCCGACACAGAGTCAGTCTACACTCGACTAGCGATACGAAAACAGCGACAGTTAAGAAGCGATCTTTGAGAATACCTACTGCGACAATTGTAACGAGAACTGTGAGTACTACGAGAAGTAACATCCGTAGAGTTATTGTGTGTTTACGACACGGACTTCGTGGACGTAAGAGAAGACTTCAGTGCAACGTCAGCGACATTCTACTTGTCATTGCCTACAATCGACTGTACCTTCGTTGCCAATAAACTTCGTAACCCTTAACCGGCGTTTGAGTACCCCTAGCCCGTAACAATTGGTGTCAGAAGCGGCATGCCGATCACGCCAAGGGAAGACGAAAGAGTTCGCACGCGACGACAAGCAGCGATGGATTTGGCGCGTCAAGAGGAAGTATCACTTGGTGTCCCTGCACCCGTAGAAGATGCGGCCGTCGTAACACCGACGAATGTGAGTGCGCCTACTACCACCCCCACTGCCGGAGCCAGCGGACCCGATTTTTCGGCGTTACTGGCTCACTTGACGGCGCAAATAAAGCTGAGTATAGAACAATCCCAGGCAGCAACCAAGGCTCAAATAAAACAATCCCAGGTGGAAACCCAAGCAAAAATAGATGAATCCCAGGCAAAATCCCAGCAACTAGTATTAGAACTAAATAAACAGTGGAAAGAAACCAAAGAAGAGGTTAATGAGCTTAAAATAAAAACAGCACAACAAGATGCCCGTATGGACCAACAAGACATGCGTATAGACAAACAAGATGCGCGTATGGAGAAACTAGACAATACCATCATGGAGTTTGGGAAGGAAGTAGAATTTTTGCACGAGAAGGTACAAAAAGGAGTCATTAAAGGTGTGGTACCGGTACCCAGTGCTTTGCCGACTTTCAAGATACCTCATTTTGACGGGACAACGTCATGGGTGGCCTTCCGTCTACAGTTTGAAAAGGTCGCAAAAGGCAGCAATTGGGACGACGATCAAGCTCTAACGGCCCTTATGCTCGCTTTGCGTGGTGATGCCGTACGAATCCTCGAGAATATTTCCGGCGATTGCAATACCCTAGCCTGTCTGTTAGAAGCGTTGGAGATTAGATATGGAGAGAAACACCTGGAACATGTCTACAGGGCTCAACTCCGCGAACGCATACAGAAGAGCAGCGAGGGTTTGCAACAATGGGCCACGGAAATAGAACGTATAGTTCGGAAGGCGTATGCATCAACACCGGGATTGATTGGCGCTACTACTCTACGATTATTTACCGATGGGATTCGAGATGCAGAAGTCAGGGCTGCAGTACGTCTGGGTCACCATCAGACCTTGAAGGCAGCTTTGACGCATGCTCTGGAGGTGGAAGCTGTACGTCAAGATGGCCCACAACATGACCGTATTCGAGAAGTGACCGCACAAATAAAAGCCCGACGAGGACCAACTTGCTACGAGTGCGGCGA
Organism: Sesamia nonagrioides; assembly: GCA_017933935.1. NCBI lineage: Eukaryota > Metazoa > Arthropoda > Insecta > Lepidoptera > Noctuidae > Sesamia > Sesamia nonagrioides. The sequence goes on along the minus strand of JADWQK010000307.1, from coordinate 349,467 downwards.
AAAGGGGCACATTCGAATTGATTGTCCCAGGAAGGCTAAGGGAAGAAGAACTTCTTGGTCACGTGAAGAGGCCGCGGTGATGGGGTGGCGCAAGCGCGATGCGAAGGTCGAGCCCGAGCGCCCGTGCGAGCGAGTCGAGTGGCGCGAGCGGAGCGATCGGAGCGGGCACCGCGAGCGACCCGCTGAACGAGAGCGGGAACGCGTCAAGGACCGGGAGCGAGACCGAGAGCGGGAACGCGTCAAGGACCGGGAGCGAGACCGAGACCAGGAACGCGAACGTTCCGGCAAGCGAGAACACGAGCGCGAGCGGTCGCGCGGAAGGTCGTGGACTGAGGCAGACGGAAGCCGGGACAAGGAAGTCGAGGACGAGGCCCGTAAGAAGAAGCGCCTCGAGAAAAAGGCAAGGCAAAAGGACCGCCGCCGCCAGCTAACTTCAGGAAGTAAGGGCCGACATTGTGACAAACAGGAAGAGAACGTAAGGATTATCCAGGTGAATGCTTTGGATGAAGACTGGGATAATCAATCATTGAAAGACGCACAAAAGGAAGACAGTGACTTGAAGACAGTAATCGAATGGAAACAACGTGGCCAGAGGCCCGCTTGGAGTGAAATATCAGCGCTTAGCCCAACAGTAAAAAGTTACTGGGCTCAATGGGACAGCCTGATAATTGATAATGGAGTCCTCAAGAGGGAATGGGAATCACCCAGTGGGCAGGAAGTCACCTTACAGATAGTTGTCCCCTGTGATAAGGTCGCGTTAGTGCTACGACAGGTGCACGACGGAATATCCGGAGGACATCTAGGAGTAAAGAAAACCCTGGAAAAGGTGAGAAAAAGATTCTATTGGGTGCATTGCCGCGAAGACGTTGAGGACTGGTGTAGAAAATGTGTAGCTTGCTCCTCAGTAAAGGGACCGCAAACGAGAGCCAGAGGTCGGCTGAAAGTGTACAATGTTGGTGCACCATGGGAAAGAGTTGCTGTCGATATAGCTGGGCCATTCCCTGTTACTGAAGAAGGGAATAGGTATATCATCGTCATGCAAGACTATTTCAACAAATGGCCAGAAGCTTTTGCAGTACCTAACCAGGAAGCTCATACAGTCGCCAAAAAGCTAGTTCACGAGGTGTTCTGTCGATTTGGCGTTCCCTTGGAGTTACACTCTGACCAGGGTAGAAACTTCGAGTCTTCACTATTTCAAGAGGTTTGCCAACTACTCGGGATAAATAAGACTCGTACAACACCGTATCACCCACAGTCAGATGGAATGGTCGAAAGATTCAATCAGACGTTGGAGAATCATTTGGCCAAAGTAGTGGAAGAACACCAGAGGGATTGGGACCAATACATTCCACTCTTCTTAATGTCATACCGCTCTGCAACACATGATAGCACAAATTGCACACCGGCGAAAGTCAACTTCGGCCGAAAAATTAGACTACCCATAGATGCACTAACCGGAACACCTCCCGATACTCCTAACCTAGCCGTCGACTATGTGGCCGACCTACGGCGTAAATTAGATGGAATACATGAGCTAGTGAGAAAGAATGGTCTGAAAACCAGTGAGAAAATGAAAATCCGATACGACCGCAAAGCTAACGTGCCCGGATTTGAAGAGGGAACTTTGGTATGGTTACACAATCCCATAAGGAGAAAAGGAAAGAGTCCGAAATTTCAAGCCAAATGGGAGGGTCCGTACACGATAGTAACCAGAATAAACGATGTCACCTACAGGATTAAGTAAGGGCCTAGAGGGAAGCTGAAGATCGTACACGTAGACCGCCTAGCTCGCTATTATGGATCAAATCATGCTCGGGACGAGCATGACTAAGAAGGGGCAATGTTACGAATGGACCTTATGTCGATGGCATAAGGTTCAATATCGCGTGACATGCAGTGTGTCACTTTTAAGTCCTATTCCTCCAGATCTAGACATTTTCTAGGTACAATAATAAAACGCATTACTAGACTTAGGACGGCCTATCGAATGGTACAGGTCTCAACAGTTTTGTCAACAAAGTGCCGACATCGAAATTTCTAGAAACCCGTTTCCGGGAATTATCGTAGGTACTTACTTGGCCGGTGACCTCGAAGTTATGCAGTATTATTATTACGCCTAGAGGATTCTGGAATGTTCGATCAGCTGGCCTATATAAGCGCCGCGACGCCGACGCAGAGTCAGTCTACACTCGACTAGCGATACTAAAACAGCGACAGTTAAGAAGCGATCTTCGAGAATACCTACTGCGACAACTGCAACAAGAACTGTGAGTACTACGTGGAGTAACATCTGTACTGTTATTGTGTGTTTACAACACGGACTTCGTAGACGTAAGAGAAGACTTCGGTACGACATCAGCTACGTTCTACTTGTCACTGCCTACAATCGACTGTACCTTCGTTGCCAATAAACTTCGTAACCCTTAACCGGCGTTTAAGTACCCCTAGCCCGTAACAATATCTATTTTTATCTTCTTTATAGCACTCTTGTAAGAGTGGTCAAGTTCCTCGTGCAGTTACTTCTCAATGAGCTAATGTAATTCGCCTCTCGATAAATTCACTGTTTGTAAGAGTCCTACCTCCTTGACGATTCACCAGGTCTAGCGATGCTGTTTGACATCCCGGACGAGCGTGGCGGAGCCTACATGGTGAAGCTATGGGGTGACCCCATGACCTGTCACTTCCCGCTGATCCCGATGCTGACGTCTGTTGGCATACGTACCATGGCGCTAGTGTATGGTGCACTGTGGGTTGGTACGTGTTAAAGTTCCCTTGTTCAAAGTAAATTTAAGTTCGGTGCATGTTTTATTTTTTATTTCAATCCGAAAAGGAAGAAGATAAATATTAGGTCTTGTTAAATTAGTCCCCGCCTGGTGCTATACGTTGTGAATATGTCAATTTATGTTAAACGCAGTATTAAACTAACATTCATTATTCTTTATTTTATTCGGTGGTATGCCATAACATCGGCTGCCGGCAGAAGTTACCACCCACCAGACAAAGTCTTGCCGCCAAGCGATTCGTCGTGTTCCGGCATGATGTCTGGTGAAGTCGTACGGATGACGGGTCTGACAGTTGTGTTGCGATGTGTGCCGGGTACGATGCGCCAAATGTTGTTGTCTCGGGAATTTGGTCGTGGAGGGTCTCCAAATCAATTTCCCTCTGGGTTAAACATTGCATCACCTCGCTCAACTGTCTAGTCTTCCTTTCTATTCCTTCCGTCCTTTTCTTAATAAATAAATAGAAAGAAAAACTACACTGAACTTTAAATTGGTCTAAATTGTGAAGAAGAGAATCGGCGCCATTTTTTTTCACTTTTGTACGTCACTTCACTTTAATCATCATTTATAAATAAAACAAACCATTTCGTCCTCAGCCTTGCCGCCTTTTAATTGCATTAGTTTTCGAAAGAGCTTTTCTCGGAGTTTCTCTGCGTGATAGAATCAGAAATGAGGAGATCCGCAGAAGAACCAAAGTCACCGACATAGCTCTGCGAGTCGCTAAACTTAAGTGGCAGTGGGCAGGGCACATTGCTCGTAGAACCGATTGCCGATGGGGCAGTAAGGTTCTGGAGTGGCGGCCACGTACCGGAAGACGCAGCGTAGGGAGGCCCCCAATAAGGTGGACCGATAACCTGGTGAAGGCCGCGGGAAGCCAATGGAAGCGGGCAGCACAAGACCGGTCGGCGTGGCAAGCCTTGGGGGAGGCCTTTGTCCAGCAGTGGACATCTATAGGCTTAAGAAGAAGAAGAAGAAGAAGTTTTCGTTACACTCAATATTAAAAACCAAACTAAACTATAGAATTAGCACATTTTGAACTTCAAAAATATATTTACTTAATACTTCGGATTCCCCCAAAACTCCTGTTCTTAACTGCATTGTCATGTACTATGTAAATCATAACCCAAACTAGTCAATTACTGATTAAATTTTCCTTATTTTTTTGCAAAATATTCTGCTGAATGCAAAAACTAACATGAACTAATTGATTCGACAAAAAATTTTATTTTTTACCAGAGTAAGTGACATCATCGCTAGGTACCTAACGTTAAAAAATTCGGTTTTTTGTCATTTAGGAGCGCTGTGCATAATGCTAGGCTACAAATTCCGCGTGGCAGCACCTGTGTTCACCGCCTGCTACTGGTATCTGTTCCTAATAGAGAAGAGCTTGTGGAATAACCACAGCTACCTCTTTGGACTAATCGCTCTTTTACTCAGCTGTACGCAAGCAGAATCTTATTGGTAAGTATTTTTTGTTTTAGACGCTGTTTTAGCGGTATCAATATTGTTTTTTCTTATAGAGGTATGAGAAACAGGGTGAAAAGTTAAGTTTCCGTGGGAGTACCTTAAAGGGAGTACCCTCGGACGAGACGGGTGTTTTGTCTAGCAGGCACTTGCCATTTATGTTTTATTTCTATTATTTATTTGGGTAAACAGTAAAAAATGGTACCTATATATGCTGCAAAAAGTAAAAAAGAAATATTATTCTTTTATAATATATACAACGTATTTTTTTTTTTTGTTTATGCGAAACCTAAAACACGTGTCCAATATTTTGAAGTAAAACATACATATATGTAGGTACAAGTTTTCAAAAAGATATCAAGAAAAACCACAAAGGTCAGCTGTGTTGCGCACTCGGTAACCACACTGCAACAATTTCTAAATGTATTTGGAAAAAATATAACATGGTGTAAAAATGGTTAGAATCGATTCAGTTGCTTATTCTGAACAAACTGTATTCAGGTTTCGCATAAAGATAAAGTAACCTTGTATATGGAAGAATATATTCTTGTAACTTTTTTAACACTTTTTTAACACCGTACTCTTTATTTTCTTTTAATTGAAGTTGGCAACCCTAGTTCCGAAAGCTCTGAATCAACATCTATACCCAGGTCACTGGACACTTACCTCGACCCCAGCAAGAAGAAGTCTACAGTGCCGTACTGGAACTACTTCATTCTGAAGTACCAGTTCTTTACCCTGTACTTCATGGCTGGCATGAAGAAGGGCACAGCGGAGTGGCTGACCGGGTATTCGGTGCAGAACCTTAGCGAGCATTGGGTGTTTGACCCTTTCAAGTAAGTGTACTACATCAGGCTCCGTGTTTCTTAAATAAACACATTCGGCGCACCTTTTCTTTTATTTTCGGGGAGAAACCTTCAAAAGGCAGGGCAGGTAAAGGGGAGTACTGGATTTTTATCTCACTAAAACCAACCTAGAGAGCTATGGAGAGGTCTACCTATGCTAGATGTTTCTCTACGTGATCGAATCAAGAATAAGGAGATTCGTAGAAGAACTAAAGTCGCCGACATAGTCCAGCGGATCAGCTCTCTGAAGTGGCAGTGGGCGGGGCATATAGCACGCAGAGCAGATGGCCGATGGGGCAGAAAGGCTCTTGAATGGCGACCACGTACCGGCAAGCGCAGCATCCAACACCTACCGACTAGGTGGTCAGATGACCTGACCAAAGTCGCAAGGAAGCGCTGGATGAAGGCCGCGTCCAACCGTTCCTTTTGGAAATCCTTGGGGGAGACCTATGCAGCGGACTTCATGTGGCTGAGATGATGATGATGAGGAAAATCACCCCAGTAAACATCATCCGCCAATAGGGGTGGTCCCGGTTCCTCTTAAAACACTAATTCCGAACCGCCCCTGTGCAAGTGAAACGCTTATAAAGGCACATCCCTGGGGAGACTGTAAAGGGGCCTCCCCTAGTCCTCGCTGTGTACGGCAGTACGTGACCAGTGTGCCACTGGCGTCTATGGTGTCATTTAATGGGTGCACAGAGTCCCTTTTGTGCGTAAGGTTAAGGCTTATTAGGCGCCAAGGCGCGACGCCTTCTTCTCCGAGCAGGATGAATCCTCTCTCTATCCCGCTCGGCAGCCTCCTCCCTGACCATTACGTCGAAAGAAGGAAGCTACCTCCGTCTAATTCTCTGTCGCTGCCAGCATAGCCGTCACTACTACTGAGAGAGAGGTCTCGGCACATTCGGCACACGTAGGGCAGTTGTAAATGTATACCTAAACCACGTTTAGTTACACATTAGGTATACATTTACAAACACCTAATATAGGTCAAAATTGTAAACAACTATCAATTTACAAAAAACAACTTTAATACAAACATATAAAGTTCAGTATACGCTACAACTTTTAATATTTATATAAGTTTTCAATAGTAGTAGCCACTCTGAAATCAACTTCATTGCCAGGGAAATAAAGTCGATATTTGATGAACTTGAAATAAAGTCAATTTGTCCTACATGTTTCAAATTAATCTACATCGATTATTATGTTAGTAATTTTCATGAAGTCTTCGGTTCGAATCCCAGGTCGGGCGGTGTTATTGGATATTTTCATCAGGAATTTTGAAGTAGCAGCGGAGACTGGATTTGTACCCGGCTGATACCTGTTGGCAGAACTGTAAAATAAGACTTCCTGTACTAAGAGATCTAGATAGATTGCCTATGCCTGATGCAGTGGCTGAAGTAACCACTCCATTTCCTAATCCTTCAATTTTTACACTGAAGTGAAGCGGATTCGATAGTGCTACTTATAATATTAAAGTTTCCATCCACAGATACTTCTTGACGGTCCCTCAGACGGACTACCTGGTGGTGCACTGGTTCGTGTTCCTCTTCGACCTGACGGTGGCCGTGTGGATGATGCTGTCCACCACCAGACATGTGGCTATGCTGTTCTGTGCCATGTTCCATCTGATGAACAGCAGACTGTTCCGAATAGGTGAGTCTATCTGACAGTGAAAATATAGATAACTAGCGGCCGCCAGCGACTTCGTTAGCACGGAATTAGTTACCATTGAATTTTAACCCCTAAATATTATATAGGTACAACATGTATTATAATTTTTTGTTATGCTCCGCTCCTATAGGTCACAGCGTGATGTAATATAGCCTATAGCTTTCCTGGATTAATGGGCTATCCAACGCAACAAGAATTTTTCAAATCGGACCCCAATTTCCTGACATTAGCGAGTTCAAACAAACAAATTTTTCAGCTTTATATATTAGTATAGATTTCTTATATTCGGGAATCATACAGATAACTTATAGAGTGCTGTTAAAAATATTGAACTGAAGGCCTTTTAACAGTTTCTAGAGATTTGTGGAACTCTTGATTGCCCACTAGCAGTGCAGTAATAATGCGTTATATAACAAATGGATAAGAAATAAAGAACGTCGGTCGTTTTACATCCTCAGCATAAGTACGCGGGTAATGCGTTCATGGAATAACCAATCTGGAAGTCCCCACAAACACAATTAAGTAATCTAATGAGAAGAACCAATAGTGTACAATACGTCGGCGTCGTTGCAAATATTTATTTTTATTCGACCATCTCTTCATCTATTATAACTTTGATTTTTGTTTCAGGTATGTTTCCATGGGTGTGTTTGGCAACCATGCCTTTATTCTATCCCTTTGACTGGCCCAAAATGCTCGCATCGAATTCCAAAGAATACATTGCCAAATTGAAACAAAGTTTCAATGTAAAAATTAAAGAATCTTTAAAGGAATGTTTTTGCAAATGCCAAAGAAACTATCATAAAGAGAGTATCGAGCAAGCTGATGAAAATACTCAAGTCATTGAAAAAGAGAAAACAGTTAATAACAAAGAAACAGTTGAAGAGTTGGAAGGAAATACTAAACTTGATGACAAAACAGCAGATTGCAATGAAATAGTTAAAACAGACGACGCAGAATATCAAGACGATAAAAAAAATGTTGAATGTATTATGAATGAAACACCTGAATCTATTGAGGATAATTTAATTAAAGATGACAATGGAAAGAAAGTAACAATGTATCTGATATTGTTATATGTATTCATTCAAGCTTTTCTGCCGTATTCACATTTTATTACAAAGGTAAATTGAATATCAATGTTTGAATAGATTCACAAACTTTTATTGTTGTGATTGTTTTAATTTAGATAGTATTACGTATAAGTAGATAGTATTATGTAACAGTATTAGTATCTAAATTAAAACAATCAACAATCACAATAATAAAAGTTCAAACCCTACCGAACGGATTTAGGAATAAATTTTAGTGGTTTTACAAAGACAGCCCACTTCATGTATTCTATGACAAACAAACTTTAGTATAAAAAAAAACCGGCCAAATGCGAGTCGGACTCGCACACCGAGGGTTCCGCTGTACAAACGTAGCGGTTTACAATTTATGACGTACTAGCTTTCCGCCAGCGGCTTCGCCCGCGTGGAGTTAGGTTATATCGCGCTGTTTAAATTCCCCTCGGGAACATCAAATTTTTCCGGGATAAAAGGTAGCCTATGTTCTTTCTCAGGGTCTAAATATTGTCTGTGCCAAACTTCATCAAAATCGGTTGAGAGGTTTAGGCGGGAAAGCGTAACAGACAGACAGAATTATTTTCGCATTTATAATACTAGCATTGATTTAGAATTTTTCACAGTTTAGAGGCAATTAGATTTAAGAAGTGTTTGATATGAATTTCAACTTTATTATCTCTACGCGTTCATGTGAAAAAGGGTGGGTAGTAAGTTTATAATTATTAAAAAAATATTTTATGTCATGTAAGCAAAAATAATATTTTATGTAACTTCAAATTTATCATTTTCACAATTTTTCCGTTATCTGTCTGTACTATAATATAACGTTGCTTCGTGCCGAATTTCAAGATTCTGAGTTCACGTGAAGTACCTTGTAGGCAAAGAGATTTAAGATATATAGAGAATCAAAATGGCATAGAAAAACTGTGATCCCATGGCTCAGTTCCGCCATCTAGTACAATATAGCAAAATTAGATCGACAATTGGAGACATCAAATAGTAAAAATGAAATAAGTTTATATAAAATATATTCAGCTATTGCCCGTTAGGTGGCCAGTGTGGTCTATGTTGCCAGATCCGATTTAATACCCTAGTATAGTTCAAATCAGGTAAATAAATATTGAAAAGTAAATAAATTAAGTGAAACTTGTCTTGTACAAACAAAAACTGTTTTAGAATTTTATTCGCTACTATTCATTTACCGTGACACCGTCTATTGGCATTTTAGATGTTTTATGCTTACGAATTATTTTAACGCTCAGTTTATTGTGATTTTTGAGTGTAATAGACCTTTTAGGCCATAAAGCGCATTTTGTTTTGCAATTTTCGTTTGCATTTCGTTTTTAGCAAAATTATTCTTTTTACACGTTTGTTTGCAAATATTTTTTAATGGCAATGCAAAAAACTGTGGTAGGGTTTGTATCATTTCGATATAAAGTTATCGATAATATTCAAAGAAGTTACTACGACGATGTTTTTTCGCATTATGATAGCTTGAAACAAAAATTAGGAAGCAGAATAATTATGGGTAATTTCAAGTTTACAAGTTTCTTATTTATATAATTCTTTTAATATAATAGGCGTTAAAGTTTAAAATTGCCGATTAGTACTGAAAATCTAAATAATTGCTTATTTTTTAATTTTTAAATAATTCATTTATAATCAATATATAGGAAGGTCGTTTATGCCTTTGTAACTCTGAGGATCTAGACTGCACAAACTGTGTGAAAGCAGAACTGCCTCCTGGGAAGAAAACTTCTTGTCACGTAGATAATTGTCCAAATCACGACAAAAATGGTAGTCTGCTGGAGCAAGACCTTTACAAGATTCGTACGCCATTATCTTTAAAAACGGCAGAAAAATCACGGTTATTGTATGGGAGCCCGCCTTCAGTATTTATTTTATTTTAATTATTTATTTGTAATTTGATTATATAACCAAATATTCTGTGAACATTTTAAGCGTCTATCTGTTTCCGTTATTAATATGGAGCAAAAAACGGCAAAAATTCACGTTTGTTGTATGGGAGCCCCCTTAAATATTTTATTATTTTTATTCTTAGTACTTGTTGTTATAGCGGCAACAGAAATACTAACACAATCTCTGGAAATTACAACTATCTCGCTATTACGGTTTATGAGATACAGCCTGGTGACAGACGGACAGACGAACAGAGAAGTCTCATGAATAGGATTCGTTTTACCTTTTAGGTACGGAATCCTCAAAATCACAAAGTAGCTCGCAATCATTGTACTACATATACGTACCTACATATTTTATGAATATATTTCATTATAAATAAGTTATGTAATCTATGTACTTATCCACTTAACCGTAAATTTTATTCCAATTTTTACGGTTAAGTAGAAAAGTACTGAAATTAATAACTTACTATTTCATTTCTAATACAAGGTAGGTACCGATTCTTTTTTTTTTTAATTTGATCGACAAATCTTTCCAAAGTAGATAACTTCTCTTTTAAAATGCATTGAGCATAATTTCGACGAATGAGACGGAAGCCAATTTTCTGCAAAAAATGAATAGTAATTGTTCATTCAATTTTGTTTATTAATATGATATGATTATGTTTAAATAGAGTTAATAATAAATAAACTTGAAATATAGTAATATTTTAAGTTTATTTAGCTATATTTTAAATGTCAATGAAATACAACAAAATGTATTCATCTTAATAAGTATTATCGATAACTAAATCGATAAACAACATTACTACATCTCTACAAGAAAATAGTAAAACTACACAACAATAGAGGGCGCTTATTACAATAATGGAAAATTTTCTAGAACTAAGATTTTTTTTAAATTTGAATTGCAGACGAAATATAAATAATTCATAGAAAAACATTCCGAAGTTAGGTCCAGTCGTACTTAAAGGGACAATAGAAGTGTATTTGGTATAAATTTAAATTTGATACCTTTATTAGTTCGTAAAAATAAGGTAGTAAGTTTCATTTTATTAAAATATGTTTATTATATTATATAACTAAAAAAATGTGATTTTCGCAATTTTTCCTATATTTGCATAATATGTCAATCCTTCATGCCAAATTTCAAGATTCTGAGTTTACGGGACGTATCCTGTAGGTTTTGATTCCTTTGCGAGTGTCGAAAATTTGTTGAAAATATCGATATATCGGCTGTATCTTTTGATTGGCTTGGCTGAGAAGTTTGATATTTTCACAGCTTAAAGGGACAATAGACCTAGGTATTTGGTATAAATTCCAATTTGATAACTTTATTCGATCGTGAGAAATACGGTAGTAAGTTCCATTTTATTAAAATATGTTTATTATATTATATAACTGAAAAAATGTGATTTTCGCAATTTTCCCTATATTTGCATTATATGACAATTCTTCATGCCAAATTTCAAGATTCTGAGTTTACGGGAAGTATCCTGTAGGTTTTGATTCCTTTGCGAGTGTCGAAAATTTGTTGAAAATATCGACATATCGGCTGTATCTTTTGATTGGCTTAGCTTAGAAGTTTGATATTTTCACAGCTTAAAGGGACAATAGACCTAGGTATTTGGTATAAATTTCAATTTGATAACTTTATTCGTTCGTGAGAAATAAGGTAGTAAGTTCCATTTTATTAAAATATGTTTATTATATTATGTAACTAAAAAAATGAGATTTTCGCAATTTTTCCTATATTTGCATTATATGACAATGCTTCATGCCAATTTTCAAGATTCTGAGTTTACGGGAAGTATACTGTAGGTTTTGATTCCTTTGCGAGTGTCGAAAATTTGTTGAAAATATCGACATAATCAGCTGTATCTTTTGATAGGCTTGGCTTAGAAGTTTGATATTTTCACAGCTTAAAGGGACAATAGACCCGAGTATTTCATGTGAATTTCAGCTTGATACGTCCACGCGTTCTTGAGATAAAGGGTGGTGACAGACAGACAGACAGACAGACAGACAGACAGACAGACAGACGGACAACAAAGTGATCCTATGAGGGTTCCGTTTTTTCCTTTTGAGGTACGGAACCCTAGAAACAAAAAATTAAAATATCTATTACTGTCTGTCTTTTTTATTGAGCTAGGTTGAATGAGCTGTGTCATTTCTAAACAACATTATCAATTTATCACTTAGTTATATATTATGTAATATACCCCATTTATCCCAATTTGTGGACCTCAACACACTGAACCACTTATGAAAACGTCAAAGCAATGAATTCGCACTAACATGGTAGGCATAAAAGTTAAAAAGAACTGAAAATTGGGGCATTTCAGTTGCATAGAGCCGTAATACGTGTAGGCGGCGAAAGTGGGCGTCCTCTTGAAAAATTTAAAAGCCTTTCATGTTTGACCTAGTATCGCCGCTTGGCCTTTTATTAATAAAATTCGTTCAGCAAACTGGAAACCAAACCATCGCTGAGTGTTGGTTTTACATGTATAAGAGAGAGTGGTTTTCAATGCAGCAGATTCAGCGATGGATAATGACAAAAAAATAGAATATGCTAATTTGCTATCCATGATTAGGAACGTAGCTTGGAAATCACGTCGCCGATTCTTTGTCCCTTAGTGTGAATCAGTTCCTTTGATTAATATAGAAACCATTTGCATCTTGATTCATCATCATCAGCATTATACAGTCCTCTGGTATACATAGGCCTCTCCTATTTCATGCCACTCAACTCAATTTTTGGCGACTCTCATCCAGTTACTAACAGTCATCCTGCGAAGTCCTTTAAAAACTTAATAAACCCACCGGTTTTTAAGCTTCTCGCACTCAAATTGCTTAATACAGTTAAAACGCTTCCAATCACAATTTTAACAATGTTAAAGGATACATCTAATTCATTGCTTGATATGTTTGACAAATTACTTGGTCAACAATGCAAGTAACACAATGAATATTGTTGTAACGTTAAAAATAAAGCCATTGTTACTAAAAGTATTGTACGCAATCAAACCGCAGGTCAACCTTCTTCTTCTTCTCAGCCTATACAGGTCCACTGTTGGACAAAGGCCTCTCCAAGGTCTATTAAGCCCGCGACTCACAAGTTGTAGGTCGTAGGTTCGAACCCATCAGGTGCTTTACTTTGTGTAAATTATTTCATCACCACTGCTTTCAAAACGGTGAAGGAAAACGTCGTGAGGAAACCGACATGTTCTAGAGCCAAAAACTTCCAAAATGTGATATCTATCAACCCGCACTAGACCAGCGTGGTAGATTACGGCTCACTCCCTGGCCGGAGGCCTGTGCCCCAAAAGTGTGAACACAATAGACTGAATAATAAGGTTTTTCATAATGACCGGTCTAGTGCTGCCCGCATCAATCGGTTTCCCGTGACCTTCACCAGGTCATCGGTCCACCTTGTTGGGATCCCCCCAATGGAAATCAGGTCAATCAGTATATATTAATGTGAATAAATCTGTTTCTTTCCCTAGGGTTACAATAACTGGACAAACGGTCTCTACGGCTACTCCTGGGACATGATGGTCCACACGTGGGACGTTAGTTCCATTGTCGTCAAAGTAGTGGACAACGATAACAACGAAGAAGTGTACATTAATCCTGAAACGTACACGTTGAACAACAGATGGTCAAGACACGGAGATATGGTGCTTCAATACGCGCAGTGCCTAAAAAACAATTTGGAGAAATCTATGGGAAAAATATGGGATAACCCATCAAAGGTTTCCTCCACTAATATTTCTGTTTATGTGGATGTCTGGTGTTCGTTAAATGGAAGGTTCGTCCAAAGAATGTTTGATCCTAGAGTGGATATGCTTAAAGCGCCGTGGAGTCCATTTTGTAAAATCCCCTTTTTAATGCCGCTGTTGGATGAGACTGGCCATTGGAGGAAGGTACTGGATGATATACGCAGAGAAGTTCATTCTTGGAGTGAGCACAATGAAGTTGTTTTCTTTGCGGATTTTCCAGGTTAGTATCTACTTTTGTGAGTCAACATGTCCCTTTGTGCCTTCGATTTCATAAATCTCACATTCAGAAGCCTCAGTTGCATCACCAAAATAAGATATGAAGCGGTGCGCCAACATCTAACCGTCGAAATTATGCCGCCAATGCTTCATGGTTTATTTTATACTTTGTAACGATTACATAATACATATACTTAACATAAAATATAAGGAGGCCTACCAAATGCCTGTGATAACTACAGCGAATTTCTATAAGAATTACCATACTAATACTACATGTGTAGTAGTGGCGTGGTACTACTCCAATCAAATCAAACTCAGAAAATATTACGTTCCATAGTTGGTGACTGTAGCCTCGTGTTGTTGTCCAAGGGGAAATGTGATAAGGACACGGTGGAGCATTCGGTGGATGTCTGCTCGGCTTGGGTAGAGCACCACCGCGTCCTCGTGGCGGCGATCAGCGGCGCGTCCGACCCTTTAGCGCATCGTACCCGGCACACATCGCAACACAACTGTTCAGACCCGTCCTCTGTACGGCTTCACCATACATCATGCTGGAACACGACGAATCGCTTGGCGGCAAGACTTTGTCTGGTGGGTGATACCATGGAGCCAGTATTGCTCCATGATGGTAACTTCTGCCGGCAGCCGATGTTGGCCTACCACCGCAAAACTCTTTACTCTGAATCAACCGTCTGATACATCTTGTACTAACGGGTATATCTCTTACTTACTTTTAACATAGAACCCTTCGTTTTGGTGTTATATGCCTTGAAATCCCTTTTTTTGGAATGGGAAATCATCAAATGACTTCTCCCGCTGTGGGCGGAGCGGAAGGTCGTGCGACTTTTACTGACTAAACCCATCCGTGTTTCCTCACTTCCCTGTGCGCCAGGGCCACGGTTTCTTTTTTAACTAACCCGCAACCCTGACCCAGGAGGCATCGGTCTTCCTGGACCCCGTGTTGATGTTGCCATGAATTCCCTAAAGTTATATTTAGGACTACTTTCTATTTTGCCCACTTTACATGAAATTGATTTTCAATTCATGTAATTACTACCTACATGACGAATTACAAATTAAATCATGAATATTTTAAATTATGTTTTGAAACCGCACAAACAGAATAAGTACTTAATATTTATATTTTTTATTAACGTATGTACTTGCGTAATTTACGTAAATTAAGAAGAAATTTTAAAATATAGGCAATAGATTATATACTGAGCTTTGGAGGAATGGTTTATAGAGTTGTTAGGGTAGGTTATTTCTATTTGTATGATTGCACTGACGGATTCAGTCTCAAGTGCTTACGGAAAATACTTCACATCCGATGGTCTGACGGCAAACGGAATACTGAAGTGCTGCGAAGGGCGAATGTAGGTGGCATTGAGTTTTCTTATGCGGCGTCAGCTTCATTCTTCTGCGCGGACATGTGACGCGTATGACGGAGGAATGAATAGCTAAGCGCATCCTTTACTCAGAACTTGAAGAGGGCAAGCGGCTGCATGGTGGACAACTCCTCAGGTACAAAGATGTGCTGAAGCGATACATGAAGCAGTGCGACATTAATCCTTCGTGTGGGAGCAGCACGCAGCCGGAAATCTAACGTCAAAGCGTTTGAAAACAGGCGGCTCTTTGGGCTGGATGCAAGACGCTACGAGCTGAAGGCCCGACCACCTGCGGTTTTATTTATGTTAATGGTATGCCCTCATGGGCGCCCGTCTTCAACGACATCAAATTGCGTTATTTACGTTGTTTAACAAAGTTAATAACGCAATGGATGTATGTGGTAGAACTGTCAAAATTAAATCTATTGCGGCTGATAGTGAGTTACTCAATTACCCTGCTGCATTGCCTGTAATAGCGGTTATGATTCATCATCATCTCAACGTTAATCCCAGTCGCAACCGAAGCTTTTTCAGCTTTGGAGCCTGGGATCCGCTTTATCGGTCTAACTGCTGATTTTGGCTAAACTTCTATATTTTCCGTGAAGCGATTGCCGTCTGACCTCCACAAACCAAAGGCGATGTCGAAGCATTGCAGTTAGACCAATTGTTGGACTTTTGAGGGCTCCAACAACCCTTATCGACTGTCATTAGATGTTCGTATGACAACCGGGACCAATGGCTTAACGTGCTTTCCGAGGCACGACCAGACCAGTGCAAATATTCATATTCATGCACTGCGCGGGGATTGAACCCGCGCCTCCTTGCGCAGCGGCCGCGTTCGCTACCGCTACGCCACGGAGGCTGTCAATTTCAAGTTGTGATATCAATACAGACATTAAAAGCTACGTCTCACAAAATGAGATGACGAATAAAAACAATATTTTTAGTACACGACTTAGATTCGCAAATAATTATATGTACCTACTCGTCCAAACACGGTAAATTTATTCCGTGACGTCAAAGCATATTGGGCCATAAAAATAGCAGCAATTAAAATATTTAACAAATTGTTACGGGCTAGGGGTACTAAAACGCCGGTTAAGGATTGCAAAGTTTCGATTCGATAGGTCACCTTAGGTCTAGCAATGCGTTTTTATACGGTGCCTCAACAATGTCTAGGTTTCGAGTTATAGGGTTTAAAAGTTACGCACTGCATGTCACGCGATATTGAACCTTATGTCATCGACATAAGATGCATTCGTAACAATATTCTAAAATAATAAGGGCACTACCTCTATGTATAATACGGTTTCACCCGCGTTAGTTTCGATCTCGTGGGAATATAGAGATAAAAATTTTCAATGTGTTTGTTATTCTTGATTATAAACTACTAGCTGTGCCGTGCGGTTTCACCCGCTTAGGTTTCGATGTGGCTTTTTTATATGCTCCGCTCCTATTGGTCGCAGCGTGATGTTATATAGCTTAAAGCCTTCCTGAATTAATGGGCTATCTAAAACAAAAAGATTTCTTCAAATCGGACCACTGGTTCCTGAGATTAGCGCGTTCAAACAAACAAACTAACAAACTCTTCAGCTTTATATCTAACTAACGGCCGCCAGCGACTTCGTTCGCGTGGAGTTAGTTATGCTCCGCTCCTATTAGTCGCAGTGATGCGTGATGTTATATAGCCTAAAGCCTTCCTGGATTAATGGGCTATCCAACGCAAAAAGACATTTTCAAATCGGACTAGTAGTTCCTGAGATTAGCGCGTTCAAACAAACAAACAAACAAACTCTTCAGCTTTATAAGTATATTAGTATCAGTATAGATAGACACATTGAACTGTAATACCTCAGTGGATAGACATATAAAATTCTCGTGTCGCGGTGTTTGTGGTTAAACTCCTCCGAAACGGCTTTCCCGATTCTCATGAAAGTTTGTGTGCATATTGGGTAGGTCTGAGAATTGGACAATATCTGTTTTTTATCGCCCTAAATGTTAAGGGTAATCCACCCTAATTATTTTTAATGAACTAAAGAAATGTTTCCTAAAAAAAATATATATACATAGCAAAACAGCTAGTATTAGTTTAGATTTGTTTGCCAAACTTCAACCACATTCGTTAAGTTTTTGCGTAAAAGAGTAACAGACATTTATACATCCATCCATACTTACATTCATACATAAGAAGTACGATAAGAAGTAGAGATAACGTCAAACTACCCGAAACTGTCAAATATTCCCAATCAACCTTGAGTGAGCTTTAATGCATCAGTGACTTAGGTAGTTGAAAACCGAATAAAGAAATCTGACAGATTGTAGTAGCTTAATGTGCTGTCTGTACAATTTATTTTGTAGTATGAAAAAAGTTATTGATAAAAAATACAGATAGATATGATTACAAATTTTTATCATATTAAGTACCTACTTTATGTAAGTACCTTATACTTTTAAGAATCCACTAAAGTTCATAGGTAGGAATCATTTTAATTTTTAACATGTAACAGGTTTAAATATATGTATACCAGTCGTTGGCGAAACATGTAAGATAATAATTCTATTTATAAGGCCTTTAAGGTGCAGACGCCAACGAACGGTCCCACTACGCGAACCTGTCAAATATTTCCTTTCAACCTTGAGCCTTAATGCTTCAGTGATAAAGTTAAAAATCTATTAAATAAATTTGACAGATTTTAATAGCTTGATGAGCTGCCAGCTGTACTATGTTTTAAAATATATATAACTATATTCTATCCTAGTTTAAAATGGTGCAGTGCGCTGCTACGGGACTGTAGCTAGCATTTCTTGGTCATGTCTGACTCATCCTCCTTAATATCAATTGAACCCGTCCTTATTAATTTCAACTAACGACGCTCATGTTTTCAGGTTACGACCAAGAAAAATTTATCCCAGTCGAACTACAAAATGTCACACTAACTGTCCTCGAAGGAACAGTCGTCTACGAGCCCGAAGTTACCCAAAAAGGTATTGGACAATCCTTCAAAATGAGCAAAGGAAACCGGATTCAGGTTATCAACGGAATGTTCCACAAAGTTTTAAACATCGGCGAAGACCCTGCCTTCTATATGTACACCTATTATAACAGGACCGATGTGAATTTTGAAAAAGATAACTTGTCTAATATTAAATTACCTTTGTTTCGAGAACTGTTCAATAGGTTTACGAATATGATCATTTTTGGTGATCTGGTGATCCGAAATATATTTTATATGTTCAAATTTTCACAGTGTAGTTCATAAAACATAGTTAATAATTATTATTATTACTGACGCCCACTGCGCATCAAGCTACTACTAACTACTAAAATATTTTGAACTTTATTAAAGAGTTAAGATTAATCGGGATAATTTGTCAGTATAGGATACCTTAACCTGTTGACGTCTGTACATTATTCTGATATGTTATTTGCAATTTCGAATTACATAGGTATTTGTTTTTGTAACATTGTTAGGATAAACTTTTGAACAAACGCGCGATACACTGTGTTGCAAACTTATTATTTATTTCTTCACCTTAGAATGCTTATATTGCAATGCGCTATCACCAAAAGATCTCAGATAAATAAATGCTTGGGCACCTAATAAATCTAATAATATTTGCAAAAATATAATAAAATAAATCTTAGTTTGTGAACGCATCTAGTGGCTCGATTGAAGATTCGTGAAGACTGCATTGCAAAACGGTGTTACTAATACTATGTCTTAAAAAATAAATAAATAGAAATTGTACGAATTTAATAAAAACTGATTGAAAAGAAAATGTCTACTTATTATTTTGTCATCAATATTCTTTTTTAAACTTCCAGTACCTGAAAAGAAAATAGCAGTGCTTTTTTATAACTATCTCACCTTCAAAACTTATAACTTATATGAAGTGAGTTTGGTCCTAGTTGATTTGAGTTTCTACTGCTGTTAGCTGCTAGCTGTCAACTAATGCTAGAGATTAACACCATTGACTGCTCACTTCACCAAACTTTTCATGGTGAGATTTTTGCTGAACCTTATAAGAACACTTCGTTGTCAGTCTGTCTGTCCGTTCTCAGGAATGCATGAAGTTATCAAATTGAAAAGAATATACAGAAATTATTCTTGCTATCCCTTTAAGCAAAGAAAAAATTAAACTTATGCAAGTCAATGCAATCAAAAGATACGGGTGTTTATGTTCGGTTTATGCCGCACATTTTAACAGGTTCAAAGGAATCAAAATCTATAAGGTACAGACGACAACGCAACAAGCTACAACAATCTGTGTTTATTTATTAGATTTTCTACTTTGCCGCTAAAGTACTAAGGCTCAAATTTGAGTGGGAATATTTGTCAATTTGTAGTAGTTTTACAAGCTGTCGTCTTTCTTCCCGTTGACATAGAATAATAGAATCATTAAATTTGCAAAGAAGTGCATATTATGAAAGTACAGAAATGTTGGAAAATTCAGGAACCTTATATTTGTAGTTACATTACAAAAAAACAATCTCGTGATAACCTATTTACATTCCTACCTCAAACTTTGTGCCGGTTTTTAATAATACATTAAGACTCATTTTTGTTTGATTGTATGGAGCAATTTGAATAATTTTGAAGTATTATGCTCTAAAATTACTCAAATTGCCAGTAATAGTGCACAATTATGCCGGTCAGATATGATATACCTACTGAATCCACGGTAAAAAATTGGGCGATGAACACCACCAGTGTGGTGAACACCACAGGTAAACACCTACTCAGTTGCAGGCACAGCACAGTCTTGATTTGAGAAACAGGTGTTATCATTGAAAATTTACCTCTTTATGAAATTAATAAACAGAAACTTTTAGTATTAAAATATATTGATATTCGATTAGTATAGTTTTCAGATAAAGGTACTTAAAACGTATTTTATTTGGGAAAGTTATAATAAAATTGGTACGTTATTTTTATGATAATCTGGTAACACTGCGTAGCGCGGCGGGCGGGTTTGTCTGTCAAATAGAAAATGAAGGCGACAGCAAACGGCGTGGCGTGAAACGAGTTCATTCATCTTTTCCTCTTGCCGCTGTGACGAGTCAAAGAAGTTCGGGCTCTAGCCGACGCCTCGTCACTGCGAATAAATAGTAAAACCGAGGACATTCCGTGACCATTATCGAAATTAGTGTCATAAAGGCAGCACGCCTTGCCGCCCATTCGAAATATTGTCATTTTAGTCATCTGTGATATAACGATACAGCGGTATCCTGTTATTCAATTTTAGGTTAAAAGTCTCGTGTGATGATCAGTGCAACATTATAGTTAAGGGACTGTGCGCGCCAGGGTTTCGTGACGGGTATCCCAACTGAACTGTTAGAAAAATGGAGTCCCCGGTGATGGCATACGCGTTCGATGTAACCCCGAATTACTCGTACATTTTCGAATTCGAAAACGAATTTATCCATTCGGACTATCGGAAATGGATGACCGAAAATTGGACTGTGGCTTTTTACTACGTTGGGGTGTACATGGCGTTCATTTTTGGCGGTCAATACTA
Source organism: Sesamia nonagrioides (assembly GCA_017933935.1). Taxonomy (NCBI): domain Eukaryota; kingdom Metazoa; phylum Arthropoda; class Insecta; order Lepidoptera; family Noctuidae; genus Sesamia; species Sesamia nonagrioides. Next base: position 328,806 of record JADWQK010000307.1, on the reverse strand, counting down.
CATGCAGAACCGACCCAGGTATGTACATAATGATGTGTTTCCTCTAGGCTCTATCCCTAGTTCTGAGTTTGCTGTTCTAGTGGCCCACTGATATAAAATTAATTGACATAACACAGGATCTAAAGCATTCTATAACAATACAACCTGCAGTCTGGTGTAGTTTCACAGCCTCCTGTTTTTAAATTACATTCTTAATTTTCGTGATTAAATTGTTTTGAATTTTATATAATAGCTCAATAGTATACTGTAGCTCAAATAAGTAATAAACTTATGATCTTCCATTTTGCTGTTACAGGATTGTATCTTTATAATATTTTAGGAATTTGATAAAGTTTTTTAACTGATCAATAATTATGTTATGATTCATACCCATGACTGACTCACAGTTAAAAATACTGTCTAGAATGTTGATATGATGAGCTTAATAATATCAACAGTCAATTTTAATTTTTTAAACTTTGAATTTAGTGCATTTTGTCATGATTATTTATCCCTTCATTTGCTTGTTCATGACCTATCCAATACTTCCTGACGTTTTGTTTATTATAGCATAACTAGATAATTTTATAAACATAAACACTCATGATTAATTATAATTTTATATCATGCACTGATAAACTATTGTAGTAGAAATAGGATGTAAATATTACTGAATTTATTTATTAAATCATGCAAATAATCATCATTTAATGTTAGGATGACATTTTTTTTAAATATTAAAATTAAAATCTATGATATCTAATAACACTCCCACCGTTTCATTGATTTATTTATTATAGCCAGAATATACTAGTGAAATGAAAAATATTCATGTGGTAAACCACCAGGGTAATTTGCGTAGCAACCTATAGTAGCCTAGTAACGGTAGTGGTTTCATTTTGAAAGTTTGACAACATTCATTGTGTTATATATGTTGTTGAGCAGACATGTTTTTCAAACATAATAGGCAATTTATTAGCAATGAGCTTCAAAATGATTCCAATTGATAGTAAGAGTTTGTTACGCAATTAGAGTGCAGGTCATAGGCCATCGGTTTGCCAAATTTCATTCAAATTCATTCAGACATTAATGTGTGAAAGGGTGACAATTTGTTACTTTTGCATATTACGTGAGTAGTTACATGTTTAGGAATGAATTTTGGAGACATTCCATTGTAATACACTTTAATTACATCTGCAAAGTTTTAAATCGTGATCAAATAAAATTATCATCATTATCAAAAATAGACAATTAAAATAAATTGCCTTTTTGTGTCACCAAGCAAAACACTAAAAGACTTTTTTTGGTATTGAACATGACACATAAATTCATGTATGTATGTATCATCTCGTAATACAAGACTGACATTCCTTAGTTTTCATGCATGAATCATGGAGCCATGCTAATGCCATGCAGCCAAAAGTTTTATTAATAAACCATGAGCTTGCACTGCCATTACAATAAATGATGAATCAGACAGTTTTCTTTTAAATTAACCAGTTTTTCCTGTGTCTGTGAAGGTCAGAAAATGTATTACCTAAATAAAAAGTAACTTATTTTGTTTTAAGTAGAAAAGCTGAAGTCAATTAAACTATTTAAACATACATATAATTTATTTTTAATATATCATGCATTTTTCTCACAAAAAAAAATAAACATTCTGACAGTACCATTATGTCCTATCCCTGGTCACAATATATCCGAGTGCCAAATGTCATCCAGACCTATTCTGCTGGTAATGTATAAGCCCCGCACGATGATATTGCGATGGAACCTTGTCACAATAACAGCTTTGTGACGTCATCTGTCACACGAAAGGACAGCTAGCAAAAGAATGTTAAATGCAAAATTATAGTTTATTAATTTTGCATTTAACATTCTTTCGGGTTAAGGATTTATTTGTATTTTATAATTTTATTATACATACACATACCTACTCATCCATATTCTGACAAATAAACTTTCATTATTAAAAATTCAAGGAAATAATTCTTGTAGACGTAAGAAAAATATACTTATTCGTATATCTTTCTTACATGTTTATTAACTTTTGCTAACTACATTTCTGTTAATTTGTGAGCGGGAATTAAACCAGAGTACCAAATAACACCAGGATAGTATGTAATTTTTTTTTTATATATAATTCAATATAATCTTACCCTATTTATTCAATTCCACTCATACAGTCTTCCGAATCAGAACGGCTTTCTGTGTCTGTCGTTTCCGATTCACTGTCGTCTGCCGTATTTATGATAAATAACTCGTCAGTTATTCGATCTTTTTTCCAATATTCCTCTTCAAGCCGTTTAACATGATTGACTTCCTTTCGCCTGTCATCTGGAGTTATTGACGCCAACGCCTCCAATGTCAGAGCTTCAATGCGACTTTCCAACTGCTCCACATTTTTTTCTGACACCCTCATCTTTACCAGGTTCCAGATGTACTCAATGGGGTTGAGGTCGCAGTTGTAGGGTGGTAATCTAACGACCTCATGGCCATTGGCAGCTAATAAATTGACAATTTTATAATTTTTCGGCGGTCTGTGCCGTTTAATTAATAAATACAGTTCAGGTTTTGTACTGTCGTTGGGAAAGTCGATGTTGTGAGCTTGTAGCCACTCAACCATCAACTGTTTTTTATTGTTCATACTTGGTGGCCTATTCTCTTCCCTACTGTGATAAGGGGCGTTGTCCATCACAATTATGGAGTTGCGTGGTATGTTGGGTACTAATTTTTCTGTAAGCCACTTGGTGAAATTCTCAACATTCATTTGATCATGGTAATCCCCCGTTTTGGTGTCTGCTTTAAACATTAAAAGGGCATTGTCAACAAAACCGCTTTCACTTCCCGCGTGAACTATTATCCATCGGCGGCCGGGGCTGTCGTTCCGTCTCACTCCGACATCGGTTGCTGTTTGCCAACATTTTTTTACCGTGTAGTGTGCGTGTATCCACGTTTCGTCGAGATAAATAACGGGTCTTTTGTTATTAGCGAGCGAGTCATTTTCTTTCATACGTCATAAATATCTAGCCCTCCACGCTTGAATTTGGGGTCTTTCAATTAGAGCCAGTCTTTTTTGGTAGCATCGTTTAAATTGGTAGCCTAAATCACATTTAATTATTTTTCTTAATGTAGTTTCACTATTGGTATAATTAAGGTCTAATTTTGAAGCCGCCAAGATTTTGCGCATTGTGGGTATTTCTCTCCTCACCGTATACATTGAATGTATAATATTTCTTAAAGCTGTTAAGGAAAACCCGTCGAAATATTCCTTCTTTTGTCTTTTTCCTTTAGTAGAAGTTCTCATTTTGCTGCCACTGGCTGTTGCCGACTCATGCTCTCGTCGCAATTTAGTCACAGTATTTTTTTGCAACGCCTGTGGCACATGCCACACGCTCCGTGAATTTGGTTTAGCTGTTGCTTCGGTATTAAAATGTCCTCAGTAGTGTCCGAAGTACTTTTTAAAGCACGGTTTATACTTTCAAGAACTAACTTACAGTCCTCTTTTTCTTTAACAAAATAATTGTCCACTTTAATTATAATTTCACGAGCACGATTGTGAATTCATTTCTTACTCATTTTAACGAGTAACAGCTAACAAAACTAAACAACAAAACTCAAGAACAACAATAAAACAGGATAACAAAAACAAAAAACTAACAAAAATATTCGATGTGCGTAAGTGGGTAAGCGCGGACTGAACTTGCGAACGGTACTGACGGTGCGAGGTCGACTACGTCACCAAGATGGCCGCCGATCGCAATATCATCGTGCGGGGCTAGTATGAAAAAGTAGTGGTTTGTGTAACTTTCACATTTACCTTTAACATTTAATATATCTCACAACTATGCCCAGTTATTTTGTTTAGCATTCTATCTGACTTTGTCTTTAATTGGTTCTTAAAATTGGGTTAAAAAACAAAAACAATATTTTTTTTAATCCACCTGGTAATTTTAAAGCATAATGTGTCCAAACTCTTAAAGGTACTGATACTGTAATGCCAACTGTGGTTTCAGTTGTGATAAGACAAATTGCAGTTGTTTTTGGGCCAGATTCTGACAGTTTTTAGATTGCTGTATATATACCCTGAAACAACAATATAACACCAGGAAAACATAAATCTTAAAAATCAACCGTTTGTATTTTAAATATAGATAACAAATATACAGAAAAAAAAGATATTATATACAAAAGATACAGTCAAATTGAGTAACCTCCTCTGTTTTGAAGTTGGTTAAAATAAAAAGCAGATGTATTTATACTAATTATTATCTTTTAGGAGTGCTAATAACAATTATTTCTGGTATAATAATTAAATTACTTTCAAAATATTTTCCTAACAAATAGCCCTATATTTAACAAATAACCTAACCTTTTATCCTTAGTCATGAAACTAAGACCTATAGAAGTCATTCAATTAAAACAAGATTACAACACAATATAGTAGTAGTAAACTATTAATTGATCATCCTAACAATTAGCATGAGTAATTAAGAAATGTGACTAAGAAAAAACCAGATGTTGCAGTGATATTGAAATCTTGACAAGAAATCTATTAATACTATTAATTTATCAATAATGCTTGTAAGTCCGACTATGCAAATAATCATGAATGATATTACTAATTACCGATTAAAGAGAAATTATATGTCTCGGTTTAGATACCTGACTCACTCATAATCAAGCTATCCACCGCAAGACTTCCCCGAATGCACTTCACTCTACTCTATTCTCGGCAAGCCTATGAAGATTGTGACTAGAGAAACAAATATATTCTTGACTCAAGAATATATTTCTAGTCCAATTATTTCATCAGCCTTACAGCTGACGACCATACGATAACTCAATACGATCAGAAATAAGCCTTTCTCGGTAATCACGTTTTTCAGGATACTACATTATACTTTAGTAGAGGTAAATAACAAGGAAAAATATTTCCGAAACCTGATAAGTTTGCTGGCAAATTCATGATAACCGACAAAAAAAAACAACCAATCATGATAAATAACAGGCATTTAATTTTATGTGATGGCAATATCTACTGAACATGATGATTATATCTTACAGCATAAAAAAAAAAACTATTTATAAACAGGTAATATTCGAGAACAGTAATCCTATAATACATATGTAAACAAATATGTTTACATCATATGAACACAGTTATCAGGTAAATGATTACATTTTGCAGTATACTGGCTTAACTACTCAATATAATCCATGATATAAAGGTGTAACCTTTGTTTCTCATCCATCTGTTTTATTACCAAGACGTGCAAGAAATTATCTGTTTATCACCTACAGTTGAACCAGTGACATTATGTGAGATAAATAGGAGTCAGGAAGGTTATAAGGTTAATTGATATGTCAATTATTATCTAAACTTTCCCTGAGTATAGTTTCTCGCTCAAGTATTGATGTATTGTTAGATAGAAATATGTTCTAAGTGATTGGAAAGGTCTTCAATAATTTCATGAAAATGGAAGAATAACTTGGCAATTTTATCTCATAGGGAAGGTTATAATTATTTAGTATGTAGATTGAAAATAACAGGGGAACAAGCATGCTACCTTGCGGCAGCATGCTTGGCTATCATCCATACGCATTAGGAGGATCATACCTAGTCTATTCAGATACCGTGCCTCTCCAAATTGTTGTGATAAATCCGTGTGTGTGTAATTTGTGTATAAAGCTGAGCATACTACACAAATGAGGTATTTGAACAGTAATGGACAAACTGTCGAAAGTCTCAGCCAAGCACAGACGCGCATCAAACTACCCGAAAGTGTAAAATTTTCACCTCAACTCTGAAAAAATGAAACTTCAACCTGCATTAGGTTCAATTTCGATTAGGAAAATAAGACAATCAGCCATAAAATTGAAAGAACTTGACAATTAGCTATAAAATTGAAAATATCTTAAAGTAGTTTGACAGATTGTAGTAGCTTAATGTGCGTAATTCATCACAGTTTTTTTCTCTACGTCGTGATGACATGAGAATATCAATTTATACCTATTTGAAGTACATCGTAATGAATAAGTCGTAGGTCTTCTCTCAGACTTGCGTCAGAATATAAATAAGGGCCGTAACCTTCGGATCTTAGAAAACAGCATCACAAGATAATTGCCACCTTTGCTAATCTTCATTTCCTCAATAAGGCAATTTCAGGATATTAAATAACACTGTATGTACTAACACTGTAATTGCGAAGCCTACAAACAGTATTAAAAATGCAAATGTACAACTCCGATTTCATTTCCAGGTACCTAGATTTTTATAACTTTCTCTGTATGGCCATTCTTATTTAGCTTTGATGGGTAGCGACCAAATCACGTACAAAAAAAAAATATTGAGAACTGAAGAATTTTAGTTGCTGTCCTGCATTAGATTAAGTGATTCTAGCAAATATTTTTTGCAATAAGTTCATACGGAACTGAAACGTGGTCGCTCAGAATAGGCCTCATACGAAGGCTCAAGGTCACACAAAGCAAGCTAAGCTCGGAGTTTCTCCGCGCGATCGAATCCGAAGTGAGGAGATCCGTAGAAGAGCCAAAGTTACCGACGTAGCTCTTCGAGTCGCTAAAATTAAGTGGCAGTGGGCGCGCTCATTGCCCGTAGAACCGATGGCTGATGAGCCAGTAAGGTTCTGAAGTGGCGGCCACGTACCGGAAGACGCAGCGTAGGAAGGCCCCTAAGGCCGATGGATGCGACCAGCACAAGACCGGTCATTGTGGAAAGCCTCGGGGGAGGCCTTTGTCCAGCAGTGGACCTCTATAGGCTGAACGACTAATAGATCAGCTTAATGAGAATTTATCTGTATCATTATAATAGAACGAAGATGAATCGATTGGCCAAGCTTTGTAACTATGGGAGACCCCATATTTAACTGTGGAACGCTACTGCTGGGTTTTACGTATCACTAACCACAGGAAGTCGTGGTAGAAAATGCTGTTTTAAAATCTTTATAAATAAAACTGAAATGCCGTGTCTTGGTAAGCGTACCATTTTAGAACGTCTGGGCAGATTTGGCATTAAGTTCGTAATAACACGGTAGATGCTAACGTGTGCTAGTGTGAAATGTGAATTGCATTTTTATGGGTAGAGATGTTGGAAATATTTCCTGGGAAACTGAACCAGCAAAAACTGAAACCGCTTTTTTATAGGGGTTTTGTATATCTATACTTATAAAGCTGAAGAGTTTGTTTGTTTGAACGCGCTAATCTCAGGATCCGACTGGTCCGATTTGCGTTGGATAGCCCATTAATCTAGGAAGGTTTTAGACTATAAGATTACGCTGCGACCAATAGGAGCGGAGCATAATTAACTGCACACGAACGAAGTCGCTGGTGGCCGCTAGTTTTTATATACATATAGGGCAACGTCTGTTAGGTTAGCTAATAGGTTAGCTAATAAAAATACAAACTTATATTTACTTTCGACGTTACATTTGTAAGATCAGAATGACTAAATCCCTTTGAATGGCGGGCTTTGGAGATTACGTAAAACCAAATATTCGTTATAAGGATTATCTAATTTCATAATATAAGTTTACAAAAACGATATAATGCTAAACGAGGGTAATCGGGACGCGTTGGTTCGACCGCTCCGGTGGGATGGGTGGGTAGACCCGAGTGGGCGAATCTCATGAATGAAACTCCGCATCCGATCTGCAACGTTACGTAACTCAGTTTGGCACGCTTTCATGAATAAAACCGTTTTCCCCGCCACACTGCATTTTCCGCTGATTCATATTGCCCATTTTCATGATTTTGTACAACATCCTATACCTTTTCTTTTAAAAGTATCGCTTTCGTTTGTGTTACTTCATCAGCAATTAAGTGAAAGTTTAACACGGTGAATACTGGTCTCGCTTACACTGTATGTGTGACGTCACCATGTGGTCCAAGCCTGTCACTATGATGGACGACGAGAATAAGTGAATATTTATGAATAACATATTCATGAAAGTATTCCAGACATTCATTATTTCCATAGAATTTGTACAATACATACGTTAAATAATACACCAATTTGTTCGTGTCAGTTGTTACCTGTCTATTTTGCATCTTTCACATCCATCACATTCTATGATATTTATTACTATAAAAGAAGGTAACATGTAGGTCAAGGTAAGTCTTCTATTTCAGTGTAATCCTGAGGCTTCGGTGGCGTAACTCGGTGAGTTCAATTACGCAGATTACGCGAACTTTACGAGATACTCCAGTTTAATGCCGACATAATCTGATGAAAGTGACCCTCATTGAGCTTCAATTGGATGATTTGGTTAACTTAAACTAATTGCCTTTGTAAACCCATTGTAATTCCGTACATCTATCTTCGAAGGTTGGCATTAATCATTTTCATTTGGACAAGATTGCTTTGCGTTGGTCCGATGTTTTCGTCATGTGGGTCTAGAACTGATTTCAGATCAGTAGTTGATATTCCGGATGTCTGCCAGCTATAACAAGCTCAATGTAAACAGCGCTTCTATTGCTTAAGCGCCGGTGAACATCATCACCATCATCAACCTTTTATCGTCCCACTGCTGGGCACAGGTCTCCTCTCATACAGAGAAGGATTGAGCATAATCACCACGCTTGCTCAATGTGGGTTGGCGATTTCAGACTTATAAAGTCCAGGTTTCCTTAAGATGTTTTCCTTCACCTTCAGTCATTGGTGTCCAAGATATACTTAGAAAGTACATATAACTTTAGAAAAGTTACATTGGTAGGTACTTGCCTGACCTGGATTCGAAACCGCGCACTCATACTTGAGAGGCTGGTGTTTTAACCACTAGGCCACCACGACATGAACATTTACATTCACGCCGGTGAACATTTACACCTATTTAGACAATGCTTTGATTCTTTAGAGTACTTTTCAATTCTCACGATATTTTGTGGATAAAATGTTTTTGGAAGCTAAGAATGCCAAAGGATTTGCTAAAAACTTGGTTTGCTATATATGTATAATGTGACTGTGTTAAAAAGACTTTCACTTGTCAAAGATATCACTTTATTAAATGAATTAACCTTATTAAAAAAAAATATAGTAGTCGTTTATTAGCCAGACTGATTCTCGTGAGCTGTACTTTCATTGAAGTTGATACTAGCATTTTTATTGATTGTCAGTTATTCTGTAGCTGATTGCAGCATATACTGAAATGAATTGTGACGTCATTTCAAAGTTTGCGCCGTCATTTTAAAGTTGGAGTTAATTCGTGTGCATTGTAACTTCCTCGTTCATTTATCATGTACTAGCTGTTGCCCGCGACTCCATCTGTGTGTTGATATAAAATAAGCGCCTGTTAAAATAATAGGAGCAATATGTCCATATTGCTCCTATTTTTTGTTATTGCTCTTCCCCTATTGGTCATTTCTCAGGCTCTAGACTATCTGTATACCAAATTTCATTACAATCGGTTCAGTAGTTTTGGCGTGAAAGCCGGACAGACAGACTTACTTACTTTCGCATTTATAATGGTTTACATTTTAGTATGGATTCATTGTTCGTGTCAGACAATCGTGTTCATTGGTGGTGGACGAAGCTTGTTTACCTCTGTTGGGTTTTGTTAAAATTAAGTTTATTTCGAGTATCGATAGGAGTTATTTTTGATCGTAAACTTTTTCGTTCAATGCTATTCTTAGACATATAAGCCCCGCACGATGATATTGCGATGGAACCTTGTCACAATAACAGCTTTGTGACGTCATCTGTCACACAAAAGGACAGCTAGCAAAAGAATGTTTAACGTAAAATTAATATTAGGGTTAAGGGTTTATTTCTATTTTATAATTTTATTATACATACACTCTTTATACCTACTCACCCATATTCTGACAAATAAACTTTCATTATTAAAATTTTCAAGGAAATAATTCTTGTAGACGTAAAAAAATATACTTATTCGTATATCTTTCTTACATGTATACTAATTTTTTCTAACTACATTTCTGTTAATTTGCGAGCGGGAATTGAATCAGAGTCCACTGTGTAGCAGTCATGTGTTAATTACTACCTACATCTATCAGATCAATACATAGTATAAAACAAAGTCGCTTTCGCTGTATGTCCGTATGTATGCTTAGATCTTTAAAACTACGCAACGGATTTTGACGCGGTTTTTTTAATAGATAGAGTGATTCTTAAGGAAGGTTTGTATGTATAATAAATGCATAATATAGTAGAGAAACACTGAGAAATCTAAAAAGCGCGATAAAACCGAACTCCACGCGGGCGAAGCCGCGGGCGGAAAGCTTTACAAATAAAACCAGGATAGTATGTAAAAAAATGTTTATATAATATAATTCAATATAATCTTACCCTATTTATTCAATTCCACTCATATAGTCTTCCGAATCAGAACTGCTTTATGTGTCTGTCGTTTCCGATTCACTGTCGTCTGCCGTATTTATGACAAATAACTCGTCAGTTATTAGATCTTTATTCCAATATTTCCTCTTCAAGCCGTTTAACATGATTGATTGAGTTATTGACGCCAACGCCTCCAACGTCAGACCTTCAATGCGACTTTCCAACTGCTCCACATTCTTTTCTGAGATCCTCATCTTTACCAGGTTCCAGATGTACTCAATGGGGTTGAGGTCGCCGTTGTAGGGTGGTAATCTAACGACCTCATGGCCATTGCCAGCTAATAAATTGTCAATTTTGTAATTTTTCGGCGGTCTGTGCCGTTTCATTAATAAATACAGTTCAGGTTTTGTACTGTTGTTAGGAAAGTCGATGTTGTGAGCTTGTAGTCACTCAACCATCAACTGTTTTTATTGTTCATACTTGGTGGCCTATTCTCTTCCCTACTATGATAAGGGGCGTTGTCCATCACGATTATGGATTTGCGTGGTAATTTGAGTACTAATTTTTCTGTAAGTAAGCCACTTGGTGAAATTCTCAGCATTCATTTGATCATGGTAATCCCCCGTTTTAGTGTCTGCTTTAAACATTAAAAGGGCATTGTCAAATGTCAACAAAACTGCTTTCACTTCCCGCGTGAACTATAATCCATCGTCGGCCAGGGCTGTCGTTCCGTCTCACTCCGACATCGGTTGCTGTTTGCCAACATTTTTTTATCGTGTAGTGTGCGTGTATCCATGTTTCGTCGAAATAAATAACGGGTCTTTTGTTATTACAAAGCGAGTCATTTTCTTTCATACGTCGTAAATATTTAGCCCTCCACGCTTGAATTTGGGGTCTTTCAATTATAGCCAGTCTTTTTGGTAGCATCGTTTAAATTGGTAGCCTAAATCACATTTAATTATTTTTCTTAATGTAGTTTCACTACCAGTATAATTAAGGTCTACTTTGAAGCCGCCAAGACTTTGCGCATTGTGGGTATTTCTCTCCTCACCGTATACATTGAATGTAATACTTCTTAAAGCTGTTTAGGAAAATCCGTCGAAATATTCCTTCTTTTGTCGTTTTCCTTTAGTAGGAGTTCTCATTTTGCTGGCTGTTGCTGGCTCATGCCCTCGTCGCAATTTCGTCAAAGCATTTTTTGCAACGCCCGTGGTACATGCCACACGCTCCGTGACTTTCGTAGAATTTTTCCAAATATTTTTAATAACTATTAGCAGTTGCTTCGGTATTAAAATTTCCTCAGTAGTGTCCGAAGCACTTTTTAAAGCACGGTTTATAATTTCAAGAACTAACTTACAGTCCTCTTTCTCTTTAACAAAATAATTGTCCACTTTAATTATAATTTCACGAGCACGACTGTTAATTAATTTCTTACTCATTTTAACGAGTAACAAAACAAAACTAAACAACAAAACTCAAAAACAACAATAAAACAGGATAACAAAAACAAAAAGCTAACAAAAATATTCGATGTGCGTAAGTGGGTAAGCGCGGACTGAACATGCGAACGGTACCGACGGTGCGAGTTCGGCTACGTCATCAAGATGGCCGCCAGTCGCAATATCATCGTGCGGGGCTTATACATCTTTTAGTGAGATTGATTAAAAGTCTATTTTTTATACTAAAGACGGTGAAAAAATATATTATGACGTTACACATTTGTTACGCTGTCTGAGTTCGTATTTGAAATTATTTTTCATAAAAAAGAAATACATATAATACATATTCAGCTTAATTGAAACGTCCAAATATAAACTTGTAAATGACATTAACTGATACGTTTTTAACAACGTGAAATGTTTTATTCATGTCGTTAACTGGGTAGTGTTTTTTGGAGAACTGCCCATTATTGTAATGGTCAAAGGATTTTAGCCGTATCATTTGCGTCTTGAATTGTTTACATAATTCACGGGCCTTGAAAAGTTTTTACCGCTTTTTAAGTAATATGTTGGTCTTGGTACTTACTTATTTTTGTACAAAATTGAAATAAATGTGAGTCTATTACCATACGAACTTACTCATATCATACTGCCAAAATTTATTATCAGCCTCTTTTTTTTTTCTTAACTAAGTGACTTTCATCAAGTTTTTCATTTACTGGGTTGTGGAAGTCAGATGGGCAGACGCTTCATGTCATTTTTTTTTTATATAAAAGCGTTGCCACACTAGGAATTTCTCCTGTGTCGTGGGTGCGTTTACTAACACTTCAATCTGACATACACAAACAGTCAGGTCTAGAACAACTACCTTTAGGCCATACAAGTTTGGAATCGAACCCGTTACATGCGACGCAGCAGTCGATCAAATACAAATAGTCACATTGATGATACTAGCAGGATTTATATAATAATTTGAGGTAGTAAGATACCTAAAATATATGTCATCATCATCATCATCCCAGCGTTAATCCCAGTCGCATCCGAAGCCTTTTCAGCTTTGGAGTCTGGGGTCTGCTTTACCAGTCCAACTGCTGATATGGCTTAACTTCGACATTTTCCGTGAAGCGACTGCCGTCTGACCTCCACAACCCGAAGGCGACATCGAAGCATTGCAGTTAGACCAATTATTGGACTTTTGAGGGCTCCAACAACCCGTAACGACTGCCACTAGATGTTCGTATGGCAACCGGGACCAACGGCTTAACGTGCTTTCCGAGGCACGACCAGACCAGTGCAAATATTCATATTCATGCATACAAATATTTGCACTGTGCGGGGATCGAACCTGCGCCACCTTGCGCAGCGGCCGCGTCCGCTAACGCTACGCCACGGAGGCTGTCACCTAAAATATATGTAAGTAGCATAATTACTTTCTCATGTATGTATAAGCTTGTAACTCACATGTCTTAGAAGACTGAAATTAATTTTTAATCAAGTCCTCCAAGCTCTAACGCGGATTATCGAGCCAGGTCACTAACCTAACCCAGGGTCAGCTTGTTTAATGATATTGACATTCACATCCTTCGCGTTAACGACTACATATTACATCAATTAACTACATAGGTATATTGGAAGTTAAAAGCTTTCGTCCCCCTTTCTCCATTGTGACAGAAAGAGATAGAAATGCAATCATGAATCTTTATTCTTGACCCTTAATTGTTTTTCGTTCAGAGCTTCGTAATGAGAATGGTCTATGTATTAGATTAATGTTTGTTACATGCCAACCAATTGTTTTCCAGTTACTGTATGCATAATATTATATTAAAAAGTAAAACTTGCCAATGTCACGCCCATTCCTTATGAAGGGAATAATATGCATGTGGTTCATAAATTTATTTTATAACTTTTTCAGATAAAGTTTTTCATCTCTTTCGATGAAGGGCTCATTATTCTATCGACATATAGTTTTTATTCGTGAAATAAAATTGAGTTTTGACAGTTATTGGAAGAACTGTCAAAATCAAAATTATGCCTACGATAAAATTGTCTGGTGTTGGAAAAGTCGGCCCTTAGTTACACAAACCTGGTATATAATTTTTGCTAAACATTTTGTAATACATCCTTTTTGATTTCGTATAAAATTAATAATACTTATTCTTGTTTCTCTTTGAGAGATTTTCTACCCAATCCGGTTTAGGGACGATTTTATTCATAAATCTAAAAACACTCTTCTTATAAAGATGCTCATTGTATTGGATTAATCTCCAGCTGCTGTGAACATCGAGATAAACACCGTCCAAGGTCGGGGGAGGGGCCCGCAACCATTTTCTGGCTATCCGTTGTGTTTATTCCGAATGCAGAATTTTTGAACAGTATCCAAAAGTTAGCTGATGTCTTGTTGTTATTAATTTTTGAATTCTAAATTATAGTGGCTTGGGATCCTTGGTTAAAATCCTCATTATTTGTCGTTCTTGAGGTTATTTATTTGAAGATTACTGCATAATGTAGGCAAGTCCGTCATCAGCTCAGCACACTCGGGTTTTCAGTGTAGGATTCTCCTTTCTCCTTTTTTTGTTTATCGATGCTTTGTAGGGGAAGCTTGGCAGAGATTGTCTATTATACTATAGAAATAAAGTAAAACTATTCGTTGTGGCTCGTATAGGAAGATCATAAAACTAAACTAAACATAATCTAAAAAGGATTGTGTGGTTTTATGAAAACACGGTAAAAGTGAAACTTCTTTCGAGTGCCTTTCACGTTATCCCTACTCCGAGGCTGACCGTCACGCGACATGCAATACACAGACGAAAAGTTTGAGACGATGTAATAAAAGTTTCACTTTCAAATATAAAAAAAATAACAAAAAAAAATCGGTAAATGCTATCCTAAGACGAGGCCAAAAGACTTCTATCTCAGTAGTCAGAGGCGTCGACATTTAAAAAATAAATGTAGCAGCGCTGGTGCACTACAGAAAACCATATAAAACTGTCTCCCTGAAAGACGTAAAAAGTACATTGTCACCACTTACGATAGCCATACATCATGTTCATGATCAGCCACGATGTTAGATTAAATAAAAATACTCCTTTATTTAGGGTTATTCCTTCGAAACCTTGAACATGGCGTTATACTACTGCTTGCGTTGCTGAATTTTTTTCTCCGCTAAACTTAGTTTTCGGGCATCGGCCCCGAAGGCAAGAACCGTTAAATCAAGGCAAGCCAGTTGTAATTTGCGTACTTATGTATTGCGAGTGAAATGCCACCGCGTCGTACCGCCGTTTTTCACAGGATATATATTTTCATATTATACTTTATAGCAATTTGCGGACCTTTGCCTAAATTGATGACTTTCGCCGACGCACCTATGCGACATTGGAAATAAAATGTCGTGTTTATAATTTGTTTAGGACATGTGATTCGTTACAACCGATCATATGCTCTGAATTTCTGACCTACGATTTACGGGTTCCACGTATAGTTGCTATTCGATGGATCCTCCAAATATCGTATAGTACTTGGCCCCTTTAGACTGTGGGCTAGTCAAAATTCCAGGCATTTTTTTACACTATATGTATACATGACGCAATGTCTACGCGGCTCCGCCATATTAAAAACATCGCTGTTTTATTTAGTACATAACTGTGATATTTTTAAATTGTCTGATCATGCATCTATGTTAATGTGGTACGTTAAGATCCATGAATTCTTCTTTTGTGTCGATCCGTATGTACTGACGACAGCAGGTCAAGCTACCCGAAAGTGTCAAGTATTGCCAATCAACCTTAAGCCTTAATAATTTGATGATAAAGTTGAAAATCAAATGAAGAAACTTGATAGGTGTGCTGTCATGAAATAGAAAACAGTGTATATATCAATACCGTAAAATCTAAAGTTTCAGATGGACCATTACCACCACTACCATTACACCACTAGTGCCTGACGTTTCTTCTGGAATAATTTGTACATTTTTTCGAAGTAGGTACTATACCTACTTCTAAAAAATAGCTGAGCACACAGAATTTGCCAATGGCTGGGAAACAATAATAATTTTATCATAATGTTAATAAAAAAAGAGCATAATCCAGGATGTCATAAAATGCCGATATATAATGTGCGTGCCTTTAGTTTAATTCCGTTAAGATAATATCGACGGTTAAAAGGAAATAGGGTATAAGCGACAAAAAATGAAATGTTCAGGAGAGCCGTTCAAAGTTTTAAATTTTAGAAAAACTGACGTATTTTTGTCATTTATTAAGGTATCGTGAAAACTGAAACTGTTATAAAATCAGAAAAAAATGGAGCAGTTGTCGGTATTTTTAGTTATAACGATTTGACGCTATTTAACGTAGTTTTTGTCGCTTATAACAATAGCTTTTAATTTTACAATAAGGAAATATGGCATAAGATACAAATGACAAAATAAAATATTAATGGATAAGAAGCCTAAGTGACATACCGATTTCTCACATCGCAAGGTAAAAGGGTATAAGAGACTAGGCAGTTCAATAAGTGTTATAGGAAAAGAAGGATAAGGTTCTTTTCACTATGGTTGTATAAAAGATAATAGGGCACAAGAAACAGTCAGCTTTCAAAACAATACCAGGATATAACACATTAGTGACACAAAATGTCGCTTGAAACCAAAGGAAAAGAAGGATAATCAACATTAGGCATTGTGCGAGTCTATGGTAATATGGATGAAAAGACACCCCAAAAATAATGAAGTAGCGCAACCAACACGATCCTTCATCAGAATAGTAGGATGTTTTAAATAAAAAAATAAATGTATTGTTAATATTATTTTTTAATCAAGAAAAAAAAACTACCTAAGAAGATTGGGTAATTATATAGGCAACCTGCTAATCATTTTTGGACACAATAATACTGTAGCTAGTAGGTAGGTAACCTAATCAATTACGAAAACTTGGTATGTATCCGTAATCAATACATAGTATAAAACAAAGTCGCTTTCGCTGTATGTCCGTATGTATGCTTAGATCTTTAAAACTACGCAACGGATTTTGACGCGGTTTTTTTAATAGATAGAGTGATTCTTAAGGAAGGTTTGTATGTATAATAAATGCATAATATAGTAGAGAAACACTGAGAAATCTAAAAAGCGCGATAAAACCGAACTCCACGCGGGCGAAGCCGCGGGCGTAAAACTAGTATTAAATATTTAAAAAAGTAACAACCATTATAAAAAATAAAAAAAGCTTCAAAACTTAAGACTTATTTGGCTTTGTTAAACATAACATGGTATCTCTGTCGAGCAGCAACGTTCAAAGAAACAGGAATAAAGAAAAAAAAAATTCATTTTATGCGTCATGGTTTGTACCAAATAAAAACAAAGAAAAAGTCTCACTTCAAAACCTAAATAATCAGTCAAAAAGCGAATGAAGTGGAGACATATAAGTACTAGTAGGTATTAACAATTACTATCCATAACAATTACCATCACACAGTGACGGATTAAGACTACTTGATGCCCTAAGCAATCCACGCCTGTGGGCCCCCCTATCCGTATGTCAAGATCAACTAGAATCGGTCTTTAAACCTTTGCCGCCTAAAATAAGATTATGAGATGTAACGTACCTTAGAAGTGGAGTCGGTGCGACAACAGTAAAAACCAAAGCATAATTTATTTATTTATGGAAATGCGCCTTGCGGCTTTTTCGGGCATTGAATTCACGCAAGATAATATTAACGTGTAATGTTTTTAAAATATCGGACTCATCATCATCATCATCTCAGTGTTTATCCCGGTTGCATCCGCGGCTTTCGCGTTGGAGCCCGGCGTCCGCTTTCCAGCATATTCTCCTCCATTTCGCACGATCTTTAGCATCCTGTGGTAGAGCTTGTTGGCACGCATGTCATCTCTTACAACGTCAAGCCAGCACTTCTTTGATATTCCCCGCTTGTTCCGGCCCGCATGCATGGCAAGACATTTGTTACCCACGTAACATTTACGAAAGACGTGGCCGTACCTGCGTAGGTGACCCTCCTGCAGTTTGTCTGCAATGTCACGGACACAAAGGCTGCCCCGGATGCGGGAGTTCCTGATGCGGTCTTTCCGCGTAACTCCACACATCCACCGCAGCATATTCATCTCCGTGACACGCAGCTTCTGCTTGTGTCGCTCAAGCACAGGCCACGCCTCACTGCCATACAGGAGAACGGGTCTAATGATGGTTTTATAGACATGCCCCTTAAGCTTAACCGGCATTTTGGGGTCACAAATGACACCTATCACCTCACGCCATTTCGCTCAAGCTGCTGAAATACGTTCCCTGACGTCGCAATCAATGTCGCCGAACGCGTGGCCCCAAGTATTTAAACTGGTCCGTGCACTCGACCATGTCTCCGCCTATGCGCATAGACATAGGGTCTGTCGTGTTGCTGGCCAAGTACACGGTCTCTGCCACGTTGAGTTTCAGACCTCCGTTCTCAAGCGAGTCCTTCCACACATTCACGCGCCGCACCAACCGTTCCCTGTCCGCGTCCACCAGCGATATCGTCAGCATACATGAGTAGCCAGGGAGGTTGCTCATGTGAGTCCTTGATGCTGTCCGACAAGACGTCTAATATCACGCTGAACAGAGACGGACTAAGGACGGATCCCTGGTGGACTCCGACGGTGATGGGGAAGGGTTTAGTGTCGCCAACAGCGGTCCTAACAATGGAATCGGAATTGAGGTACATGTCTCGAATTATGTCAACATAGGCTTCTGGTACCCCTTTGGACCTAAGTGCCCACCAGATCACCCCACGAGGGACACAGTCGAAAGCCTTCTGCATATCTAGAAAGACCATATGCAGAGGCGTGTTCTTCGATCTGTATCTCTCCATGGTGATCCTTAGTGCGAAGAGAGGGTCCGTGGTTCCGTACTCTGGCCGAAACCCATATTGACACTCCGAGAGAGCACACTCCTGCCAGATTCGGGAGCAGTTCGGAGTGGAGAGTTTCGGCCAGTTCTCTCGCGCGTCCAGTTAGCGTGCCAACGTTCTACGACGCAAAACGGATTTTCATGGTCTGGGCTTGCTTCTTCAGCCGTGTCCGCCTCTGACATGGTAGCCCTAGCCCACAGGTCACAGGAGTCGGGCGAGGCTCCTGCGCGCCGTTTTGCGGCGGTGCCCTAGCTGTGACATGAGTATTTCTAGTTAACCTCTTCATGATTGAATGGCTTGTTTGGCTTTTACGAGTGCGACTACCGTCTGACCACTCAACCCCGAAGGGAAAGCCGGTGTCAGCGCCCTGTTCGTTAGTCAGCAGGTGCACCGTCTTGCAGGTGGGGTTGACTTGGACCAAAGATGGAGGTGGGACCCCAAAGCATCCAAACAATAACATATCGGACTCTATGTATAATATCAATAAATTATCGAGCCTTTCTTGTATCACCTTTGTCCTATTTTCATTTTTTAATATTTTTAATTTTGTAAAAGAACGCTCCTCTGAGCAATTTAAAATCATAAGCAATAAAAATATACGCAGGGAGCTGTTTCCACATTAGGGAAGGCTGATTCAATTTTATCATCATGTATTATTTTATACAATTGTGCGTGAGTTTGATGTCAACTTGTGCTAGCCGAATCACTGGGTCTGGAACTTATTTTACTTATGGCTTATGAATGAAACTGTTGAATTTCTGTTATTAATTCGGCGTTAAGGTCTTCTGGATATGTGTTTACTAGATTTGTACTGTGCTGACTGTATTCTACAGTTTGTGAGGCCCTAAGGATGGACTTTTTTGTGCTTCTTCTGGTGCCCCCCCAGACGTGATGCCCCAGGCAATTGCTTAATTTGATTAAGGGTTAATCCGTCACTGCCATCACATCAATAACAATTAGTAAAAGGAACAATTTAATGGAACAAATTTTTTACTTTATAAAGATTAATGTATAAAATTGTTATCAAAAGTGACAATTTGGTGTGGTTTGCTGCTCTGCAGAAGTTGGTATATCACATTGAACAGGGCAGTCGTAGATCAATTATCATTACTAACAATTTCTTACTTTATAGCTAGGAAAATAATTGGGAATATGATTGTAGAATGTGGAAGTAGGATATAATCGACACCATGTGATCTAATTTAATTTAAGTAATAAGGTATTAGCGACAAAACTGTATTTATATTGCATACGGAAGTAGGGTATAACCAACAGTGTGATATTGAAATAAATTTAGGAAATAGAGCATAACCGACATAGCTGTTATAGAGTACTGAATGGTAATAGGGTATAACGGACAGAGTAATATAAAAATTAATTTTGTATATAGGGCACAAGCGTCATTGCTATGTTAAATTACGAAATGGAAGTAGGCTATAAACAACGTTGTTACTTTTTAAAGGAAAAGCTTAAAAGGCATAAACAACCGAAAGCTTGACACCCTTATAAAGTAAAAAAGCATTACCGACAACAAACTCAAAATAAATCATTTTTGTAGGGGTACAAGCACCTTTATAACAAAAACGGCCTGAATTTTCGTCGGTTACGTAAAATAATACAGGGAAAATGATTTTTTTTGCTAGGGCATAAACGCCAAAAAAGTCACCTTAGAGCCATGGGAGTAAGCGCATTCGATAGAGCGGAAAATTTTACGTAGGATGGCATACATAACTCATTTTTGACCAAAATGTCGCTTATGCCCTATTTCCTTTTAACCGTCGATATGCTTAATGCCTACCTGGAGATAACAGTTTGCACGCTCAGTTCTTGACACAACAAAAATAATTTTATTACGTAGTCGCTAGACCTTTCTATTTGGAGAGCTACTCCAAATAGGAAAAAAGCTTAGGTTGGCTAGGAGTAATATTCTTAGAACATGTTACACGTCGTGATTCTTAGGTCCGTATTCCAGAAGGAAACTCAAGCATTGATCTCTGTTTGAAGATTACTTAAAACTAGTTTCAACCAATCAAATGGCTTGAATGAGTTTTGAGTGACGTTCTGTAATACGCACCCTAAATTCTTCAGTTCATAATATGTATTTCCTTTAAAGCAGTTTCTTTAATACAAGTTAGCAAGAATGGGGTTTTTCCAAAGATTGCCAACTATAAAGACTGTGCAATATGTACCGGGTGTCCAGCGGGAATTTTTCTATTTAGAAATTAAATAAAAAATAAATGAGTATGTATAGAACTTTTATTTTATTTTTAAAATGTAATAAGGGTCCGCGGATTTTATTTCTTAAAAATTATGTCTTCCAAATGACGTCCATTTCTCGTAATACACTCTTGCAAGCGAACCCTCACATTGGCAAGTACGCGCAAACAAAGTTCTGGGGGGATAGCAGCGACTTCACGTCGGATATTTTCTTGTAGGTCAGTTATGGTGCGGGGATTATTGCAGTACACTTTAGACTTAAGGTATCCCCACAAGATAAAATCACACGGCGTCAAATCCGGCGATCGAGGTGGCCAGGGTATGTCTCCGTACTTGCTTATTAATTTTCCAGGGAAAATTTCCCTTAGCCTCAACATTGAGACCCGGGCAGTGTGTGGAGTTGCCCCATCTTGTTGAAAATGTGTTCTATTGTTGTGTCCGTGAAACACTTCTAATTGCGGTACCAAAAACTCGTGAACCATACGGCAGTATACCGAAGCAGTGACAGTTTCATTTTCATTAAAAAAATATGGACCGATTATTCCATGAGCAGAAATCGCGCACCATACTGTCGTTTTAAGGCAGTGCAAACGCTTTTGATGTCGTTCTCTTGGGTTGTTGTGGTCCCAGTAACGCATATTTTGTTTATTTACGTAGCCCCCGATATGAAAATGAGCTTCGTCGCTAAACAATATGTTTCCAAGTGTTCTGGGAGTCCGAAAACGTTCCATCATCGTTTGGGCATACGTTTCTCTTAAAACATAATCGCTATCATTTAGTTTTTGGACGATTTGCATTTTATAATGATGAAGCTTTAATTTTTTTTTCAATATTACATGCACAGTTGATTTTTTCATGCCTGTAGAGGCCGCAATCTTTCTCACTGATTTTCTGGGATTTCTGATAATTTCTTGTTGCACCTGTGCCACACGTTCCGGCGTTGCTACTGAAGTTGACGGTCCTGTTGGCGGCCTATTAACCACTGTCCCTTCTTGTCGGAATCTTTGTACCCACGACCATATAAGCTGCGTGCTCGGCCCATCGTTTAATCGCCGAATATCGAAGTGGGAACAAAAAGTACGACGCGCTCGAACCAACGATTCACCATTCTTAAAATATTGCTCAACCGCAAATGCGCGATGCGCTCCCGACCAACGACTCATGGTTACTAACAAATCCGCAGAGATGACGTAACCACCGTCGCCCCTCCCGCGCCTCTAGCTCCGCTAATAAATGAATAACGATAATTTAAAGTTGAAAACTTTCTACTGGACACCCTTTATATTGTACGAGACAAATGTACCTACATAAAATAAATTGTTTATGTCATTCGAAATAAATAGTTGCGAGGCCAATTTGTTGGCCAAGTGGCCAGTTAGCTGCATGAAATTATAAATGATAATCTAGTGTATTTATGAGGAACCCTTGGCTAAATAATAATAGCACAATAGGGATGTATCCAAGGTATGAAAATCAAAAAAATAATTAGTCCGTCTTATAGATAATATAAAAAATTAAGACCCGTATTTTTTATTTTGTCGAAATTACCAAAAACTACTGAGATATAGCATATTAAAGTTACGGAGTGGGGGCTAATTACGCCACGCCGCCGCCGTGGTATACCTATATAATTGTACCACGGCGTGACGTCATGCGACATTTCAAATCAATATATTTTCCTAAGTATTTGAATTAAAGAAAAAATACGTGTTCATTATATCGGGCTGTTCCCAGTAGTCTTACCAGTAGTACTAATGGGAGTTTTCTTCCCAATAGACTTACTCATAGTAAGACTTCGCGGTTGTCATATTGGGGCCAATTTTTCCCAGTAGTACTACTGTAAAAAGTAACAATAACACATAGACCTCTGAGTTTACCGACAGTAAAAATTAAAAAAATATGAGAACAGATAAACCAAAAATAGTAATTGTATGAGTAATTCATTTCTATTTGTATAATTACAATGTAGCAATTAATTTATATTATTACCTAATTGCCCGAAATAAAGAAATATTATTAATAGGTTCATTTTTAATAAAAACCATAATATCGAATGTAATAAGTAGTTACTTAGTCTTGAAATACAACCTACCTCCGCCGAAAAAAACCCAGGCGATGGTTGTTACGCGCTTGCTTAAATATGACACTCCGGTCGTGCAGATGGGTGGCGTTGACATCTCGATGGTGACCGAGCTCAAGATCCTCGGAATCATCGTCGACAGTAAGTTGACCATCAACAAGCATATCTCATATGCTTGTTGCAAGGCAACTAACCTTTATAGGAAACTGTCACCGATGGCTCGGGTGGATTGGGACTTGTGTCCGGAGATCATCAGGACGATATACAACGCTGTCGTCGCACCGACGATCCTGTACGGCGCGAGCTCCTGGACGAAGGCCGCCGAGAAGATCTCTGTGCAAAGAACTTTTGCTACCGTCCAGAGGGGCTTTGCACAGAAGATCGCTAAGTCACATCGTACGGTTTCGCACAATGCAGCGCTCACGCTGTCGGGTCTCCTCCTGCTCGATCTTCGAGTGTTGGAAGTCGCCCGGCTGTTTGAGTGCAAACGGGGACGTCCGATCGAAGAGCTGGAATCCCGCGAACTGGAGGAGCGTAGGGCCTTTACGGAGGCCCCTCACCCCGCCAGTGAGCCAGATGTTGAATACCAGTGTCCGGAGAATATGCTCCCCGAAACTGTGGCCCAGCTACAGCTCCCCGCTCATCTGATTTACACTGACGGTAGTAAATCGGATGAAGGGGTCGGGGCGGCATATTCATACTGGCGGGATGGGTCCGAGATTCCGGACCAAGCGGATGAGGAGTCGATGTGTACCGACTTTCAGGCGGAGCTGCTCGCGATAGCCAGGGCTACGGACCTGGTTGTCCTGAGAGGCTTCGACTGCGCGGCGGTGCTCAGCGACTCCCGGTCCTCGCTCGACTTGATCCGAAACCCGGAAACGCACCATCCCCTTGCTACCCATATTCGTAAGAATATTAGGGAGCAAGAGGGGAGAGGTAAAATCCTCCGGTTCTTTTGGGTGAAAGCTCATGTCGGGATCCCCGGCAATGAGCGCGCCGACTAGTTGGCAAGGCAGGCGGCGACTCAGTCCAGGGTCGCCCCAGCGTATGACAGGTGTCCAGTCTCATACGTCAAGCGACGTTTGAGGGAGGGCACAGTAGCTGTCTGGAATGGTAGGTACACCGGCGGGGCCACGCCTGAGGTCACGCGGATGTTCTTCCCCGATGTGGTGCGCGCGAAAGTTCCTGAAGAGCCTCGACAGGACGTCTATCTGGGCACAAATTCTGACGGGTCACGGCGGCTTCGCCGCGTACCTGCACAAGTTTAAGTTGAAAAGTAGTCCAGCCTGTGTGTGTGACACACAGGCATCAGAAACGATACAACATCTTTTGTTCAAATGCCCGAGGCATAGCTGCGACAGATACGATCTGGAAGTAAGTACAGGAACCAATTTGTCGGAAACGACCATTACCGGAATTATGGCAGACAAGAACTCCAGGCCGTATCTGATGCGGTTCTGCCTCAAAGTCATGCGATGATGATGCGCAGTAAACGAAAGAACAAAGCGTACTAACTGATAATAACCAATATTCAATTGACTAATTTCCAGTGACATCAATATCTGTCTCGCTTTCTCTAAAAATACATTTTCTGTCGTCTCATTCTAATGATACCAGGAACAGTGTTATCCTCTGTCTTACTCTAACACATTTGTGTGTCTGAAACTCGGTATACTCGTTTGATTTATGCTGTCCTGGTACTTTATTTTTATTTATGAAAGAAATAAATAGTTAAAGATTAGTTTCAGAAATAAAATATGCATGTTTTTGTTGGAATTTGTGAAAAAAATCTAAGTTATTTTGCCTCCTGACAATTCTGAGGTGTGAAAAATTTCGCAACTACCAGTTGACTGTACTTCTGCCGTAAAGCGAATCTGTCCCCCACCTAGGGGAGACAAGAAGATTTAAAATCCTGATGTCTCCCCGAGGGGAGCCGCCAGGGGAGACACGAGACCGAAATAATATAATTTATTAGCAAGTTCTGATGTCTCCCCCGCCTTGGGGAGACAAGAAGATTTAAAAATCGTGATGTCTCCCCAAGGTGAGCCGCCAGGGGAGACACGAGACCGAAATAATATAATTTATTAGCAAGTTCTGATGTCTCCCCCGCCTAGGGGAGACAATAGGATTTAAAAATCCTGATGTCTCCCCTAGGGGAGCCATCAGGGGAGACACGAGACCGTAACCATAAGGAACATCTATAAATATTTAGGTCTACATTATAATATTGTTTTGTTTTACTGGTAAATCTACTGGGAACAAAGTTCCCTGTAGTCTTACTAGTAAGTTTATTGGGAAGAAAACTTCCATTAGTACTACTGGTAAGACTACTGGGAACAGCCCCACGTACCGGCAAGCGCAGCATCGAACACCCACAAACTATATTCTCGCCAAGCTCCATAAAGAATAGAGATAAACAAACCAATTTAGGGTTATCACAACTCACGTTTTACAAATCTCCTGTTATTTACATGATTATCGACTTTTACTTGCTGGCTATTTATTAACAATCCTATTGCAGCATATTTCAATAGAATCACTAAAATAACATGCATACTTACTTGGTTATTGGTAATTCCAAAAACTATTAAAAAGTCGACATTGATTTTACATGATAGCCCTACAAAAAAAGAAAGATATATGAAATCCAGGTATTAAACACATTTTGTGGAATTCAACCAATGAATAAAGCTGAGGCATTTGTCAATACAATTTTGCGAATTTGGCCGACATAATAGGTGGTCGGGTGACCTGACCAAAATCCAGGGAAACGCTGAATGCAGGCCTGTCTTTTTGGAAATCCTTCTATTAGAAGTTACCACCCACCGGACAGTCTTGCCGCCAAACGATTCGTCGTGTTCCGACATGATGTATCGTGAAGCCGTACGGAGGACGGATCTGAGCAGTTGTGTTGCGATGTGTGCCGGGTACGATGCGCCAAATATTGTTGTGTCGGGAGTTTGGTCGTGAAGGGTCTGTAGATCAATCTCCCTCTGGCGCAGCATCGTTGGTCGTGTTGTTGGGTTTAACATTGCATCACCTCGCTCAACTGCCGTCTTCCTTCCTATTCACTCTGTTTTATTAAGTGAATAGGCTCTTAGTAAACTAGCACGCTTATAGCGAGCAAAATAAAACAAAAATGTCGGGCAAACCGTGCGCTTAGCGTGTAGCGCGCTTTACCATCAATGATTGCATCATTGCTTACCATGAGGCGGGATTGCAGTCAAGCAATACTTTTTTTAAATTTTTTTATAATTAAAAACTAGTTTATAATAAAAAAAAAAACATGAATACAAATAAAATAAAAGTGAAGTGTAATGTTTGCGATGTTAAATACATAATACCTAAATACAGTAATTTCAAAGTATGTACTTATATATTAAGTTACGTTACTTAATTTATATAATTACAGCAAAAAATAAAATATCTTTTTTGTCTGTCTGTTTATTTCCGTTGGAAACCGATTGTGACGGGTCTTTCAGTGGCTGACAAAGTGACAACTGCTGAATAAGGAGTTACTTTGGCCATTTTTATTTCGGAAATCAAATAATTATTGTTCCGCGGAAAAAAAAGCCCAGGAAATCGAATTCGGTTTCTGACATTTACGAGAATGAAGTAGGTAGCGGGTACGGCTGGTAGGTTATCACTCGTCTGACATGGTAGGTACAAAGATGATTGTTACTTAATGATGGGCTGATTTTCTATCACCAGCAGACTTGTATTCGAAGACTAAAATTTACTTTTTTTAACGAAATCACATCAAAAACTCAAAATTATTATTTGAATAATGTTATCAGATGATTGAAAATTTGCCCTAACAATAACATTCTTAAAATACGGCAGTAGGTAATTCGCTATCAGTAATCAAATTAAAAATTTAAATAATTTGACTTCATAGTAATTACTAATTCAACGGCCAAAGTTAAACAATCATAGACTTTCACAATTTTGCAGACCAAAGTCCCAACTCAGTTGACTTTGATCCCCAAAAGTTTGTGATACGGGTAATACCTGTTTGGTTTGACGTGATCGTTGGCAAAGTTTACTTTTTGGTTGATTATTTTAAAAGTAAAGTTATCCTACTGAATATTCAATAATGTTTTCAGTTTTGTATGCGAAGTGAGCAAAATTTCGCTTCTTTTATATTTTTTCATCTGTGTAACTGTAATATAATAATTAACAAGAAAAAAAAAAAACAATATTTATAACGGTTATAATAAATACTTCTTCATAACGCTTGACACTGAGGATCCGAGTGCAATGCTCGAAGACCTCAGTAGAACCTCCGAGCGAGTCGGTCTTAAAATGAACATGGACAAGACGAAAGTCATGTCTAATGCCCATGTTGTACCGACTCCTATAAAGATTGGAGACTCTGTTCTCGAAGTTGTTGACAGTTACGTGTACCTGGGACAAACTATCCAGTTAGGAAGGTCCAACTTCGAGAAAGAGGTCAATCGTCGAATCCAACTCGGCTGGGCTGCTTTCCGGAAGCAACGTAAAATCTTCTCGTACGAAATACCGCAGTGTCTCAAGACAAAAGTCTTCGACCAGTGTGTGTTGCCTTATGGCAACACACACTGCAACACAACAAGCAGTGATAACTTATGGGGTTGAGACGTGGTCGCTGACAATTGGCCTTTTAAGAAGGCTCAAAGTCACTCAAAGGGCAATGGAGAGGGCTGTGCTTGGGGTTTCACTGCGCGATCGAATCAGGAATGAGGAGATCTGCAGAAGAACGAAAGTAACCGACATAGCCCGAAGAATTGCAACACTAAAGTGGCAGTGGGCTGGACACATTGCCCGTAGGACCAATGCCCGATGGGGCCGACGGGTTCTCGAGTGGCGACCACGCACCGGAGGACGTAGCGTGGGTAAGCCCCCGACAAGGTGGACCGACGACCTGGTGAAGGTCGCGGGAAATCGCTGGATGTAGGAGGCGCAGGACCAGTCGTGGAGAACCTTGGGGGAGGCCTATGTCCAGCAGTGGACGTCTTTCGGCTGAAATGATGATGAACGCTTGACAGAACAAAAATTGTCATAAGAATCTATGCTCAAATGCAGTCGCGACCACTCTTGTGTGAACTACAGATCTTCACGTCTTGGGTTCGATTCACGAATCTAGAATAAAGTCAAACTTGGCCTAATTTGTGTCGTTTTTCTTACTTTTTAAAAGTATTTACGGTTTCAATAAACTTAGGTACGTAGTCAATTGTAATTAAAAAATCATTCACAAAAAAGATGCAATTGGCTTCATTTTGACAGTTCAACAATATTCATTGCGTTGTTTACGTTGTTGAGCAGACACGTTTTCAAACATATGGAGCAATGGATTAGCAATAT
The DNA here is from genome assembly GCA_017933935.1 of Sesamia nonagrioides. Classification (NCBI taxonomy): domain Eukaryota; kingdom Metazoa; phylum Arthropoda; class Insecta; order Lepidoptera; family Noctuidae; genus Sesamia; species Sesamia nonagrioides. The sequence continues at coordinate 300,545 of JADWQK010000307.1, read as the reverse complement.
GCTTCGAAATGATTCCAACTGATAAGTAATAGTGTGTTACGCAAGTGTGCCGATCGTCGAATAAGAAATGGCGATTTAAAATCTTACTTTTTAAATAGTCAAATCAACCCACTCAATTTGTAACTTTCGTTACAATGACATCTACGGGTACTTTTTCTACTTGTTCACTTTTTTAAGTTCAACAGCCCAAGGCTACGCCAACAAAGATCAGGGCATTGAAAATATGAAGTTACAATAAAACTCTGAAATCGGCCAAGAGATGCTTTAGCCTCTATTTCAGTTTTGTATGCCACTTGAATCTCCATTCATTCTAGATCAATTTAATACTTGGTAATGCCAGTACATCTCGAAATTTAAACAAAATTGTTCACACCTGATGACTGATAAGGGTGAACACGCCATTTTATCTGAGGTCCTTGTTTGTAAACAAATGTGAACTCTAACATTTAAGCGATAAACTTCTTATTTTATCAAATTGTTGACAGCGACAAGGAAGTGAAAGGAAAGAGTTTCAAGTAAGTTCAATTTTTTATTACTTAGGTATCCTCCTCTTTTATACGATAGGATAAAAAAAATCCATGATTATTGTTGGCTAGCCTACGAGAGATACATATTGTAGAATGACCTATATCAATAACTAATAATTACACGTAATTTAAAACTGGTCTAAATTCTCATAGAAAAAAACCGGCCAAATGCGAGGCGGACTCGCACACCGAGGGTTCCGCCGTACAAACGTAGCGGTTTACAATTTATGACGTACTAGCTTTCCGCCAGCGGCTTCGCCCGCGTGGAGTTCGGTTATATCGCGCTGTTTAAATTCCCCCCGGGAACATCAAATTTTTCCGGGATAAAAGGTAGCCTATGTTCTTTCTCAGAGTCTAAAGATTGTCTGTGCCAAACTTCATCAAAATCGGTTGAGAGGTTTAGGCGGGAAAGCGTAACAGACAGACAGAGTGACTTTCGCATTGATAATACTAGCATTGATTTAGAATTTTTCACAGTTTAGAGGCAATTAGATTTAAGAAGTGTTTGATATGAATTTCAACTTTAATATCTCTACGCGTTCATGTGAAAAAGGATAGGTAGTAAGTTTATAATTATTAAAAAAATATTTTATGTCATGTAAGCAAAAATAATATTTTAATATTTTATGTTACTTCAAATTTATTATTTTCACAATTTTTCCTTTATCTGTCTGTACTATAATATAACGTTGCTTCGTGCCGAATTTCAAGATTCTGAGTTCACGGGAAGTACCTTGTAGGTTTTGATTCCCTAGCGTGTGACGGAAATTCGTCTAAGGTGTTGGTATAAACTGCTGTATCTTTTGATCGCTTTAACTTAGAAGTTTGATTTTTTCACTGCTTAAAGGGACAATAGACCTAGGTATTTGGTATAAATTTCAATTTGATACCTTTCTTAGTTCGTGAGAAATATTGTAGTAAGTTTCATTTTATTAAAATTTGTTTATTATATTATATAACTAAAAAAATGTGATTTTCGCATTTTTTCCTATATTTGCATTATATGACAATCCTTCATGCCAAATTTCAAGATTCTGAGTTTACGGGAAGTATCCTGTAGGTTTTGATTCCTTTGCGAGTGTCGAAAATTTGTTGAAAATATCGACATATCGGCTGTATCTTTTGATTGGCTTGGCTTAGAAGTTTGATATTTTCACAGCTTAAAGGGACAATAGACCTAGGTATTTGGTATAAATTTCAATTTGATAACTTTATTCGTTCGTGAGAAATAAGGTAGTAAGTTCCATTTTATTAAAATATGTTTATTATATTATATAACTAAAAAAATGTGATTTTCGCAATTTTTCCTATATTTGCATTATATGACAATGCTTCATGCCAATTTTCAAGATTCTGAGTTTACGGAAAGTATCCTGTAGGTTTTGATTCCTTTGCGAGTGTCGAAAATTTGTTGAAAATATCGACATAATCGGCTGTATCTTTTGATTGGCTTGGCTTAGAAGTTTGATATTTTCACAGCTTAAAGGGACAACAGACCCGAGTATTTCATGTGAATTTCAGCTTGATACGTCCACGCGTTCTTGAGATAAACGGTCTTGACAGACAGACAGACGGACAACAAAGTGATCCTATAAGGGTTCCGTTTTTTCCTTTTGAGGTACGGAACCCTAAAAAGAACCACCTTGTTTCCAATGGAAAAAATCATGTGGTTATATATTCCGACCACTTTTAAATAAGTAATTCTTAAAAAAAAAGAAGGAATTTAAATTTGTCGAGTGGTTACATTTTGCATAAATACGGACGTAATCCATTGGCTGAACAATTCTATCTTATTATACAGATCGAATTAAATTGGCTAGCGACGACCAATTCTTAAAATTATATGAAGAAATCTAGTCTATTTTGTCTTAAATAGCGTGTATTGTATACGTTACAGTATGCACTCGTTGCAGTTGATTTGAAAAGTAGGTAAGATACGCAAAACTGAATTGACAAATGCCTCTTCAACTCTATTCATCGGCTGAATTCAACAAAATATGTTTAATACCTAGATTTCATTCAAGTTTCTCTTTTTGTGGAGCTATCCCGTATAATAAATGTGGATTTTTAATGATTTTTCCAAATAGCAAGTTGATATGAATGGTCAATGTCAGTGATTCTATTGAAATGGGCTGCAATAGGAATTGTTAATAAATAGTTAGCAAATAAAAGTCGATAATCATGTAAATTATAGAAGATTTGTAAAACGTGGGTTGTAATAACCCTAAATTGTTTTGTTTACCTCTATTCTTTATCGAGCTTGGCACAAGAATAGAGGCTGTTTCATTTTTAATTTGACACTAGCTTTCTGCTCCGCGTGCAATTTCGGCCCATAGACTACTGCTTCGTTTTTGTTTAGTAATCTTTATGACTTTTTTTAAATATTGATAATCTCCTAAGGAGCACGATGTTAGATAACCTTTTATAACCTTACTCAAGAATTGGGCTGGCAATTCCAGAGATTACTTCCCTACATACATACATACATACAAATCAGCAAATACCTCTTTATAATTTTAGTACAAAAAATTGAACAGACTGAGCTGTTTTTTTAAACAGATAATTAAGTTAAATGTATTTCCCCTGTTCGCTGCTTCATAAACGATTGTCGATTTATTTGCCACTGGTACACACTGGTACACTTTGGATAAATAGCTGAGATGTTTCCTCGATTTGACGCAGGTGTGTTATATTTATTCTCGACTTCAACGGAATCCGTTAATTGCGCTTTAGCGCAATAATATTTGAACAGCTTTGTTTTATGGATTTACAGAAATCAAAACGTAAAAAGCAAACTAGCTTAAATAATGTGCTTTCTCAGCGTTAAATATTATATTTTACTAGCTTTCCGCCCGCGGCTCCGCCCGCGTGACACGAACACAACGGGAAAATCAGCCGCCGGCATAAGTTACCACCCACCAGACAAAGTCTTGCCGCCAAGCGATTCGTCGTGTTCCGACATGATGTCTGGTGAAGCCGTACGGTGGACGGGTCTGAGCAGTTGTGTTGCGATGTGTGCCGGGTACGAAGTGCCTAATGTTGTTGTGTCAGGAGTTTGGTCGTGGAGGGTCTCCAGGTCATCCTCTGGCGCAGCATCGTTGGTCGTGTTATTGGGTTAAACATTGCATCACCTCGCTCAACTGCCGTCTTCCTTCCTATCTACTCAGTTTTTTTGAGTGAATAGGCTTAATGAGCTAGTGCGCTTTACCATCAAAGATTGCATCACTGCTTACCATCAGGCGGGATTGCAGTCAAGCACTAGTTTATAACTATTAAAAAAAAAAAAATAGAACTGTTAAGTCGCCAATCACACGTCATAACCACTGTCATGGCTATCTTAATAAAGGGTTGTCTCACTAAAAAACATCACAAATAATTAATTATATATACTTGTATTTCTATTAATTTAGTATTTAAATTAATTTAGTAGTATTTTTATGAAAATCTTTTATTTTTTTCCTTTTTATCTATATAGCGTACATAGTGGTGGCCCAAAATGAAACGTCTCCTTTTAAAAGAGTCATGTTGGTTTATCAAAAGTGAAATGATTAGATATTACTGCAAAAGATATGCAGTCAGACGACAGTCTTAAATTAAAACTATTTTGAAGTTGTCGTAAAAGGTTTATTTTATACCTAGTGTTGAACATTTTAATTGTGGATAGCATTTTTTGGTAGTAGGTTTAATAGAGGGTTTTTGTAATACTTTACATGGAAATTGGCTGAAAATATTTAACTTCTTTGTGTATTTTGCCTGCTGTGATTCCTATTAAGAAATAGCGACGGTCGGTATAACCGTTTTTTTAAAGTCATTGTCGATAAATGCATGAGTAGCTTATAAAAACTTGAAGAAAAATCGGGTTATCTTTATTATTGTGGAGGAAAACCGGTTTTACTATTAGTGCTGCCTTCGGAGCAACGACGAAATGGCGGTAGTTTTTTAAAATAAATAAGGAAACTATACAATCATATTTAGGCATACTGGAAATCAAGTAATTCAAATTATTTTGAAAATTAATACCTTTCAAAATCGAAATTACATAAGACGCTCTTCATTCACCCTTTATCCGAAAATTATTTCGTAAAATTATTCATTATACAATATACATGTCACAGAAACACAAAAACTCGCTATGACGAAAACATGATTTTTAAATAAAAAACAAAAAGAGCAGAAACTACTTTCGCTATCGAAACAAAACCGGAACATTAAAGCCAACATTAAATACCTAATAAATATATTTTCTGTTAAATAACTTGTCTACATTGTCTCACTGCTGGGTAAAGGTTTACCTCATATTCTTGCACCTATCCTTGTGTTGTGCCTTCTCCATCCAATCGGTCAGGAACGAGTTCAAATAATAATCCATACTATATACTTATCCATACTAATATTATAAATACGAAAGTAACTCTGTCTGTCTGTTACGCTTTACCGCTTAAACATCTCAACCGATTTCGATGAAATTTGGCACAGACAATCTTTAGACCCTGAGAAAGAATAGACTACCTTTTATTGAAAAAAATATATTCCCGAGGGAAATTTAAAAGGCGCGATATAACCGAATTCCACGCGGGCGGAAAGCTAGTGTATAATAAACATAAAATAATAACTAAAATAAGATAAAAAATTATTGCAACCACGTTCCCCATTATATAAACGGCACATTGCTATTATCAGTATCGTCGTACCATTTGGCATCATGTGTTGATAATGCCTATCTTTGTGATAACGGAGGTCGGCTTTTCACGTGAGTGATGTAATCGAATGCTGATTCACAGCAGAACTTTGAACCTGAAGGCCAATTCCCGTAATTAAACATATTCAACATCTAGTCTTAATCAAGTATTTGTCAACGATGTGGGGAAATTACCGGTGTTTTCGACGGATTTAGACTGCGATCAGGAATTAAACGATTTTTAAATTACATACATACAGGGTTACATGTCTGGTCAAAATTACATTGATTGATGTCCTGAAGCATCTTATTACGTGTGTAAAAATGCAATAATAATAATAAGATACACAAAATAAACAAAATTAAATTTAGTTAAAAATCGGCAATTTTCAATAAATAAATTAAAAGTCGATTATCTCGAAAAGAGTCAAGTTTAGGGTAAGGTGTTTCATAGTAAAATAAGTCAGAAATGTTGAGTACTCCACGCCCTTAACGGATCTAGTACGACTTTTCCTGTAACCCTGTATATTCCTCGTAATTGTGTTGAAAAACACGTCGGCATTTGACCGGCTCAATTACCACTAGACTATGTGGTAGTCGAAACCTTTCCAACAATTTCTTTGTCTCTATAAGAATAGAATGTTTTGTTATATCCCTTGGGGACTGCGATAATTTTGTAACACATTAACAATTTATTTTTGTTATAACTAGTGGGTTTTTTTTAAAGGTGTATTATTTATTTTATTTAATAATAGGTATGTATATAATAATAATAATAGTTTATTTAGAAAATCTTAGTACTACTATACATGAGATGTGGCGAACAATTTCAGTTAAAATAAAGAGTTTAGCGTCTATAACCGAACTATACATAGCCTGTATTTTGGCTCTCAGTACCATTCCCCTCGTGAATTATACCAAGAAAGTGCCAATCAAAATGGACTATATTTGCATTAGTACTACAGAAATTCAGAATAATTAACACATTAACAAATATTTTAGAGGGGACTGTACAATTAGCCCGTTATGTAAAAAGTAAAATATGTAGGTACTAATTAATTTGAGAATGTAAAGGCGACAGCACATCAAGCTACTACAATCTGTCAGATATCTTTATTAGATTTTTCAACTTTATCTGTGAAGTATTAAGGCTCAAGGTTGATTGGAAATATTTGGCAGTTTCTGGTAGCTTGACCTGCTGTCGTCCGTACATTTAAAAATAGTATAAACATGCGTGAATTCAAGAAACGCCAATGACAGTCTCTTACATAAACAATAGTATACATTCAATTAGAATTTTCCTTAGTGATTATGTAGATATTATGTGCAATTATCAAGTTTTCCTACAACGAGAAAACCTTGTGGCAAGGAGATGAGGAAGTCGGGTAAAGGTACCTGTTATGAACGTCGTTAAAACATGATCCTTGAAAGTTTGCGCTCTCCAAATGAAGACGTTTCATATTATGGACGACCTACGTTGGACCTCAAAACGAAATGGAATTCCTTGTAGCCGTTTTAGGCGCGACTGTTTCTTGTTCCTTCTTTCATCATAAAAATAAAGTCTTAATAATCATAATATGTTACCTAGAACTTGTAAAAAGAAACTTATTTTTACTCGTATGATCCTACAATTACTATCAACAAGAAAGTGTTTGTATCTATGTATCTTTGTTACTCTACCTCTCGGCAACTATTAAACGGATTTGTATGAAATTTTGCTTAGACTTGTTTTTTTTTATTAAACACTAGCTTTCCCCCGCAACTTCGCCCGCGTGGAGTTCGGTTATATCGCACTTTTTAGATTTCCCTCGGGAATATCAAACTTTTTGGGGATAAAAGATTATTAGTACCCTATTATTTAATCGGGACTTCTAACTTTACGTCTGCAAAATTTCAAAGCAATCGGTTCAGTAGTTACGGCGTGAAAGCGGAACAAACAAACAAACGAAACTCACTTTCCCATTTATAATATTAGTATGATTCGTTAATTTTTTTTTTTTATAATTATAAACTAGTGCCCGCAATCCCGCGTGATGGCAAGCAGTGATGCAATGGTTGCTGGTAAAGCGCACTAGTTTATTAAGTCTATTCACTTAAAAAACTTAGGAATAGGAAGGATGACGGCAGTTGAGCGAGGTGATGCAATGTTAAACCAACACGACCAAACGATACTGCGCTAGAGGAGATTGATCTGGAGACTCCACGACCAAACTCCCGACACAATAACATTTGACCCATCGTACCCGCCACACAACGCAACACAACTGCTCAGACCCGTCCTCCGTACGGCTTTACCAGACATCATGCCGGAACAGGACGAATAGCTTGGCGGCAAGACTTTGTCTGGTGGGTGGTAACTTCTGCCGGCAGCCGATGTTCTGGTCTACCATCGAGAAAAATATATCCTTATTTTATAACCAGTAAAATATAGGATAGTTATTATCCGGATGTACCCACGGAATCGAAACTTACTCGGGTCAAACCACGAGGCGCTCCTAGTATTTCCATACTTTTGGTTGTAGATAAAAATATTTGCATATACAACATCGATTCATCATAGTAGCTGTCGTATTATTTTATGTCATCGCTCAACAGATATCAATAGGAAATTGCTATTATCTTCTTGACACCTATTTTTGTTTTTGATAACGAATATAACTACCAAGTTCAAGTACAATAGTGTTGCTGACCTTGTGACTCACAGTTACCACTATTAGTTCTATTAATATTTTAAATGTGTATGTAAGTTTGTTACTGTTTCACGCAAAAATTACTGAACGGAATTGGAAGAAATTTGGCACATAAATGGTTATAATCAGGATTAAGAAAGTCCAAAGCCAGGGCGATGGAAAGGGCTATTGCTCGGAGTTTCTCTGCGCGATCGAATCAGAAATGAGGAGAACCGCAGAAGAACCACAGTCACCGATATAGCTCTTCGAGTCGCTAAAATTAAGTGGCTGTGGGCAGGGCACATTGCTCGTAGAACCGATTGCCGATGGGGCAGTAAGGTTCTGGAGGGCACGTACCTACCGGAAGACAAAGCATAGGGTGGCCCCAGGTGGACTGAAGCCAATGGATGCGGGCAGCACAAGATCCGTCAACGTGGAAAGCCTTGGGGGAGGCCTTTGTCCAGCAGTGGACCTCTATAGACTGAAGAGGTAGAAGAATAGATTTTATCCTGATATTTCCACGGGATAGATAATTATGCGGGTGCGCAGCTAGAACCTTAAGTTCAATTTCATTTTTGGAACAGTCATAAATGGTCTACACTTCATAAAATTCTTATTTTCCTCGGTACGCATACATTATAATTAAATGTATAGCTGTTAAAAGTTCACGGCTGATTGAACAACGTCGATGGTTGTAAGGTAAAGAGCATGGCCATAATGAAATGGTTTTCCTCAATTTGTCAGTTATAATTTCAGGCCATATTCACACCTATGTGTTCATTAAATAAATAATATTTACTTTACTACCTACTTATTTATGTACGAGAAAATATTAGTTGCGGACTTTTACACATACATGTATAATTATTTATCTAGTGTATCCAAAGGCTTCAAGGTTAAGCGATCCGGCGTAAAATCTACGTCGTGATCAATAACGTTCAACTATGTAGATTGCCACGGTTCGATTGTTACATTGGCTGCCGACAAAAGTTGCCACCCACCAGACAAAGTCTTGCCGCCAAGCGATTCGTCGTGTTCCGGTATGATGTCTGGTGAAGCCGTACGGAGGACGATCTGAGCAGTTGTGTTGCGGTGTGTGCCGGGTACGATGCGCCAAATCTTGTTGTGTCGGGAGTTTGGTCGTGGAGGCTCTACAGATTAATCTTCCTCTGTCGCAGCATCGTTGATCGTGTTGTTGGGTTTAACATTGAATTATTTCGCCCAATTGCCGTCTTCCTTTCTATTCACTCAGTTTTTTTTTTTTTGTGAAATGGCTCTTAATAAACTAGCGCGCTGTACCATCAACGATTGCATCACTGCTTACCATCAAGCGGGGTTGCGGTCAGCACTAGTTTATAAATACATATATGTATAAAAAAAACTTAGTCTATGGAGCTGTTCTCATCCCATCGATTTATTGCATTGCTATTGCTACAGTACAATTTCTCAAGTTGTTAACTAACATTGCACGATTCTGTCTGCATGGAAATGTGAAAGTAAGTCGTCCAAGTCTCTTTCGTTTGACACTCTTGCACTTTTTTCGCTGCCAACTGCGAGCGGTCGTGCGAATTTGACGAAAGCAAAAGGTTAAAAGGCTTTTGTTATTCAAACTTTTTAAATTTTCTTTTATTATTTTTGTGAATTGTCGATAATTGTTTCTTCTTCTTCTTCCTCAGCCCATAGATGTCCACTGCTGGACAAAGGCCTCCCCCAAGGCCCTCCACGATGACCGGTCTTGTGCCGCCCGCATCCATCGGCTTCCCGCGACCCTCACCAGGTCATCGGTCCACCTTGTTGGGGGTCTCCCTACGCTGCGTCTTCCAGTACGTGGCCGCCACTCCAGAACCTTGCTGCCCCATCGGCCATCGGTTCTACGAGCAATGTGCCCTGCCCACTGCCACTTAAGTTTAGCGACCCGCAGAGCTATGTCGGTGACTTTGGTTCTTCTGCGGATCTCCTCATTTCTGATTCGGTCACGCAGAGAAACTCCTAGCATAGCTCTTTCCATTGCCCTTTGTGTGACTCTGAGCCTTCGTATGAGACCCATTGTGAGCGACCATGTTTCAGTTCCGTAAGTCATCACTGGCAACACACACTGGTCAAAGACTTTAGTCTTGAGACACTGTGGCATCTTGGACGACGAGAAGATGTAGCGTAGCTTCCCGAACGCTGCCCAACCGAGCTGGATTCGCCGAGACACCTCTTTCTCGAAGTTGGACCTACCTAGCTGGACTTTCTGTCCCAGGTATATATACTCGTCAACAACTTCGAGTGCAGAGCAACCAACTACAATTGGAGTGGGTGCGACATGAGAGTTCGACATGATCTTCGTCTTATCCATGTTCATTTTTAGACCCACTTGTTGAGCTCTGCTGAGGTCATTGAGCATTTTGCCCAAGTCTTCCAGGGTCTCAGCCATGACCACGATATCATCTGCGAAGCGGAGATTAGTGATGTACTCGCCGTTGATGTTGATGCCAAGTCCTTTCCAGTCCAGGAGCTTGAAGACATCTTCCAACGCAGCAGTGAACAATTTAGGAGATATGACATCTCCTTGTCTCACTCCACGCTGCAGTTGGATCGGTTTCGAGTTCTGATCCTGGAGACGGACTGACATGGTGGCGTTTTTGTACAAACACTGATAATTGTTTATTTGTACTTATTTAGATTTTTTTGTTGAAAATGTACCGTAGCTTTTTGCTCTCTTTTGGCGGCTAGTTTGAAAACAACAATTATAATTGTTGTTTTCAAACTAGCCTAGTCATTAATACTTAGTAAAGATAAAATGGTTACATCCAAGAAACATAACATAACCAGTTACTTGATCGGCATCACCTGTTATAAAACGAGTTATTTTTGTAGCTAGTTATTTTCATTCAGCTACTGTGATTGTTTCCGTAACTATACGTCCACCAACTATACAGTTACTCACGAAACGAAACTAAATTAAATAACTTTCATGAATGTGTAGCTATACAGTTAAATCAATAAATTATGCCGGTGTGGTGCATGATACGGCTACGGCATAACGTGTGTATGAAATAACGCATTTACAAACATGACTACTTTTTAATTTGACTCGTAACTAGCCATTTAGTTACACATCGCCCGTCACTGGTTATTGTAACTGGTTACGTGAAATACCGACCATGTCTACATCCAATCAATAATCATCATAATCTCAGCGTGTAATCCCGGCTGCATCCACGGATTTTGCGTTTGAGCCCGGGCTCCGCTTTCTTACTCATTCGCGTACATTTCGCACCAACCCTAGCATCCTGTGGTGTGGTGTTGGCCGGCTTGGCCCGGCGGAGGCGCCATAGCAAGACATCAGATAAAATGGTTCCATCCAATCAGAAATATTACCTTTAAAAAAATCAAAGCATTTTCAACTTCTGCTCATAATTATTTATTTTAATAAACAATAATTATTTTTATATTAAATAATATATCGTATTTCCATTAGACTCTAATTATCCACGGTACTTAATTTAGCAATTTAAAATCGAAAATTGCTTATTATTCATATAAGGTAATAAGTTCAAGTAAATAACATTCATTCATTCATACAGTAAAAAAGTTAAATCCACTACGCTATTTTACTGCATGAAATCAACCGGCAAAGATTTGAAGACCTGCCAAATCTGAAATGTCGGAGATCATCAATCAATAAAACTTTCGTTTAACACAACAAAGACCGACCTCGAGTTTATTTTGTTTACGTTATGTAATACCTATAAAATAATTACATATTTTTTTACAATTTATATCTCAACCTTAGAAGCATACAAGGTCAGGGTACATACAAGGAATCCACCTCCATCCTCCATATAACCGCGGTCCGGACGAAGCGTTTCGCCTCCTTTATACCGCGTACATCGAGGGACTGGAACAATTTGCCAGCGGCGGTGTTTCCGTCGGACTGCAATTTGATTGTGTTCAAGGCTAGAGTGAATAGGCTCTTAATAAACTAGTGCGCTTTACCATCAACGATTGCGTCACTGCTTACCATCAGACGGGATTGCGGTCAAGCGCTAGTTTATACCTAATTTATAAAAAAAAACACGTGGAACCCTGGCACAGATAGCAGGAGCCGCGGCATATGCCTGGAAGGTGACGAGACGAGATTTTAACACTACATCGAAAGAGCTGGAAATTCTGGTGAAAGGTCTTGGCCTGACATTGGATTGATTCAGTCCATTGTTAACATTATTCTGGAATAGTTAATCATTAACAATTTGTAGGTACCGTACCGTAGGTTCAAAGCAACTTGTTTGTTACTGGAAGACAATTAATTAATTCCTGATTCTTTACTTTTCACTTTCTGTTAATTTAAATATGTAATGAGAACAACATTTACCATTATCGTGACCTGAGCTTGACTGTTCAAATATTCATTAATCCCGAGATTGAGGAAAGTCGTTCGATATAGTCACACTCGAAACCATAGTTTTCATCAAACGCCAAAGTATCATCCATATTGTTCAGCTCTTCTGTAGGAAATATCTGAAAAAAAAATCGGAAAATCCAAAAAGTACGATCTCCAACATTTTTACCGTTTTCGGGCAAGCAAGTAATCAGGTTTAGTATGATTTAGCAGCCAATAATAATCGCTTTGTACAATTAATTAATCTAATTACATATACTACTTGATAAGCGTCTAAGGGATTTAGATGCTATCGTAAATGCGTCAATATATTGACATAATGTTTGACTTAAAATTTTATTAATTTTAATTGATGTAATGTCAATTTCAATTGTAGATTATCATGATTTATTGGTAGTTATATTGCTCATTCATCAGTTTTAATTACGATCTTCATCGGCGTCTCATTGTCTTCAACTTCGACGTTATATGAAGGTCTGCGGGTCGCCCGGACTGTTCAATAAAAAATTACTGCGGAAACTTGGTAGAAGCGACCTGCGAGGTAATTACATGACAAGTTAGTGTGTATTCAGAATGTCTCACTTTTTGACAATTTCACACCATCCATTGCGATATTTACTTTGTCGAGCAGACGAATTTTTCTAAAATAATGATGCAATGGATTAGGATCTCATGTTGTCTTCCAACCAGAGCGTCTCCTGCGGTGGCTAGAGGCATGAGGGCGCTGGGATTCCAGCTCCATGACGCGCTACGCCTCCTCCTTTGCTGCTTCCCTACGAAGCGTGACGGTGACGGCTTTTCTAGAAATAATAATGAAGTAGTATATTAGGATCTTCTTTCAGATTGGGAAAAGTGTGTTAACTTGGCTTTCCATTTAATACTAGAGATCGATTGCCAGTCCATTCACCAAGTTTTATGTGTACTGGTACCTAAGGTCCAATGACTGAAGGTGAAGGAAAACATCTTGAGGAAACCTGGACTTTAAGTCTGAAATCGCCAACCCGCATTGAGCAAGCGTGGTGATTACTCTCAATCCTTCTCTGTATGAGAGGAGACCTGTGCCCAGCAGTGGGACGATAAAATGGTTGATGATGATGATGACCTAAGGTCTATTCAAAATTTCAAATGTATGCCTTCCAATTGATGTTATGTCAAGTTAAACAAAATAGTAAGAGTGACTAGCACTATTTTGAAAGTATAAAAAATGTTTCAAGTTGTAGCGTAAAATCACCTTTATTGTGTGGGAATTAAAGTTATTTTTAGAACAAGTCATATTTATTTACATTTTTTGAAATTAGTCACCGCTAAACAAAACAAACCCTGGGGAAAGAGGTCAGTCAGTGTTAATGTCGTGTGTTAATTCATACTAATATTATAAATGCGAAAGTATCTCTGTCTGTCTGTCCGTCCGGCTTTCACGCCAAAACTACTGAACTGATTGTAATGAAATTTGGTACACAGATAGTCTAGAGCATGAGACAGGACATAGGCTATAAAACATCCCGCTATGATCAATAGGAGCAGAGCAGGAACAAAAAATGTTGCGAAAGCTGGAGTAAACGCGGACGTACATATTGCTCCCATTATTTTAACAGGCGCTTATTTTATATCAATAACAAGCTTACGCGGGTGAAACCGCGGGGCACAGCTAGTACTTGATAAAAGTAAAGGTTTACGCGTAAATTACATTATTGCTTTCTCTTTTTCATTAATTTGCATATAAAACCTCGCAACAAGTGTTTCTATAAGGCTGTCTCCAAGTTTCAACCGAGCGGGTTGAAGCAGTGAACTTGATAGTGAATAAATTAATGGAATTTACTTCGTCCTTGACAGGGGTTTCTAAAATAAGTCAACAAACAAGTGGATTACAAAACATGTCTATATTTAGAAGTTTATTTTCGGTAAGCGAAAAAAACAACCTAACTTTTAAGGTCACCGCGATCATCGGATGTCATTGCCTCTTCATCACAAAAAGTGCCATATCATAATGCGTACCGGACTTTTCCAGATGAACCCGCCATCATTAAATATTTGTTCTAAAAGTTGTTTTTATTTTGTAAGTAAATAATGGCCCCGGTTTCTTTGTTTACCAGCTACGCTAAATTTATTTTCAGTATATCTTATTCTTTCTATTTGATTAAGAAAAATAAGATATACAGTATGTTAACTAACAGAGGGCGTTCCCGTTAACCCGAAATAGTATAGCATACATACATGCTAAAAAAAATATTTCCATTCGAAAACAAAATGTTTTTAAAAATTTTCCAATAAGAAAATATTCAATAAAAATTTTAAATTGACATGTAAAAGAAACACTGTACACGCGAACATGAAAGACGGCAACGTCGCAATTTATTTATACATGACGACTACTATTTTGATTTAAAACGGGAGGTTTCAAATTTATTTCCAATTAGAACTTTTTTTATTCGGATTTTTTTATGCTTATTTTTCTATGCTGATATTTTATTTTAATCTATTAATGATATATATTAACGAGTTTAAGGGAACGCCCTCTGTTATTTAACATACTGTATATAACTTTAGTCCTGAGAAATTAGTAATTATCATCATCATCATTTCCGCGTTTAGTCCCGGTGCATCCGCGGCTTTCGCGCTGGAGCCCGGGGTCCGCATTCTTGCTCAATCTCCTCCCTTTGGCGAGATCCTTAGCATCCTGTGGTGTGAGATTATTGGCACGCTGTCATCTCTTACAACATCAAGCCAGCACTTCTTTGGTCTACTTCGCTTGTTCCGGCCCGGCGGAGGCGCCATGGCAAGACAGATAAAATGATTACATCCAATCTCCAATAAATTGTAATTAAACTCGTTAATCTCTGTAAATACCAGCCGGATTTGAAATTCTTTTTGCTGTTGATAGCTTATAATAGGCTTAGCAAGGTTATTATAGGCTTGCCATCATGCTAGGACATGGAGTTGATGAAGAAAAAGTCCGAAAGAATACAGTCACAGCGCGGACAGGCGGCAGGAAAGAAAATAGACTCAAACTTACCGATAAATCGTACTGTTTATTTTACTTGCGCCCAGCCGCCTTGCGCCGTGCCAAGTTTAGATTTTTCTTTGATTGAATTTTCAATTCAAATTATTGCAAAGAGTATCTATTGTATACATACTGTTTAATATGTTACACTTGTGTCATTAAAAATTTACGGTCTGCCATTTTCTTAAAATTGCATAGACGCTGAACACAACTATGTTAACGCATTAAAGTCTCGTTATGCAGAGGCACGTGTCACCTGGCTATTACCATAAAAATGGCGTTTCCATACTAAACAACAACTATACAATATTAAATAAAATTACAGTAGGTTAGGAATTTTTTTTACATATTATAAAGTAGTGCTTGACTGCGTCCCGCCTGATGGTAAGCAGTGATACAATCGTTTATTAAGAGCCTATTCATTCTAGCCTTGAAGCCACTTAAATTGTAGTCAGATGGAAAGACCACCGCTGGCAAATTGTTCCGATCCTTCAATGTATAAATGACGAGGTGAAACGTTTCGTCCGGATCGTAGTGGTGCCAGCAATGTAAGGGTCGATACTCGCCGTACGACGGGTTGTTAGATGATGGATGACCGACAATGGATCCATTTATTTAGAAGGAAAAAGTTCTGTATTGATTAGACACAAGACGATGCTTAATGTCAGAATCGTAACATTTTTGTTATCTAACGACTTCTATGTTGTATTATCTGTCTAGCTTTCCCAAAATTGTTATAGTTAGCTTTCCGTCCGAATGCAGCTCACTACCAGCCAATCTGACCTCCACAACCCAGCTTTTCAGACTTTCGTTCTTCTGACAACCCGTAACGAGTGTCAAAGATGATAGAATGGGCAGCAGTGGACAATAACTTAAGCTTAAGGTGGAGATCTTAAAGACACATAGGGGTCTCGGCGTGTAAAGACGGTCGCTTATTCACGGCCCAAACACAAGAAGTGTAATTTAACCTGGTCGATACACCCGTGCAGCTATAATTACCATAAACCCGTCTCAAGACTTTCATGTTGTATCTAAGTCATCATCATCGTCCCAGCGTTCGGTTCCGGTTTCATCCGCGGCCTTCGGGTTGGAGCCCAGGGTCCGCTTTACTTTTCCTTTCCACATTCTCCTCCATTTCGCGCGTTCTTACGATTCTGTGGTAAGAGATTGTTGGCATGCATGTCGTCTCTTACAACGTCAAGCCAGCATTTCTTTGGCCTCCCTCGCTTGTTCCGGTCCGGCAGAGGCGCCATGGCAGACATTTCTTTCCCACGTAACATGCCGCTTTTCGTAAGACGTGGCCGTACCAGCGTAGACGACCCTCTTGCAGTTTGTCTGCTATGTCATAGACACGAAGACTTCCATACAGACTCATATTATATCTAAGTACCTACTACCTACTAAAATCAATATCAGATACTATATAAAAAGTCTTACCTACACAGTAGAAAAAAAAACCCATTGTAACGTTCTATCTGATATATTTTGCATGGTCGACGCAATCTGGGAATACAATAGCAAACCACATTGATACAGTTACGATAAAAACTATAATAATATATTGGACACGGTTTTATGAATAAATGTTACGGTCTGTAGCCCTAGGTCGTCATTCGAATCAGGAGAAAAAAATGAACACCGTGCGTAGTTATTATTTCAGGGACGAGCGTAATGAAACTGAAATATCTTGTCAGTGCCAAGGTTAAAAACATCGAATGATAAATTACTATTTTAGTTTTTGTTAATAAGGAAATGTTTGTATGTAATCCAAATTTAATTTATATATTAAACTATATCCACTACGATCCCGACGAAACGTTTCGCCTCGTCTTTTATATCGCGTACATCGAAGGACTGCAACAATTAGCCAACGGCGGCGTTTCCGTCTGACTACAATGTAAGTGTCTATTCACTCTAGGTGAATAAAAACCGTGGCCCTGGCCGTCGCACTGGCAAGTGAGGAAACGGGTGGGTTTTAGTCATTAAAAGTCTGCCACGCCCTTCCGCTCCCGACTTCCTCTCTCTCCTTCTGTTACCGATGAGATTGCGACTTAAATTACGAGAATTAACCGTCAGGTGTCTGACTGAATTATATGATTGATTGTGCGCACCTTTCAGAGTCACCCGCTGACTGTTGATGGCTGTAAAAACTGCATAAGTATTATTGTATTATTGTTGTATTTACAGGTCCGTACTGTGCCCACTCAGGTGATTCCATCTATATCTTGGCTTAGTATGGAACATTCAGCAAAACTGGTACTTACTAATATTTGAAATGGGAATGTAACCGTTTGACCGTTAACTTTTCTCGTCTAAACCACTGAACTGATCGATTGACAAGGTTGATTGGGAATATTTGACTGTGACCCGCTGCCGTCCGTACATACTTTTGTCCTTGAAAAGAAATATAATTATGAAAAGCAACCTAAAAAAAACCTTGATTTTCTTGGATTTTTTAAAAAGAAAATTAATAGTTAATCTGTATTTCTATGCTAATATTATAAAGATATTAAATTAACGAGTTTGTTTGAATGACTTGTTTGTAATCTTCGAAACTACTACATATTAATATTCCGAATGCTAAGTATTAAGTTCACGTAAAGTTGTGACCAGATACTAGCTTCTAGCACAATAGACAGAGAACAGTAAAACATCTTCATATAAACGAGCCGCTCTCGGTTTGAATGTATGCGTGCGCGCCGAGCGCCGTGTCGGTACGCGATTTCACGCACACGCTGGCATAATATAGGATGGTATAGGATGGCGGCAATACGGGCTGTGCCGCGTGACTGTGAGCACGCGCGTAAATTACATGACCGCTCGCGTTCGTCAATTCTCGCCGGCCACTTACCATAATATTAATTATTACGAGTATCATGACTTCAAAAGGGGGAAAAAAATATTGTAGTGTTTTCGGGTGCCTCAATAATGATTTCGCAAATCCGGACTTATCATTCTTCATACTTCCTACTGAACCAGAAATGTAAGTACAACTTAAATCTTATTAGAAAATGTGATATATGTATTGTTTGTTTCACAGTTTATTTGCTTTATTAAGAGCGTACCCGAGTCGTATTTTTCCATATAATTGTATTCCAGATTTACTTCCTGAATACTATGTTTAAAGTTAAGTTTATTTTAAGAAGCCCAGTTTTACTATAAAACAGAGGATTGAGTACGAAATATCGTTTAAGTAAACGTATTTGTCGCGTATAGTGTAATAAGGGCAATTTCACAATAATCAATATTGCAAATGACTATTAATTTTTTTCTATTGTCTTATGTGTTGTTTGATCCAAATATGGCGTCTTAATCATAATATTAAGTTAATAAAATTATAGTAAAATGTGACCGACTGACGCTTAGGGTTGCGTAGAATTTTAGTTATAACATTATAACCTTTAATTCCTCCGACGCGCGCGTCGACAACAGCAACGCGAGGTGCTCTTAATAGCGCGCGGCGCCTTTGTTGCATTTGAGCTAGCTGATGCTATCCGATTATATAAACAAACATTACACAGTACCCATATAAACAATCATTATAATTGTACCTCAGAAACTAATGAGGCTAAAAAGGTTTTGCGGTTTTATTAAAGTAAGGTATCATTTGTTAAATATTCGCTACCCATACATAATCTTAGCTTTACTAATGTCTACTTTTTCATAAGAACTACATATTTATTGTTTACGTTCTCATGTTTTATATCATTTAAGCATTAGTTATAAGCTTGTGAATATTATTGTGTTAGTGTTACATTTAAGTACTCATCACTTACAATCTTCTCTGATAAGAACCAGTTATATCGATTTCCCATATCACACATCACTTAAAATTTATCATTATTTACGAGCTTTAGAATATAATTTAGTGTTACACTTAAGTAGTCTTTAAAATTTTGTCGGTATCAAATTTGTAACTTAATATAATAAATGTTATGTGAATAAAGGCTTTTTATTTTTACTAAATTTATAAATTGGTGAAATATTCAATCATAATATGCTTTTTATTCCATAAATTTAGATCAAAGTGACAACCCTAGGGTTCAACGCAAGAGTAGGCAAATAACTCTGCGGGCGGCCTTAGATAATCTACTGTTCTCTGTCTACTGTGCTTCTAGTATCTATCATAAATAACAAAATTAATATGGGAAAGAAGGCAAGCGTCTACTGAACACTTTTCAAACCGACTGTTTTTGAGAACTCGTAAAATATCTAAACTAGACAGCGAAGTACGCAAAAATAGAAACTGACATCACTGGCCATAGTTTATTTATAGCTGTTTACCCAGAAAGCGATCAATGCATTAGGTATGAACTTTTCACAACTGCAATTAAAAATAAACAACCTAATTACTACCTTATCGAATTGAATCAGTTCTGTGCAGTAGCGTGTTTCAATTAAAATTATAATTTGTTTACTGAGATACTGCATTTATTAATAGATATAGGCACTGTTTCTCTTTTAGGTTGACTATTATTGTCTTTCACTGACTTCATTCATATTAAAAACCTCCTTTTGATAACACTCTAAAAACGTATTTATGATATTGAAGGACACTGAACATGACACTGTAGAAGTTATAATATTTTTACGTCACGAGGCGTTAAGCTTGAATCCTAACATCAACATCAACACATACACTTAAAAAAAAATAGAAATGATTATAAACTAGTGCTTGACCGCAATCTCGCCTGATGGTAAACAAAGATGCAATCGCTGATGGTAAAGCGCGCTAGTTTATTATTAGCTTATTCACTCAAAAAAACTGAGTGAATAGAAAGGAAGACGGCAGTTGAGCGAGGTGATGCAATGTTAAACCCAACAACACGACCAACGATACTGCGCCAGAGGGAGATTGATCTGGAGACCCTCCACGACCACACTCCCGACACCACATTTAGCGCATCGTACCTGGCACACATCGCAACACAACTGCTCAGACCCGTCCTCCGTACGCCTTCACCAGACATCATGCCGGAACACGACGAATTACTTGGCGGAAAGACTTGTCTGGTGGGTGGGAAATTCTGGCGGCAGCCGATGTTATGGCCTACCACCGAGAAACAGCCGCGTTATTACGTGTTATGAGACAGAGCCTGATCGATAGACCTGTGCCGATAGACATTGGAGTACATAATTAATAAAGCCCTTAATTCCCAAATACATATAACATCATCATATATTTTATCATATATATATTCCTTATAATATACAATAGCATGGAACAAATCACTACTAAATTTACAAAAGGAAATCACCTGGATTTATTACTCAATTACTAGACAAAAGGTTATGTTTATTTAAATAAAAGGGTAAAAGTATAATTGATACGTATTCAAAAATAAGAAGATAATTTTAAAAACTAATTTATTATATGGACTAATAAAAGGGTAAAAGTATAATTGATACGTATTCAAAAATAAGAAGATAATTTTAAAAACTAATTTATTATATGGACTTTACACATCATCATCCCAGCGTTAATCCAAGTCGCATCCGAAGCCTTTTCAGCTTTGGAGTCTGGGGTCCGCTTTTACCAGTCCAACTGCTGATATGGCTAAACTTCGACATTTTCCGTGAAGCGACTGCCGTCTGACCTCCACAACCTGAAGGCGACATCGAAGCATTGCAGTTAGACCAATTGTTGGACTTTTGAGGGCTCCAACAACCCGTAACGACTGCCTCTAGATGTTCGTATGGCAACCGGGACCAACGACTTAACGTGCTTTCCGAGGCACGACCAGACCAGTGCAAATATTCATATTCATGCATACAAATACTTGTACCGTGCGGGGATCGAACCCGCGCCACCTTGCGCAGCGGCCGCGTCCGCTACCGCTACGCCACGGAGGCTGTCAATAAGTTCATAACACTTATGTACATTACATACACGTTGGGCAAGTGTTTTAAGTATGACCCTGCATGACGTAAGCAATGATAATCAAATTGAAAAAGTTTGTTGACCTATTAGTTACTGAATAGTTTAACCTTTCATACTATTTTGTAGTTTCAGTGTGTTACAATAGAACTCGTCGTTATAACCATCACTAGTGACGGACCTGTTAAATTACATTAGGTTTGTTCATTGTTGGGGTGACACAGCTTTCAGTGTTTTCGAGGCTCCTTTTGTAGTTAACAACGGCAAAGGCACAAAGAATTTAAATCTCACAATTATGGCCTGTCTGATACAGTGGGGCAGTCTTCTAGTAAATTTACTTTTGTGATTTGCCGGTTTGTACATGTTTATAAGTCGTGAGAAAAGTTTAGAGTAGGAATAAAAGTAGAAGTTCAATCTGCCCCCTAATCGGCGAACACATTTTTGTCAAATGATTGCGACTAGTTGGGATCGTTTGGACCGAACGGACCAATGGGCGGTCCGGACGATCCCAACTGATGCCAACTAGTCGCAATCATTTGACAAAAATGTGTTCGCCGATTAGGAGGCTGGACTGTGGATGATTGTCGTGATGGCAACTTGTGGAAGAGTACGGAAGAAAGCGTTGTCCAATAAATAAATACAATTAATTGTAATTTTGCTGTGAAAACGTATGAAAACAAAGGACGTAGTACCAATCTCTACTAGACCATTTTTAGGTACAGACGATAGCACATCAAGCTACTACAATCTGTCAGATTTCTTCATTGGATTATAAACTTTATCTCTAAAGCACAAAGGCTCAAGATTGTTTGGAAATATTTAACAGTTTCGAGTAGCTTGACCTGCTGTTGTCCGATGAAAGTAAAGAATTACCAAAGTAAAATAAATGCCACCAAAATGCTACCAAAATTAAACAACAATTGTAATTGATACTTTACTGTCATACCACTGATCAAATTGCCGAGGAATTTGTTTGTAGGTATTTAATTGCGTATGTAACGAACCAGAGGTTGTTGATATTAATTTAAAACAGTTTTTGTTGTGCTTATTACTGAAAACTTTAATTTTTTTGCTGTATTTTTATATTTTTTTCTTTACCAGCTCCCTAATCGGCGAACACATTGATATCAAATGATCCCAACTAGTTGCAATCATTTGACAAAAATGAGCTCGCTGATTAGGGGGCAAGCAATAGTGAATTATCTGTTACCTATTCATCATAAATCGCGATTCTATGAACAATGTTAATGATAGGGCTTAAGATATACCTAATTTTTAGGGTTCCATACCTAAAAGGTAAAACGGAACCCTATTCATGAGACTCGTTGTCCATCTGTCCGTCTTTCACCAAGCTCTATCTCATGAACCGTAATAGCTAGGCAGTTGAAATTTTCAGAGATTATGTATTTTTGTTGCCGCTATAACAGCAAATACTAAAAAAATATTTAAGCGGCTCCCATAAAACAAATTTGATTTTTGTTGTCGTTTTTTGCTCCATATTAATAACGGAAATTGATAGACGCTTGAAATTTTTACAGAATATTTGGTTATACAAATAAATATGGAAGGAAGGCTCCCATACAACAAACCTGATTTTTTTGCCGTTTTTATAGATATTGTTACGGAACCCTTCGTGCGCGAATCTGACTCGCACTTGGCCGGTTTTTTTTTATTATAAAAATGGCGTGATAAAATGACACATAGATAAGAAAATAATGTCTAATCCTTTCGTTTACAGCTTTGCATTTATCGGTATGACGTATTAGTGTAATTTACATTATTAACTGATCCTATGTCTATTTATGAATATTAATATCATTTACGTATATCGAATGTTTCTTATCCAAATTAGATTATGTATTTATCTGGTAAATCATAAACTTCCGCTTTGAAGTGGCGCTTAGGTTTTTACGCGATATATTTATTGAGGCTTGAGTCCCATATCTCCGTCACAGTAGACAGAGAACAGTAGATTATCTAAGGCCGCCCGCAGAGTTATTTGCCTACTCTTGCGTTGAACCCTAGGGTTGTCACTTTGATCTAAATTTATGGAATAAAAAGCATATTATGATTGAATATTTTACCAATTTATAAATTTAGTAAAAATAAAAAGCCTTTATTCACATAACATTTATTATATTAAGTTACAAATTTGATACCGACAAAATTTTTAAGACTACTTAAGTGTAACACTAAATTATATTCTAAAGCTCGTAAATAATGATAAATTTTAAGTGATTTGTGATATGGGAAATCGATATAACTGGTTCTTATCAGAGAAGATTGTAAGTGATGAGTACTTAAATGTAACACTAACACAATAATATTCACAAGCTTATAACTAATGCTTAAATGATATAAAACATGAGAACGTAAACAATAAATATGTAGTTCTTATGAAAAAGTAGACATTAGTAAAGCTAAGATTATGTATGGGTAGCGAATATTTAACAAATGATACCTTACTTTAATAAAACCGCAAAACCTTTTTAGCCTCATTAGTTTCTGAGGTACAATTATAATGATTGTTTATATGGGTACTGTGTAATGTTTGTTTATATAATCGGATAGTATCAGCTAGCTCAAATGCAACAAAGGCGCCGCGCGCTATTAAGAGCACCTCGCGTTGCTGTCGTCGACGCGCGCGTCGGAGGGATTAAAGGTTATAATGTTATAACTAAAATTCTACGCAACCCTAAGCGTCAGTCGGTCACATTTTACTATAATTTTATTAACTTAATATTATGATTAAGACGCCATATTTGGATCAAACAACACATAAGACAATAGAAAAAAATTAATAGTCATTTGCAATATTGATTATTGTGAAATTGCCCTTAATACACTATACGCGACAAATACGTTTACTTAAAAGATATTTCGTACTCAATACTCTGTTTTATAGTAAAACTGGGTCTCTTAAAATAAACTTAACTTTAAGCGTAGTATTCAGGAAGTAAATCTGAGAATACAATTATATGGAAAAATGCGACTCGGGTACGCTCTTAATAAAGCAAATAAACTGTGAAACAAACAATACATATATCACATTTTCTAATAAGATTTAAGTTGTACTTACATTTCTGGTTCAGTAGGAAGTATGAAGAATGATAAGTCCGGATTTGCGAAATCATTATTGAGGCACCCGAAAACACTACAATATTTTTTTCCCCTTTTGAAGTCATGATACTCGTAATAATTAATATTATGGTAAGTGGCCGGCGAGAATTGACGAACGCGAGCGGTCATGTAATTTACGCGCGTGCTCACAGTCACGCGGCACAGCCCGTATTGCCGCCATCCTATACCATCCTATATTATGCCAGCGTGTGCGTGAAATCGCGTACCGACACGGCGCTCGGCGCGCACGCATACATTCAAACCGAGAGCGGCTCGTCTATATGAAGATGTTTTACTGTTCTCTGTCTATTGTGTCTCCGTCTAAAGATTATCTCGTTATCTCCCACCGTTAAAAGCGATACGTGGCGAGCTGATACGACTATCAAACGTCATTATAAAAATTTATAAATTTTCGTCATTGTTTTTACCAACTTTATTTTTTGTATTAAATTTGAAAGTTAAATTTAACTTTAAATTTATTTTTTATTAATACAGAATTTAACACAATTTACAGAAGTATCTTCTTAATTCTTCTTGAGAAGAATTCACTAACTAAACCTGCATAGGAATAGGAAGTTAGCTCTTGATTTGTTTAATAAGAAATTACTAGCACTTTTCATATTTCATGTGTTGTACTAACGGCCCTTCTAACGCCTTCTTTTTAACTATTATTTATGGACTGAGTCTGAAATAAAGATAATAGATAAATTAGAATTTACAACAAAGATCAAAGTGTTAGTATCAAACAGCGCAACATACGACCCCGATGCTGCGAAATAATCGTGTATGAGTTTACTTTTTTAGTAAAGTTAAATATGTATATTATATTACATTTGTTTTTATTGTATGTTATAGTATAGTATTATCGTATTTTATTATGGGCCTTTGTTGCCTGAGCCAAATAAATAAATAAATATACTGTGCATCACCTGCAAATTTATGTGTGATTTGACCTTTCATAAGTGCCTTTAAGATAAGATCTAAGACCTTATTTGAACTTTATTTAAGTTCAAGGTCGCTTGTCCATTTCCTGTATTTCTATTTCATACGCATCAGCCTTTTATTAACTTGGTCAATCGTAATTTCATTCTGCAGACTTTTGATCCTCCAATTAACCTGCCCATATAACCGTTTTGGGACGCGGGCAAAAAGACCCCGGGAATGAGAAACTTACTATAAATCTGGTTGTAACCGAGTACCCATTGGGAAGTTAGCACTGCTCTCAATCACTGATTTTTGTTTTTGCTGAAATGGGAGTAATACCATTTATAATAGACTTGTCCGCAACTTAAATGTCCTCCAGGTCCCAGGACTCCCAGGCGTATTTACAGTCAAATTTCATAAAATAAACTACAGCACGCCGCAAAATTCTTGCATACTCCTTTAACATTGCGTTTAAAATATTAGTGTGTATATCTAGCTCTCTTTCTTTCTTCCCACTTTAGTAAGGCTGCTATTTTTATTTATTATGTTCTTCTCTTGTCCACAGATTCGAGTTACGGCGAACGTTAATGATATGGAATTGTTCACTAGCAGCATTTAGTATCATGGGAGCCTGTCGGACGCTCCCAGAGTTCATTCATGTGTTACGGAATTATGGGATTTACCACTCCATTTGTGTGCCAAGGTAAGTTTTACCATAGTTTACATTATATTATTGATTGTATGGATACGTCCATGATCACATTATACATAGGTTTACATTCTTGCATATAACTATTGTGGGAAAATGTAAAATAAATGTGTTTTCTTTTTGGTTTATTGTTTGTAAATAGTTGAACAATGCGATGTTGAATCCGAGAGACAGCTTGTTTCGTGATCAACTTCCAGCCAATCATGAAATAAATAGACGTACAAAATATATGTTTCAAATGTTCTCTCTACAATTGGTTTGAAAGTCGCTTTAGGAGATGCTAGCAATCAGCAATTTTTTATTTAGTTGTGTTTATGTTGTGTCTACAGTTTCTCGCTATATTTCATACTAGCTTACTGACCGCGGCTTCGTCCGCGTGAAATTCAGTTATATCGCGCTTTTTAGATTTCCCACGGGAATACCATTTTTTTTTTTTTTATAGGCCTCTGTCCTTTCTCAGGGTCTAAAGATTGTCTGTGCCAAATTTCATATTGGTTGGGAGGTTTAAGCGGGAAAGCGTAACAGATAGACAGACAAACAGAGTCATTTAATCTTCATCGACTACGTTTTCCCGAAAGTTCCTGCTTTTAGGATTGTCTGTGATTAAAATAACCAAACTTTTCAACAAACTGGAAGCGTTTTAGTGATTAAAACTTCTGGGAATTAAATTGTTACTTGAAACGACTAGACATTTTGTAAGTGTCAACAATGTCTGTGAAAATTATTATCTGAATACAGAGTAAACTTAGACGTGATTGTTATTTGAATACAGAGATTTCTAGTCATATACAGATAATGTGGAATGTACGTATTAGGATGACATATGTATGTAAAACGCATTACTTTTTTTTTCTGTATAGTCACATTTACTGCCTTAACAAAACTATATACAATATGTAAAGAAAACCCTGTCCGATCCGTGAAGGCATTGTTAGGTATCGATAACTGATTCTACTAATTGCCCACAAAGACAGGCAAAACTTAAAAAAAAATCCCCCTAAAAAAATAAATATTATTTCGCAAAAAGAGGTAACTTAATACATGTGCGGTAAACAACCCCATTCCGCGGGCGGCGGGGGGCAGGGCACGCGGCACCTGTGACGTGGTCGCGTCGCTATTCGCTTATAATAAAACCAGTGTTGTCACTTTTTTTAAAATTACCAAGGTAAATTTGGGGGAAATTGGTACTAATTCCCAGGAAAAAAGGATTATTTCAAAATTCATTAGTATTGTTACTATGATGATTATGTAAAATTTTATATTATATTTGGTCAAGTGTTTACCTAACCTTTATTATCCTTATGGGTCGGACAGGGTTTTCTCTACATATTGTATAATACGCAAATACTCCAAAATCTGTCGAATAAAGATAAAACCTGCCTGGACTGAATATGGAACATTTTACATGGAAGACGTGTTTCGTCTTCATCCCAGCTTTATAAGACACTAGGAAGTGATGAGAGGTGGGCCTTTCATCATCATCATCTCAGCGTTTATCCCAGTCGCATCCTAAGCTTTTTCAACTTTGGAGTTTGAGGTCCGCTTTTACCAGTCTAACTGCTGATATGGCTAAACTTCGACATTTTCCGTGAAGTGACTGCCGTCTGACCTCCACAACCCGAAGGCGACATCGAAGCATTGCAGCTGGCCAATTGTTGGACTTTTTGAGGGCTCCAACAACCCTTTAACGACTGCTACTAGATGTTCGTATGGCAACTGGGACCAACGGCTTAACGTGCTTTCCGAGGCACGACCAGACCTGGATGAGGGGTAGGCCTTTGTGGCACTTAAAAGGCTTGTAGCTTCTACCACGCGAGCCCAATCTGGGTTGGTAGATGACTTCAAATTCTACTAGTTTTCTCACGATTGTTTCACTGGTTTCAGAGCAATTATGATAATTATTTACACCGTGTGAAGTAGCAGGTGCTTTACCTTGTGTGAACCCACCATTTTACGACGCTTACGACCTTCTAAAAGAACTGATTCCATGCTTCATTGTTTTTGTGTATTGTAATTGCCAAGGATATAAATATATTGCCAAGAGAAAAACGTCCACGAGGACAAGGAAGGGAAAAAGCCGAGAATAGACATGTTTTAACTGCTTTACGTCATCCACACAACATTACGAATAAGGTGACTTGTCTAGACTGCCTGTCTGGGTTGCGGCCTATTTGTGCGAAACTGGTGACTATAACCAACATTACGGTCGTCATAAATGTGTACTCTTGTATTTTTCGCGCACAAAGTTTTTTTCTTCTTTTTTGATGTTCGCGTTTTGCCTTGTGTTTTTGTCATGAATACTTTTATAAAGTAGGCATCAAGAACCTTCTTGATCTCAGGTTGGCATTTTTTTCCATTTTGGTCGAATCTTTTCTTTTTCGAATAAATAATAAAACCTAATTTAACTTTAGAATGAAATAAGTTTTATTTTGTAAAGAAAAACTTTTTCCAAGTTTTTTTTTTGTTTTTGTATGGAAGTGGTCGGGACGAACACATGGTCAGAGGAAGGGACAAATGGAACAAAATAATTACATATTTGTCCCCAAGGGAAGGTAAAAGGAGAAGAGGCAGACGACTAAAAGATAGGACGATAATATCAGACAGATAGTAAGCATAGGAAGAAGTAGAGCAGCCAGAGAGAGATCAGAACGAAGTAGGTAATATAAGTAGTATACAAAAAACATAGTCGTATATCTGTTGTCCGAATAAAAGGCGTATTATTATTATATCTCAGCCCGGCGTTGACAAATATCCCAGCGCTACTGATGGCGTATTTTTGTACTAAGTGGTTAGAAAAGCCTACATCACGTGAAATTTACAATACCTATGATAAAATTTGCTATTTACGATAACAGTGGTTATAATTTTAATGTTATCAGGTAGTAAAAGTCGAAAGAAAGATATTACATGATTATATGAAACTGATAATACATTAATTCTGTCTAACATCCTACATCGTTTGTAAAATGGTTCGCAGGGTGTCAGGGATTATTTGAATAATGAAAAAGTTTTCCCTATATTTCATAACCAATTTGCTTCAAAACAACAAAATACAGCAGTCAAGGAAAAAAATCGAAGTAGCGAAATTCGCCTTCAAAAGGCTATATTAACAATACCCGTAACAAATCTCAGACTCTTTAATTGCGGACATAACTGAATATATTTTAAAAATTAGGGTCTACCCCTATTTTTAAATCATTTACCCAAAGAAATGTATGAAAAAAGATATTTGGTTCCCAAAGAAGATTGAAATTAATATCTCCTAGTTGTTATGGTTATAAATGCGTAGAGACTTAACATAAATAAGTAGTACTAAGTAAAATATCGGCATTGAAAAGTTTGTAATGTCCCAAGTTTGTTAGCGACTTACAGCTTACCAATTCGTTACGGAAAGTTTAAGGTACAAAGGGCGTTAAACTTAGGCTACGGGGGCCTACGAAGCTATGAAAGTGCTACGGTTTCTATTCGGGGTTGTCTACACAGGATGCTACGTTTCATTTGTTATTCGATATCAATAACGAGTGACCGTGATTGTCGTGGATAGTAACAAACTCCTTATCTAACAATATTCAATCGTTCTGACTGCCTCATTTGTCTAGTGGGCGAAAATGCTAAAAAACCCATATTACATGTGACCTGCCAATAGGGATGTTTCCTGGGTAAAAAAAAAATGAATTCTATTTAGTCCATCATTCAGATTATAGAAAAATATTGGATACGTATATTTTGTTTTATCAAATCAATAAAAATTGACAAATAGTATAAAAGGCATCAAAGATCAGGACTAAAAAGTATAGCGTGCAGTGACGTCACACGAGTTTTCAACGCGCTGTGTCGTCTTTATTTTTTGTTTACGTGTCTAGTATTTTTTGGAAATCTGACTGACGGACTAATTAGTTTTTTTAGTCAAATACCCTATTATGCGCGTTCAACTCTGCTTACTCCTTCAGGGAAATATAAGCGTGATGTTCTGTAATATTTGATAATAATTCACAGAAAATATCAATGTTCCTATGACATTGTTAACATAACTTTTACTAGCATACGTAAGCGTGTTATCGTGGCGATCAACTATCGCTATCGATATGCTTCGTCGGCCGAAACCGTCACGTTCGGAAAGCAGTACGTTTTAAAGTAAGAATCTCACGTTTATATTCTAAACGCGTCTCTTATGTACGAGTATGTCTAATGTTATTCTGGCGATGTCCGAAGCGAAAGTTCACGTGGTAGTTTCATCAGTTGTTGTACGTAATTGTGTCAATGATTACGGGCTGCGCGAATGTTTTCATTATAATATATCTGTCTATGTTATTATGTATCTACGAAAGAGAGTTAGAAAAAAAATATGTGTTTTACAAGGCACAAACACGAGTGGGGTTGGGGTTGTTGGGTGGACTTAACGCACTTTACTGATTCACCCAATACCTACTATTGAAAGATTGTTGCCACTAATATGTCAACACTATTGAAAACTTATAATGGCATTTTTGCGTGAATAACGAATGCAATGTTGTATAATACGACACTTCATATAGACTCGAAATACGATTTGAAAACATTAAACCGACATAGCTCTTTCACTCGAGTCGCCAAAATTAAGTGGCAGTAGGCAAGGCACATTGCTCGTAGAACCGATGGGCGATGCAGCAGTAAGGTTCTGGAGTGGCGGCCAAGTACCGGAAGACGCAGCGTAGGGAGCCCAACAAGGTGGACCGATGACCTGGTGAAGGTCGCGGGAAGCCGATGGATGCCCAAGCGGCCTTAGGGGATGCCTTTGTCCAGCAGTGGACCTCTATTAGGCTGAAGAAAAATTTAATTTAATTAGAAAACAAAAGAGAAAATAGCTTTTGAATAAAGCCAAGTTTTTACATGTTTTATGCTCGTGAATATAACAGGATATCGTAGGTTGATTGCCATAATTCTTTAAAAGCGTCTAACAATTAAACGCTAGACGTTGCCGTCCGTCGGCCGTTAGACCCTAACACACTAAGTACCAATGGGTTTTATTTTGACAATTCCACAACATTCATTGAGTTATCTACGTTGTTGTGCTGAAACATTCCTCGAATATATGGGGCAATGAATTAGCAATTTCCTTCAGATTGCGAGTAATCGGGCATTACCCAATTAGGCCTCTGCGAGTTGGCTTCGGTCTCATTTATGCCTTCCAAACGTACAGGGCCTTAAGGACTGAGGTACCAGACCTATAAAAAAAGTATTATGCCCTAAAAAATAAAATTATAACACTTCTATTTATATTTAACATTTTGACCCATAATCTGAACACAAATAAAACAATTACTGTAAAGCAAAACACTAGATTACCTATACAGTAACTGAATTCTGTTACAAAACAAACCCATTTATCTCTCAGAGATAATAAATATTTAATATACAAAGTAGAAAAAAAAAAACAATTTCAAGCAACACTGATTTCATCTAAAATTTAAATTTATAATTACCTATGTGATGTGACCTAGACCTTCATATTAGAAAACATGAAAAGTCATTCAAGGTCGGCAAGGAAGATTTAAAAATAATCTTCGTTTGTCGGTTTTGGTTCAAAAATAAATACATCTTGTAATCTTTATTACTCAAAAACATAAACATTAATTTTATCGGTAAAACGAAACGATGGATTGGAAGTGCATTTGCACTGTAACGACAACAATTCCCAATGCAATAATAATCAGTATTAACTTTGTAAACATACATACCTTCTAGAATAAGTTGATACTTGGAAATAGGTAAAATAATATAATCAGCCACAGGAAATCGTTGAGTGCGAGAACCACGGAACCGGTCGTAGTAGACGTAGAGGCTTGGGGGACGCTTTTGTCTTTCGGCTGAAATGATGGTAATGACTGAAGGAAGGATTTCCAAATATCAAATATTCAAATTATCTGTTTTGTTTCTCCTATGAGTTTTTTTTAATAATTATAAACTAGTGCTTGACTGCAATCCCGCCTGATGGTAAGCAGTGATGCAATCGTTGATAGTAAAGCGCACTAGTTTATTAAGCGCTAGAGGGAGATTGATTTGGAGAGTCTCCACGACCAAACTCCCGACACAACAATATTTGGCGCATCGTACCCGCCACACATCGCAACACAACTGCTCAGACCCGTCCTCCGTACGGCGGTATTATGGCGAGAAGAGACCCGTCGAACTCGCGACGACGGGTCTAGGCCTGCCGGGGGTACCGTAGAATTGGGAAGACCCGGTACCCCGGAAAGGCACACCCCTCCGCGTCTCCGAGCGGAGGATAGTCCATCAGGATTTTACCACATTCGAAAAAAAAAGTGAATTATTATGTCCACAATGCGCGTCAACATTTCAAAAATTAACAGTGCCTGTGAAAATGTTCACCGCTTTTCTTTTTTGTCGTCTCGTATACAATATGTTTCACAGCAGAAAAGCAAAACTCTAAGGTTTCTTCCGCCGGCTCAAGGGTACTCGAGTGAGCTTTGCAGAAAGCGAACACGAAATCAGATTCTTTTGTTATATCAAGTCTTTTCTTAAGCTGCTCCGGGTCTGTTGCCAGATTCTGTTATCCAACAATTTTCATTTCGCCCGCTGTTGCTTCCTCAGCGTTCACGTGTTTGGCATTCTTCCAAATGCTCAGGCCTTCAATGAGATCTTAGTTCCGATATAGTCAAAGGCAACTGCTGTTTTATCCAAGTCGACCTTGACGTTATAAGGCAGAAAAAGTTGGTGGATATTACCTAAAGGTTCAAAAACTGATGACACCAACGAACTTTTCAGACTATCTGTCGTCTAGGCTATTTTCATTCGAAGTTAATGGTAATCGATAACCCTGACAGAGATTAAACGAGTTTGTGTTTATAACAATTATCATTTACATACACAATGCCTGCTTCTCTGATAATGTTACCACTTACATAATGAGATCTCCTCGCAAAAGCGTTTCGGTCGGTAGGTGAATATAAAGGTGTATTTAATTCTGATCGTTTACATGTATATCTCATTATTTCGCATTAAAAAGGTTTAATACCACTAATATTCTGTGATTATAGTCCTTTAAGATCAAAATATCTTTAGTCTAATGATCGTCTCTATGTAACTTGACAGATCCTATAATCCCGTTGTATTTTCTGAACTATGTACAGATCATCTTGCAGTCTAACCAGATGCACTTGAATACTAGTGTTTTATATGGAGTGACCGCCTATCTGACCTCCACAACCAATTTATTTATTTATTGAATTAAGGTTCACCAACAGTTGCTACAGATATTTTACACATTACAAATACATACAAATTATGTCTTAAATCTAACTGCACTACTTATTATTGGCAAACACCACATGCTAGGTGCTCTTTGTAATTTTATCAGTGTATGCTTATATTCTGACTAGACTTGATTCGAAGTACTAAATAGACTAATAATGTCTGACAAATGTCGATATTGAATCAGCGTGGACGTCAACCAGCCTACGAGCGAACCGACCAAGACCGAACGGACCAATGGACGGTCTAAACGATCCCAACTAGTCGCAATTATTTGTCAAAAATGTGTTCGCCGATTAGGGGGCAGGTCGCTGCTCTCGTATACCAGTTTGCACATGCGAGGTACAGGTGAAGTAGCAGCAGAGTGTTTACGAGGTCTGCGTAGTGCGTACATAGTACTCAGAAGTTGCACCTACTTACCTACATAACAATAGGCTATTTGACAGTATTCAATTATTTGTGATTTTTTGCTTTAATTGCATAAAATGAGGGTTCTTTATATCATTTACAAGAGTTTTAATAAAAAAGAAGAACAATTAATATATCCAAAACACAAAAATATGTTTGGCTTTTTGTTTCTCGCGCCACACATTGTGAAACGATCCGGATTGGCTAATGTCGCGATTACGTCATACGCGCATCATCGCTTGTTTTCGGCAAACTTATAAACTGTTTTTCGGGGGTTTTTTATCGATTTATTTGTACAACCCAGTACAGCACACCACTTGTAAACCATTTTATTAGATAACAACAGCAAATAATAATTACAAACAAACACCACTGAGAACTGAAAACCGCTTGTGACATCACTTACCAGGCGCAACGCCATATTGCTAATTATATCGTTTTCGCGGCTTATTTGAATTTTGAATTTTTATTTGCATATTTCTTACGAAATACGTATTTAAAATTAAAAAAATACTTTGGGTGAACTTCTTAACCGCAACCAAGTAATTCAAGATAAAAATTATAAATCTGTCAAATAGCCTATTGTGGGCGCTGTTAGCGATGAGACCGCCCATTGTGCCACCCTCTAGAGAATATTCTATTATTGACCAGTTTATGTGCGCAAGACTTCCCTTCGAGCTTCCAGGGTACTCATTTTGTAGCCTAATTTACTGGGTATATTGACGCAAACATCTGTACAAATATTGGCTCTCATATGTTGGGTCTTACAAATATTGGCGAAGATAAGGGATTTGAACCTACAGAGGGCGAGTTCTGGTCATTTGATGGAGGGATTCCACGAAGCACAGCCAAACGAAGCACAGCCAGAGGAAGCGCATCTAACGTATTCCACTAAGCACACCCGTAGCTGGGCTTCAAATAATAATATTAAAATAATTTATTTTGTATTCCACGAAGCACACCTATGAAATATCACTCGCATAGTGCGGGGACAATGAAATAAAAATATCGATAGAAGAAAATATTTATTATTTAAAAGACGAACTTAAATTTCTAGTTTCATTATAAAAATGCGTGTGTGTGGGTGTGTGGGTGTGTGTGTGTGTGTGTGGATGTGTGTGTGTGGGTGTGTGTGGGTGTGTGTGTGTGTGTGTGTTATTTGTGTGTGTGTGTGTGGTCTATGTTGAAAATTTCTTATAACTACCTATTAATGAATAATAAAAATACTCTACTTTAACATTAAATACCGCACACACACACACACACACACACACACACATTATTATAATGAAACTGAAAGATGTTAGAAATTTAAGTTCGTCTTTTAAATAATAAATATTTTCTTCTATCGATATTTTTATTTCATTGTCCCCGCACTATGCGACTGATATTTCATAGGTGTGCTTCGTGGAATAGAAAATTAATTATTTTAATATTATTATTTGAAGCCCAGCTACGGGTGTGCTTAGTGGAATACGTTAGATGCGACCTTCCTCTGGCTGTGCTTCGTTTGGCTGTGCTTCGTGGAATGCCTCATTTGATGTATAATAGCTATATAAGTATGTATATTACGTAAATATGACCTGCTTTCCACAATCCACCTGCTACTTTATTTCATGATTGAGGAATTTGAATATTTTCTTATTTTTCTCTAGTTTTGATTGCTACAGAATGCTTCATAGAGGAATCGTGTTTTGAAGTGTGTTCTTATTTATTGATTGATGATTCTAAAAAGTCGTATTGAGAGACAAGTTTCAAGATTGTACATTACATAATCCAAAACTGTTTTTTTTTATTCCACGAACATTTGCTGCCACAAAACTTCTAGGTATTACAGCAAAGGAAGTAGAAATATCAGCCCGTAATAAAAAATGATTCCTATCTAAATTGAACTGTAATTACTTTGCAATTGGACTTATTATTTGAAACTAATCTTACTGCGTTTCTAGCAATAGCGATGTACACGTTTTAATTTGTACCAACATGCGGAATGTCTCGTCTGATTGTTACTACGTTTTAAATGCGTCCTTAAATCGGTGATGCTATTGTCCATTTTGATTTGTACTCGAACTGTTTGCGAAATTACTTCTCGGACATATTCTAATTGATTGGAATCTTGTACAATTGAACGGACATAGACAGCCTTTGTATCTTTCAATTGGATGGCTGAACATATATTTTTGAACCGAAAATTGTTAATGTAGCAAATGTCTGTAAAGAAAAACTGATATTACACGCTTTGCTTTCTGTTTAAGCCTTGATCATAAAACTAAATTATTTGTTCAATTTAAAAAAAAAAATGTTTTTGCCAAATTGGGGAATGGAATTACCCGTTGGAATAAAAATAGATATTATATCCTATTAGATTGGCTCAATACCCGAGGTAAAATGGTAAAAAGCCATACGCAATAACATTTTAATCTAAAAGCACAGATCTGAACCTTTTTCCAAATTAGATTTGGGTCAGCTTCTAGTCTAACCGAACGTAACCTGAGTACAAGTATTTCCAAACCAGATTACATCATATCTTGTTTATTACATTTCACGTCACATTCCTGGAACTAGAGAAACGTTCATCATCAGCTAATAGAACTTTACGTAAGTTAAATCTTGCTAAGTAAGCACTTTGACACACAAATTTCATTGAAGATTCAGTGTAAACATGTAACAAATCGTATTTGTCATTCCAACTATGAATCTCAAGCACGGTTCTGTATAAGATTGATACAAACAAACAAAGTCCAATTATGTCATCTATGTTAATTTAGATTCGTTTTGGAGTGTTATTGGACTGTTAGGGCTGCCCCCTCCTCTCGGTGAGGGAGTGGGCCGTTTTCCACCACACAGGTCCAGTACTGGTTGGTAGATGTCACATGTAATTGGACTTTAACTGGATTGTCGAACTTGTGGAGGTCAGATAGAAATCCGACTCCAACATATTTAGTAAGGTAATTTTAAAAAAATATATTTCTAGGTGAAACTTGTTTAATTTATAATTTCGATGATAATCAAAGTCGAGATTTGGTAATGATGTGTTAAGAAAAACCCATAAACAAGGCTGGTTAAATGAAAAACGGCTAGTTTACTTATAATAGAGTTTATTGCTAGCCCCCGCGTACTAGATTACCTCGACCAAGTCTTTGTGGAGTAGCCACATATTTGCAATAGATATAAGTTTACAGCGCTTAATCGCGATTTGTAAAAGGACCATTGACCATATTCTCAATCCATGGCCAATTTACCTTTTTGGCCTTTTTGAAAGTTAATCGTGTTTTTTCGTGTGACTTTTGCGAACGAACTTTGCCATACCGTTAAATCCAAAGTATAACTTAGGGAGTATTATATTCTTAGTCCACCTCTGCGCCATTAAAAAGGAATATAAGTACTTTTCTTCTTGATGTCTTTATCATATATCACATTCCTTTAGGTACTTCTACTGCAGTGCGATTCTCTAGCTATCTATCTCTAAATCAAAAGTCATTGATTCAAATTAGGCTGAGAATCAGCACTTTTTGAACGTCAATATTACATAAGATAGTCCCCCCAAAATGCCCACCCATCGACACTTCAAGCTCTCCAGTAGCACAGCAGTCTGTTCATTTAAATAAAAGTAAAACATGGCCTTATACAGTATTATGTACATACAGTGATGAACACAAGACAACACAACAACAAGGAAATTATTTACCATACGCCAGCTAGCCGTCGACGAATCGCTTGGCGGCAAGACTTTGTCTGGTGAGTGGTAACTTCTGCCGACAGCCCATCGACTGTAATATTACTGGTAGGCCACAAAAGGCCGAGAAAGAACACAAACATTGTCTTGAGTATCTCACCGTGAATACTCAAAGTCCATGTTCACTTCACCTATGTATGTGTCGTGAATTATGTATTACTATTAAAACCATGTCAATAGGGTAGGTAGCTAAATAAAAAACTAATTAGGCCGTCAGTCAGATTTAAAAAAAAACTTGACATGTATTTTTTGGTTTTTTATATAAACAAAAAATTAAGACGATACAGTGCGTTGAAAACTCGTGTGACGTCACTCCTTGCTACACTTTTTCAGCAACGAGTGACGTCACCAGCCCCCACTCCTGATCTTTGATGCCTTTTATGTTTGTCAATTTTATTGATTTGATTAAAAAAAACCGGCCAAATGCGAGTCGGACTCGCACACCGAGGGTTCCGCTGTACAAACGTAGCGGTTTACAATTTATGACGTACTAGCTTTCCGCCAGCGGCTTCGCCCGCGTGGAGTTCGGTTATATCGCGCTGTTTAAATTCCCCTCGGGAACATCAAATTTTTCCGGGATAAAAGGTAGCCTATGTTCTTTCTCAGGGTCTAAAGATTGTCTGTGCCAAACTTCATCAAAATCGGTTGAGAGGTTTAGGCGGGAAAGCGTAACAGACAGACAGAGTTACTTTCGCATTTATAATACTAGCATTGATTTAGAATTTTTCACAGTTTAGAGGCAATTAGATTTAAGAAGTGTTTGATATGAATTTCAACTTTAATATCTCTACGCGTTCATGTGAAAAAGGGTAGGTAGTAAGTTTATAATTATTAAAAAAATATTTTATGTCATGTAAGCAAAAATAATATTTTAATATTTTATGTAACTTCAAATTTATCATTTTCACAAATTTTCCTTTATCTGTCTGTACTATAATATAACGTTACTTCGTGCCGAATTTCAAGATTCTGAGTTCACGGGAAGTACCTTGTAGGCAAAGAGATTTAAGATATATAGAGATGGCATGTGTCAAAATGGCATAGAAAAACTGTGATCCCATGGCTCAGTTCCGCCATCTAGTACAATATAGCAAAATTAGATCGACAATTGGAGACTTCAAATAGTAAAAATGAAATAAGTTTATATAAAATATATTCAGCTATTGCCCGGTAGGTGGCCAGTGTGGTCTATGTTGCCAGATCCGATTTAATACCCTAGTATAGTTCAAATCGGGTAAATAAATATTGAAAAGTAAACAAATTAAGTGAAACTTGTCTTGTACAAACAAAAACTGTTTTAGAATTTTATTCACTACTATTCATTTACAGTGACACCGTCTATTGGCATTTTAGATGTTTTATGCTTACGAATTATTTTAACGCTCAGTTTATTGCGATTTTTGAGTGTAATAGACCTTTTAAGGCCATAAAGCGCATTTTGTTTTGCAATTTTCGTTTGCATTTCGTTTTTAGCAAAATTATTCTTTTTACACGTTTGTTTGCAAATATTTTTAAATGGCAATGCAAAAAACTGTGGTAGGGTTTGTATCATTTCGATATAAAGTTATCGATAATATTCAAAGAAGTTACTACGACGATGTTTTGTCGCATTATGATAGCTTGAAACAAAAAATTAGGAAGCAGAATAATTATGGGTAATTTCAAGTTTACAAGTTTCTTATTTATATAATTCTTTTAATATAATAGGCGTTAAAGTTTAAAATTGCCGATTAGTACTGAAAATCTAAATAATTGCTTATTTTTTAATTTTTAAATAATTCATTTATAATCAATATATAGGCAGGTCGTTTATGCCTTTGTGATAGAACTCTGAGGATCTAAACTGCACAAACTGTGTGAAAGCAGAACTGCCTCCTGGGAAGAAAACTTCTTGTCACGTAGACAATTGTCCAAATCACGACACAAATGGTAGTCTGCTGAAGCAAGACCTTTACCAGATACGTACGCCATTATCTTTAAAAACGGCAAAAAAATCACGGTTATTGTATGGGAGCCCGCCTTCAGTATTTATTTTATTTTAATTATTTATTTGTAATTTGAATATATAACCAAATATTCTGTGAACATTTTAAGCGTCTATCTGTTTCCGTTATTAATATGGAGCAAAAAACGGCAAAAATTCACGTTTTTTGTATGGGAGCCCCCTTAAATATTTATTATTTTTATTCTTAGTACTTGTTGTTATAGCAACAACAGAAATACTAACACAATCTCTGGAAATTACAACTGTCTCGCTATTACGGTTCATGAGATACAGCCTGGTGACAGACGGACAGACGAACAGAGAAATCTCATGAATAGGGTTCGTTTTACCTTTTAGGTACAGACTCCTCAAAATCACAAAGTAGCTCGCAATCATTGTACTACATATACGTACCTACATATTTTATGAATATATTTCATTATAAATAAGTTATGTAATCTATGTACTTATCCACTTAACCGTAAATTTTATCCCATTTTTTACGGTTAAGTAGAAAAGTACTGAAATTAATAACTTACTATTTCATTTCTAATACAAGGTACCGATTCATTTTTTTCTCTCCAAAGTCTTTCCAAAGTAGATAACTTCTCTTTTAAAATGCATTGAGCATAATTTCGCCGAATGAGACGGAAGCCAATTTTCTTCTCTACGGTCTATCTGGATAAATCGTATCCACTTTTCCCCTACAACATTATTTTTATTCGGAAACCAAAAATAACAAAAACCTAGATAAATGAATAGTAATTGTTCATTCAATTTTGTTTATTAATATGGTATGATTATGTTTAAATAGAGTTAATAATAAATAAACTTGAAATATAGTAATATTTTAAGTTTATTTAGCTATATTTTAAATGTCAATAAAATACAACAAAATGTATTCATCTTATTAGGTATTATCGATAACTAAATCGATAAACAACATTACTACATCTCTACAAGATAATAGTAAAACTACTCAACAATAGAGGGCGCTTATTACAATAATGGAAAATTTTCTAGAACTATTTAAGATTTTTTTTTAATTTGAATTGCAGACGAAATATAAATAATTCATAGAAAACATTCCGAAGTTAGGTCCAGTCGTTTTACTATAACGAGATGTACAGTAACACAAAGCGCAACATGGCATATTTCCTTAGAAAATGTTTATTCTTGGTGGACACAAATTACGTCCTGACGCGCAGACTAGACTGAGCGACTTTTAACCAAGTCGATAAAAGTATTGGCTTACGATTTTGTTCGTGATGTCCTGTCTATTGTAAATATAATTTTAATGTCTTTGCTTGTAGGTTTTGATTCCCTAGCGTGTGACGGAAATTCGTCTAAGGTGTCGGTATAAACTGCTGTATCTTTTGATCGCTTTAACTTAGAAGTTTGATTTTTTCACTGCTTAAAGGGACAATAGACCTAGGTATTTGGTATAAATTTCAATTTGATACCTTTATTAGTTCGTGAGAAATAAGGTAGTAAGTTTCATTTTATTAAAATATGTTTATTATATTATATAACTAAAAAAATGTAATTTTCGCAATTTTTCCTATATTTGCATTAAATGACAATCCTTCATGCCAAATTTCAAGATTCTGAGTTTACGGGAAGTATCCTGTAGGTTTTGATTCCTTTGCGAGTGTCGAAAATTTGTTGAAAATATCGACATATCGGCTGTATCTTTTGATTGGCTTGGCTTAGAAGTTTGATATTTTCACAGCTTAAAGGGACAATAGACCTAGGTATTTGATATAAATTTCAATTTGATAACTTTATTCGTTCGTGAGAAATAAGGTAGTAAGTTCCATTTTATTAAAATATGTTTATTATATTATATGACTAAAAAAATGTGATTTTCGCAATTTTTCCTATATTTGCATTATATGACAATCCTTCATGCCAAATTTCAAGATTCTGAGTTTACGGGAAGTATCCTGTAGGTTTTGATTCCTTTGCGAGTGTCGAAAATTTGTTGAAAATATCGACATATCGGCTGTATCTTTTGATTGGCTTGGCTTAGAAGTTTGATATTTTCACAGCTTAAAGGGACAATAGACCTAGGTATTTGGTATAAATTTCAATTTGATTACTTTATTCGTTCGTGAGAAATAAGGTAGTAAGTTCCATTTTATTAAAATATGTTTATTATATTATATAACTAAAAAAATGTGATTTTCGCAATTTTTCCTATATTTGCATTATATGACAATGCTTCATGCCAAATTTCAAGATTCTGAGTTTACGGGAAGTATCCTGTAGGTTTTGATTCCTTTGCGAGTGTCGAAAATTTGTTGAAAATATCGACATAATCGGCTGTATCTTTTGATTGGCTTGGCTTAGAAGTTTGATATTTTCACAGCTTAAAGGGACAATAGACCCGAGTATTTCATGTGAATTTCAGCTTGATACGTCTACGCGTTCTTGAGATAAAGGGTCTTGACAGACAAACAGACAGACAGACAGACGGACAACAAAGTGATCCTATAAGGGTTCCGTTTTTTCCTTTTGAGGGAGGTACGGAACCCTAAAATTACGTATCCAATATTTTTCTGTTATCTGAATGAAGGACTAAATAGAATCATTTTTTTTACCCACACCCCTATTTCCTGCCCTTATTCAATTTATTTAGAGTTGTCGTAACATGTCTTTTTCTTCCATACATTTCTGTAATTCGTCGTCACAAGGGTCAGTTACCTCTTTTCTAGCGATATCATCTTTCACACAGCCAGTCAATCCATCGTTATTTTAGTTTTCCCCTACTTTTATAGCCGTCCACCCAATACTGCATAATAAGAATAAGATAAGATCAATCTTCGTTCTTCCAATAATTGTTTTCTACGATGTCCTTCTCACCGCACTGGTTTTCTTAAGTCTTCATTTCTTGTCCAGGCGGTTTGCTTTGGAATGATCTTCCTCAGAATACCAGGACGTTGACAAGTCGGTACACATTTAAAGTTAAAGCTCGGAAATATCTACCTACTCAAGAAATTGGCAGATTCGTCCCACATATAATTTATTCTTTTTCTCTATCTATAATTTTTTCTCTCTCTACTGTTTATATTTTGTATACATGTATTTATTATAATATTTTTACTATTTTTTTTTCCTCTTTTAATTTTAATTTATTTGCACCTACCATGTTTTGTCTGCACCACCTCAAGGTAGACTGGTAGAAAATGCCCAAGGCATTAAGTCCGCCATTGTGAAATGTGTTGTGCATAAAGTTTTAATAAATGAAATAAATACTGTATTTCAAAACTTTCTGTATTTTTCTCATACTACCACACTACAAGAC
Source organism: Sesamia nonagrioides (assembly GCA_017933935.1). NCBI lineage: Eukaryota > Metazoa > Arthropoda > Insecta > Lepidoptera > Noctuidae > Sesamia > Sesamia nonagrioides. The sequence goes on along the minus strand of JADWQK010000307.1, from coordinate 257,966 downwards.
CGTAATATAATGGATCTATCTACGTCAGGCGCAACGACCGATGGTGCAAAACGATTCTGGTAACACTCAAAAATTTCACAGAAATTGCTCTATTAGAGTCGCGACTTGTTTGCGCCTTTAATGGAAATTGCGATGTTGGTTATAAAATTACGACTTGTTTACGCTTCAATAAGTGCCCATTTTACCATCCTTGTAATATTATTGTCGAGTTAAGGTTTTAGCGATGTTATTCTTTTATATAAACTGGTTATTAACGCAAACACGGAACTAGAGCCCGTACCGAATGTAATGGCGGTAAGATTGACGCAGTTGATTTAAAAAAAATCCTACAATATACTTACTTAATTGACTTTGCACTTCCTATGGTTTGAGTATAAACAATAGCTCAACACCATCTTTAGCTAATTATGTAGTTAAACACTACAGTTACTGACTACTTACTCATAGAAGGTTTCAGAATGGAGGCTTATTCAGCCATGGTAATAAATATAACCACTCGTTTCTGCTCGTTTCCCTCACGTGGATGTCGCATATTTTCCCACGGGAACGTATTACCGGGATAACACGTAGCCTAAGTATGTCCCAGGGTGTCATCAATCTTCTTGCCAAATTTTATCTTCATTCATTTTCATTTCGAACATGTTCAGTGGTTTAAACGTGAATATTGCAAACAGAGTACGCGTAGAGTTACTTTCGAATTTATTTTTATACTTTAACCCTGGTTATAAATCTTCTGTGTACCGAATTTGATCAAAATCCATTCAATACTTTTATGCTTGAATAAGTCATCATCATCATCCCAGCGTTAATCCCAGTCGCATCCGAAGCCTTTTCAGCTTTGGAGTCTGGGGTCCGCTTTACCAGTCCAACTGCTGATATGGCTAAACTTCGACATTTTCCGTGAAGCGACTGCCGTCTGACCTCCACAATCCGAAGGCGACATCGAAGAAGTCGTTATGCTTGAATAAGTAATATAGTAATATTAGTGTGATATTGCTGTAAAGTTTCATCCGACTTCATTTAGCCGTTTTTGCATAAAGGAGTAACAAACATTCATCCATCCATCCTCACACATATTCGCGTATATAGGTACTACATATAAGGAGAATTCCTACTTTAATTGGTACAATTGGTGTTTAGTAGTTGAATACAAGAAGTCTCGTTCTCTAGTAGGTAAAAATATCGCATAAAACGTATGTTAAAAAACAAATTATCTTGCACTGCATTTTTACAACACTGCATTTTTTGACACATTGTAGGTTTTTCAATTTCTACTCTCGGGCCTAAGCTGTGCGTTGAAATTGCAGTGTGAAAAAAATAACACAACAAGTGAAAATCGCCCGCGTATCGGGCCTAGTGTTTGTAAGTTCCTGCTGAGAGATATGGAAAAAGTGAAGGCCAAAGGCCAAAATGAGTGAATAAGGAAGGCTTTATTAACTCATTTTCATTGGACAAAGATAAAAATACATGAAGTATAAGGATACTTCATCTATTTTTATCTTTGTTCGTCCTTGGTTAAGATATTAATTTAAAATCAACATCGCCTTCAAGGAGTTTCAAACAGGCTCGACACCATAATAACCTAAAACCGGACAGATTGCAAACCTATTAATTGATATTGACCATTCCGTGAAGGTATTCTTGACGTCAATGAGATTGAATTGACGTCATCCATACATTGGATTGCAGTTTCTGCCACCTATACTGAGATATAATTGAGCAGGCATTGCAAATAAAAGGTTGTGGATGACTGGCCAAGAATGCGTGTACGCTGTTGTGAACATCCTTTTTTTCTGAGTTTGATGTCTTTACACACAAAACAAAACCAAATAATATAATATGAAGTTTTGTTTTGTTGTTTACCATTTAAATAATAAGCTCACTTTACTTATTTTTGTCATTAAAATTATAATTGCAATTAATTATAGTTGCCCATTTCTGGGGCTGCCCTAAAACTCACCTATTTTTTCAGTTGCTTGTATGTGGTACACGTTCTTTCGAATAACCAGCGGCCCTTTCAGGTATAGTTCCTAGCGGAACCGTCACTTTGTGCTGTCATCTCTTTGAGGCACATGTGGAACACAGCGTGCTAGCGACCCGGTCCTGGTCCCCTTACAGTGACCACTGCTCTTAGCCCGCAAACCCAACTCATTTTTTTTATGTCCCGCTTCTGAACAGAGCCTCTACTCCTAAGAATGATGCTCCCTTCAAACCTTTCTCTTTGACTGCAACGGCATGTTTGACAACCACTATCATAAAATTGCGAAGCTGCTACGGCTATTTATAATGTGTTAAACCTCCTCCGTTAAGACCTCAGTCAAAAGTGTTTAAAAAATTAAAATATTAAAGGGCCAATGCGAGTCGGAATCACACGAAGTGTATCTATGAAAACCACGTCTGTATTCAACACCATGCAACATTTCAACTGTCAAGCAATAGCTTGACAGTTAACCGTAATAACGGTTCATGAGTGACAGTCAGACAGCGGAGTCTTAGTAATATTGCCTCCACTTCGGTACGGGTACGGAACTATAAAACATATTTTGTTTGTTTTGCTGATAGTTCTTTCTTTCTTTCTTGTTTGGCTTCGCACGGTTTGTGCATTTAGCCAATGTCACGCAATGAATTATTCATGTCGAAAAAGACGGCCGCGTGAACCGTCTTACGAGGGAGGTTTGAGACAAAGTCATGATGTAGCCACTATGCTGCGATATTTCACTGTTCTTTATGAATTATAATTTACTGAATGCACTTTACGCTCGCACTTTTATTTAGTAAACAACACTATAATAATAATTTTAAGAGTCCAATGAAAAATGAGCGTGACACTCGCTTGACTTTCCCGCCAAAATTCCTTTGCTAATAGTTTCTAATAGGATTAAAAATATGTACAGACGACTGCAGGTCAACCTACCCGAAACTGTCAAAAAATCCCAATCAACCATAAGCCTTAATGCTTTCTTTACTTAGAAAGTTGAAAACAAATATGACAAATTGTAGTAGCTTGATGTGCTGCCGTCTGTACAAAACTGGAGGACACCTGTTATAACTTATATGAGATTAAATTTTCTTTTATCTGGAACTATGTAGTTAAAATTTCCTTCTTTAAATTTTCTAATGTACCCTGATCATCATCATAATTTCATAAGACTTTCCACGCTGAACATGGTCTCCAAACACCACCAGTTCGAAACTATGTAGTTAAAATTTCCTTCTTTAAATTTTCTAATGTACCCTGATCATCATCATAATTTCATAAGACTTTCCACGCTGAACATGGTCTCCAAACACCACCAGTTCGAAACTATGTAGTTAAAATTTCCTTCTTTAAATTTTCTAATGTACCCTGATCATCATCATAATTTCATAAGACTTTCCACGCTGAACATGGTCTCCAAACACCACCAGTTCGAAACTATGTAGTTAAAATTTCCTTCTTTAAATTTTCTAATGTACCCTGATCATCATCATAATTTCATAAGTCTTTCCACGCTGAACATGGTCTCCAAACACCACCAGTTCGAAACTATGTAGTTAAAATTTCCTTCTTTAAATTTTCTAATGTACCCTGATCATCATCATAATTTCATATAAGTCTTTCCACGCTGAACATGGTCTCCAAACACCACCAGTTCGACCGGTTGTGCTTTTTTATTCAGCAGAAAGATATTTTGATAATAATGCTACTTGGATCAGGCAAGAGGTGATTTTCCAAGTGTTTGAACGATCGACGACAAGTTCGAGTTGTTGAAATTTTCCGTACATAAAAAATAGCTGTTTTTAGCGATGTAAATAACAAGTTCCTGATCTGGGATATTTAAATTATACATATTGTACAATAATAGTGATTTTATGGTTGGATGACTGGTTGATCGATCAGGTTAAGACACGCTAGCCACGGTTGCTCCGTGGATGGGTGATCGTCTTCACATATAAGACCTATTCGTGCCTCGGAAAGCACGTTAAGTCGTGCATTGGTCCCAGCTATCATTCGTAGATGTGACAGTTGTTACGGGTTGTCAGAAGCCCGAAAGTCTGACCACAAGTCTTACCAAGAGGTGCCGTATTACCCAGTAACTGGATTGTGAAGGTTAGATAGGCAGTCGCTGCATGCAAAATGCTGATCTCGTTAACCTGGAAGCCGTCAGTAGCAGCAGCAGCTGTGGGGTTACTTAAGGGTGTTACCACACCAATCGATCGATAGTCGATCAGCGATCGCTGCCATCGATCGACGTTGATCAATTGGTTTGGTAGCTTTAATTGATCGAGGATACCGGTTGACTAACAAATCGATCGATTGCCGGTCGATGACATCGGTCGACGGATACCGGTCGACTAACCAATCGGTAGATTACCGGTCAATGGCATCGGTCGACGTAAATCCATTAACCCCGGCTATATTCCATCAGTTTCTTTCGAAATGTATTCACGTACTATTATTACGGAGATGTAAACGCAGAACACTCTGGATGGACCGCTTTTTTTAAAGGCAAAGATCGCTTACATTCTTCAAATTACATTTTAAACAGTGCTGTTTTGAATTTTTCGATTTATACATTCTACTATCGATCGATCGTCGATCCACAATCGATCGATGGGTCTAGTAGAAACTATCGATCGACGTCACCACAGTACGGCAAACTGCGCAGCCGTAACAGTTTCAAACGCATGCGAGCCCTGCCGTGCTCGGACACAATCGTCGGTTGAGGAGACACAGCTAGGACTGAAAGAAATGTTTCCATGTACAATCCTCCAGAGGTTAAATATTTAGGGGTTCAACATAGCCGGGGGTAAAGATTTTGCTAGTTGAATATGGACTAAATAACCTGCAGTGCTATAACCACACCTACCTAAACTATGGACAAGACCCGATGCTTCGCATGTCGGCCATCCATTGGCGTGACATGTAATATAATTGTATTATACATATATATATTTTGATTAGCTGTTAAGAATATTAGGTACTGAACAGCTTTAATACCTAACGGAAGAGTAGCTTTGAACGTAAACGAACAAAATCTAACTCAACACTTAAAGAGAATAGCATTAATTTCCTACCTACCTAAACCAATTAATTACAGACACTTCGACCAGTCAGAAAGATGAAACTGATGAAGTTGCCCATTCCAAAGCCTAGTAGGTACGTTAAACTAGAACTGTACATATTTAATTTAACTACATTATTTCTCTTTCCATCTCCTTAATATTCCATCCAAAGGTTGTCTGTAAAAGATCGCTCTTAGCAATAAGACTACCCATTGTGTCACCCTTTGTAAAATCTTTGTACATATTTATGTTCTGTAATTAATGTAAAAATATTTATAAACATGTATAGTTTCTAATAAATATTCTGCATTAAAATGACGTCTCATTGTAACTGCTGGGAACTTAGTGCTCTCTATATTGTATCTAGGTTAGATATTGTTGTATATAGCATTCACTTTTGACATTCTGAGATCTGTGCCAGATAGCAACGCAGGTCAAATTTCTTTTGTTACCAATAAGATAAGTGCTCGCAAACGCTAGTGCTGTACATAAGGTGCCTGGTTTCGAAGCCCGGTTCTGTCGTGTTTATTTGAAATTTGGCACACAAATGGTGTATAACCAGTAATAATAGCAATTATCTCGTTATTCCCACGGGTTCGAAATGTATGCAGGAGAAACTGCAGGCCGCTACTGGTGTACCAATAAGATTCAGTTTCCAACGGAGTTTGGTTCTAAGATATTTATAAGTGACTGCTTCTTGTTGAGAATTTGCTCAAACGAACTCAAAACTTCGACCTCGGATCTTGTCTCTTCGGGAATTATAAGATTGTCGCTAGAAGTTTTGTACTGTGTTGATGCTTCACATTTTAACCACAAGAAGGTCTAAGTTTGGAAACCTAACCCGTAACCAATATTCAAGTAACTCCTCCAGCGAAACTAAGCACGCCCTGGAGTGACCACAGGCCATTGTTACAGTACGAAGATTTATACTTACACGCCTCCCACTCCTTATGAACTCAAAACTTGATGTGAATTTCGTCCATTCGAAACCACTTATCTTTTTTTCGTGAATGAATACGATACATTGTCCCTAAATCTGTTCTGTGCACATAAATAGAATTGAAGTGACTGATTTTTATGTCAGAATAACAGCTTTTTACTTTCTGTTAGACAAAGAATTAGGTTTCCAGGCATCAAAATTTAAAAACCGATAAAAGATCCTTCTTCAATGGAGGAGTGGTACGATCTCTGTGCGACTACTATTATTGATACCCGACGAATCACGAACTACTTAACCAAAACATTAAGTTACTTGGCTCAAAGTAGTAAAGGTTTCAAGGTAAACAGCTTAAAACGCAGCTGTTTTGAGTGCAACAAAATTAGAGTTACGTCATGACACACATTTGGACTAGAAGGGACAGTGCTTTGTAGGCATTAGCGAAACTTATATAATGTCATATTTTAGGGGTCGTCATATAAAGTTGATGATTAGTTAGAAACCGATGAAGGTTTTAGAGTACAACTTAATTTAATAAGTAGAATCTATAAAAAACATTAATCGGTTTCCTATTCAATTTTGACTATCCTCGACGATCCTGTTACTTATCTCTTTTAGTGACTGTATATTCTGAAATATTCTACAGAAACAAAATATAATCTGGATGTGTTCGCCTGGTAGTGTGGAAAAGCAGGTCTGAGTCTAGTCAGGTCTGACTTTTTTAGAATTGTTCTGGCAGTTATCGTAAGTTTAAGAACGTTCACAGATGTGATGATCGTGATCGTGAGGTGATCTGTCAAAAAATGACATTTTGACAAGTTTTTGACATTTGTTTGTCGCCGAGACAGCGATCAGATTTTGAACGACGAGAATTTTCCTTCGGTTAGGCACGTGTCTATAGATCAATTGTCTTAACCTGTTCTCGGTCGACTGGTTGCTGAATAAGCGAATAATTGTTATTATCAATCAACTGCGGACCCAAGTACGCCGTGGCTCAATCTATCAAAATGGGGTACTATAGATCCCACCGTTTCCCAGTGCGAATCCACCGCATTTCTGACCAAACCATCCCTAAGTAGGAGTACCTAAAGTGTTAAGTGTTTACACCTGCATTTCATTCTCATGATTAAAAAAAAAACGTTCAAAATCTACTTACAATCTCATCTCAGCTACAATCAATACCAAATACTTGTCAAAATGTGGAGCCATTTTTCGCAGAACAAGACGGAGATCAGAAATTCTTAATATTACCGGAATTTTCCTCTTATGTCGCAATTCAAGATCGCAGGGAAGGCCTGGATAAGATTCGCACGGACCAGCGAAGCATGGCACAAGAGGGAGGAGGAGGCCTTTAATCCTCAACGGTAGGCGGAACAAGATTGCTGACCATCGACTTAAAGAATCATGACTATTTCAATGATAGTGTTGCACAAAAAATACCTGTTTTATTTTCAATGGACAGGTTCTATTCTGTATTTTTCCAACCAAATCGTAAGGGTCTGCTGTAAATGGTTAAATGAATAAATAGTTATCGGGTATTCATGAGCAATGGGCGAATAGCCTCCGAACCTTTTCTACCTAATGTAGTGTAATAAAAGCAAATTCGATATTGTTATCGACTTGGTTCGGAGAAATTCGACTATGAAACTTTTGACTAAGTCCGTTTCTTCGGCTACTTGTACATATTATGTATTTTTGTTCACCATTTTACCCTTGTACCTGACTTTAGATTTACTCTCACATCTGGATTACCATCATCTGGATGACCGACAATATAATTGGGGAAAAACTGATTACCGTTTTTCCCCAATTATATTGTCGGTCAGGTTTCAGTCTAACCGGATCCATCTGAATACCAGTATTCTACATGGAGCTACTGCATTACTGACCTCCATAAACCAATTACGGGGCAATACGTTACCCCTTGGTAAGACTGGTGATCAGACTAGGCCTTCCGATTAACGACGCCATAACGACTTTCAAAGATCCTCGAATGACAGCTGGGACTTACCGCTTGACGTGCTTTCCTAGGCACGGAGGGGTCTTGGTATGTAAATATTGTCACCCACGGACCAACCGCGGCAACCATAGCTTAACTTCATAGATAGACCTGTTTTTTTTTTAAACAACCCTGACGCGGCAGGCATCGGTCTCCGTGGACCCCGTCACGATGTGCTAACATCCCTTTGAGGCGCGCGTGAGACACGGCGCGCCGTCGACTTGGGCCTGGTCGTTCGTTGCCGGGCGGTGAGCTGCTCACCGCCCTCAGGCCCGCGCCTACGGTGGTCGGAAGTTCGATGTTGTCTCCCGACCAGGGCATCTCCTGCGGCGGCTAGTGGCGTGAGGGCACTGGGATTCCCCATGCCTCGCGCGCTTCATTCATCACTGCTTCGTACAAGGAGGTGACGGCCTGCCATGCACTCTCTCTCAGGTTCGGACGCGAGAGATCTCCGCCGATCGCCGCTATGAGGACACGGCGTTGCTCTACCCAAGCCGGGAAGACCTCCACCGTATGCTCTACAGTGTCCTCAGGGCGATCCACTCAATGGTGACACCCTGGCGTTTCCTCCCGCCTGATCCAGAAGAATTTACCTTGCTTTCCGGGAACATTTTACACATGTGGCCTGCTCGTGCTTAGACTTGTTGCTTACATCCGTGTTACCGGTTTTATGGCGAATGAAGGCGTTACAAAATATATTGTGGTGGAAAGGCACGGGGAATAATAGCCCTTGTTTACCCGTCGAATTATTCAGCAGTTTTTTTTAAATATAAATAGTACTTTATTGACGTATGTGTGATTCAACAGGTGTTTACATTATACACTAATTATGCGTTGACAATTTACATTCTAATTGTAGTTGTTGATATGGTAATGCTATGGAATTGATTTTATATGATGTATTTACATTCAACTATGTAATATGGGAGGGAAAGACGCGCTTCGTTTATTATGTGATAACATGGCAAAATCTTAACTAGAATGCAATCAAATTCAGCAGTCGTTAATGATTCATGCTATGATGTAAGATGTCAGAAAAAGCGCACGATTTAGTTGCAAAAACCACAGGTATGTAGCTACTCTCTGTAAACTACACTAGGTATATTAGATCATACTTTGATAAAGTTACAGTTCTAACTTCACATAACGATGATCCAAATTCTAATCGATATAAGCTATTGCAACTGTTAATATAGCATGCCTTTCGTAACTGGACTTATCTAGCTTGGTATATTTGGCTCAATGCCATTGGAGTCTCTCTTAATAAGCTTTATAGTTGGCTATCGAAATGTCTAGTCAAAATACTGCATTGGGCAACTATGTATGTTCATTAGCCACTTCATTATTAAAAAGGTACTTTTTCCTTAACTGCGTCATCAGAATATTCTCGTACAAGATCGCTATTATAACATTGACTTTGCGCATACGCCATCATAATAAACGTGATGGAAATGAAATGGCCGCTCAACTTGGTCCTCGAGTCCACAAGAAATATATTACGCATGGAACGTAAGTATACAAGAGTATGTGTAAATAAAGTTAGTTAGACTTTTAGTTTAGTGTAGTGATCAGCAAATATTTGGGAAGGTATTATAAGTGATGTGATGGTCACGTGTTTCTTGCTTACCTGTCCTGTTTGATTTGTGGCGGGTGCATTAATTATATTGTATGTTGTTTTAGGGGTGTTTGTAAATAAATAAGGTTTCATTTATTCACAATTAGTTATTGCGAAATGGTAAGTTTCCTTTTCGCTCTTTAAGAGGAGCTCGCCAAAATTTTCTGTGAGTTTCGTGGATTAATTTAAAAAGGCGAGTATATTTTTCACTAATTTTTACGATAGACTTGGGTTCTAAGGAGCTGTCCGAAAAACTGAATCAAACTACAAACCAATCACTAAAAAGGATGTTGTCTTCGATCTCAATTCGGAGATTTTTTATCCGTCTGAATAGCCGTGGTCAGAAGTTTAAGACTTCTAGAAATTTCCATATTGAATCCAGAATAACAATACCTACTCGTGGTATCGTAGGTACGTTTCGATGTGTACTAAATTTGTCTTGCAAAAAGTTGTTTTCGTGTATTGTCCGGCCGTGTCAAATGCAAGGATATGGCGGTGTTTGTGATTCTAGCTATTTTAAGGATACGATTTTAGCTTCAGACACTGTCATTCATTTTAAAAAATTAAAAGTTAAGATAAAGTCGTGTAGGTTTTTCCTCCCAGATCGATATGTGTCCAATTATGTCAAATTGCTTCGAGAAATCGAAGTTATGCTTTTGAACGAATGAGACTTATCGACTATAAAAGGAATTTATTCGTTCGAGTACGTGGTTTTGTACATATTATGTAGCTATTGTACTTATACTTTCATTCAGAAAAACAAGAGGCTGGTTCCAGATTTTATTATCGATTATGTACCTAATTTATCACTTTGTTTGTTTGTTATTTACGTTAGTTTATACCTTACAAAATTGGAAACGTTTGTCGTGTCGTTGATAGCTGTTGAGTGTAATAAGAATTTCTAATTCTACCTTTCAGGACATTTCCGTAGTATTTGAGTTGTTTATACTAGACTAGCTGCGCCACGCGTTTTCTCCCGCGTAGGTTTCGATATGCCTTGCTCCTGGATTAACGGGCTATCCAACGCAAAAATAATGTTTCAAATCGGACCAGTAGTTCTGAGATTAGCGCGTTTAAACAAACTCTTCTGCTTTATATATTGGTATATAGATTTTAGAATTCATACAGGAGAAATTCCTAGTAGGGCGCTTTTTTTAATTAAATAAATGAAAAAATAAAAATTAATCATTGATATTGGGTTTTATGTTTAATTCGCAGTGGTATTACATTAAAAGGTGATCGAATATCGTGACAAAAAAGCGTATCTAACTAATAAAAAACTTCGGTCCCGTGCTGTGTAAACTATTTTTTACTAACGGTAATACGGTTTAAAGTATGCCATATGTCGTGGACTTTTACAGTATCTTCCCCGTTTTTACGTGAGTCAAAAATAGGGTTGTCACGCACACTAAAACGACCTTGAATTTAATACATGTATATGTAAGAGTACACATGGCCAGTAATAGTGCTTGTAAAATTTATTTATAAATATTCTAAACTGAGGAAACTAAAATACGCTAGTTTTTCAACTTCTCGCTGTCGTAGGCGATATGTTGGCACTTATCTGACTTTAGTATTATACTACACTTGCTGCACTTCGGTCAATGCATCTGGCATTGAGGCTAGTTTACACGCATTATGAGAATCGTGAGCAATCGGCAATCGAATTCATCCCTATCTCGTGTAAACAATTTATAACCCATCTGACACATGTTTAGCTCGTCACCATTTTACCTATTACAAAGTTTCCACAGCAGATATCACTCAGGGCCGTCGTGTACCAGTGTATAAAACGGATTGTCTTGTGTTTGAAATCCAACTTGAACTTATCATCATCATTATTATTCCAGCCGAAAGACGTCCACTGCTGGACATAGGCCTCCCTCAAGGATCTCCGCGACGACCGGTCCTGCACCTCCCGCATCCAGAGGTCATCACTCACATCTGCAATTCAACTTATCATAGCAATATTAATATTCTTTCACCAAAGTCACTACTTAATCTCCACTGCAAAATATTCTAAATACGCAATACTTTGTCCTGGCTAACCTTTACTCAACTTCGTTGTTTAGTTGATTTACAAGCTGTTTAGCATCAAACCACATTATTTAACAATCCTATACAAATATCGATTTAGGCTGCTTACAGACCATGGTCAATGTCGGGCAACTGTTTTGTCCGGTCGTAGAAGGACGGATGACCATTATCGCCAAATATAATTATTTGCTAAATGGTATTGTATATCGCACATTCTAGCGTAAACTCGATGAGAAAAAATAATTTGCACGTCTGTTTACGGACAAAATTTTTAGAATACGTACCTATCAGTTTGTAGATTGCTGCTATGAATCATTTGGTATCGATACTCTTCACATTGTCAAAATAGCTGTTCAGAAAACCAATCAATCTATAGAATGGCAGCTTCTTTATTTAGACTTTAAAATAACCTAATTGATAGAAAAAAAAACGCGTTTTTATTAAATTTAATTCGAAATCATCCATCGGTGTCTTACTAAACTTCAGCTGACTTGTATATTCGACCGATTTAATTTTTTTGCGGAAATCCTTTTCATCATTACGGGATTTTGCTTTTTATGCCCATATGGTATAAATTATTTTGAAATATTACGCCCTTGCATAGCATCTTCCCATTCATTATTACTTTGATGTACAATAGCGAAAAATTCTTTCCTAAAATTATCTAAGCATACGCCCTGAATTTTAAGTAGGTAAGTACCTTACAAAAACAAATTCAGATGGTAAATTTTATTATTCAGTTTTCAGTGTTTTGTAAAGTTTAATTTGGACAAGTTTTTGTTTTCCTTCGTCATGTTTTTTTTTATGGAATAATTAAACTTGATGCTAGTCTTAAACTTCAAGTTTTTATTGGATTACCATAATAATTGGTATAATCTTTTAAGTTTTTCACCTTCACACTTGTATTAATTTTTATTATTTAAAACTCTTAACTAGTGTGGGCTTTAAATTTTACGTTTTATTTTAATCATCATTTTACAATAACAACTTAATACCTGTGAGGGTAAATGGAAGAATACCAAAGAACGCCTGTTATTAATATATAATACGTTTATTATCCTTTTGTATTTAGATATTAGGTGTCATAACTAGTCATTAGACACAAATCATGATAAAAATATGTACCTAAGTGTGTCTTATAAATAAAAATGTACTAATTTGTAAAGTTGTAAAATATGTTTTCAGGTAATATGTATAATTTTATAGTTTAATTTTAAACTTATAATTGTGTACCTAAGTTTAGTACCTACCTTATTATAATTTCCAGTAAATATATTTGAAATTATAATTGATAGTTTTCAACGCAATAAGTAGCATTAGCGATAACACCACCAATTGTGTCACCCTCTGTAAAATCTTCATATACATATGTATAGTATATGATGACCATAATAAAGAGTATCCTATTCTTAAGCATTTTAAGGATTAAAATCGAATACATGGGTGAATAATACTTCAGGAAGCAAGTCCCTCCATCTTTGTATTCAGACAAAACCGGCATTTTCCCAATACCAGACCAGATGGTACCCAATACAATTCGTTCTATTTGGTTGTCGTTTGAAATTGATTGATGGATTCCAACCCATTTGAGCTGTCTAATCTGATTGATGCCAACTCTTCAATAAGCTATAGAGCTTCTTACAATAGTGTAAGAGGTTTTTCTATTGTTAACTAGGTAGTTACGCAACACTCTTTGTGGCTAGTTTTGAGAGTAACTCTGTTATCATACACCTTTTGATAGTGAAGTGCGCAATTCTTGAAATAGCTACAGGATTAGAAGAAAATGATTAACAAAGTGACATAGAGGCCAATAACAAGAAGCCACGTGAAGTAGAAAAATATAATTTATTTTATGCTCCATTATTATATTTTGGTAAAGTCGTGGTGGCCTAGTGGTTAAAACACCAGCCTCTCAAGTATGAGTGCGCGGGTTCGATTCCAGGTCAGGCAAGTACCAATGTAACTTTTCTAAAGTTATATGTACTTTCTAAGTATATCTTGGACACCAATGACTGAAGGTGAAGGAAAAAATCTTGAGGAAACCTGGACTTTAAGTCTGAAATCGCCAACCCGCATTGAGCAAGCGTGGTGATTATGCTCAATCCTTCTCTGTATGAGAGGAGACCTGTGCCCAGCAGTGGGACGATAAAAAGGTTGATGATGATGATGATTATATTTTGGAGGCCATTGGTATCACATCTGTTTAACGTCCCAGCCTAGCTGGTAGAGGAAATTTAAGCATATCGCGTGTGGCTAGCGTTTCTCAGGTAAATATCAAATTGTATATTTAACTTGGATGTACTTTATAAGTGTTAAGTTGCGTTTTTCCTTGTTCGCGGAAGTAATAGTTGTATCTTAACTGCGTTGTTGCTTGTTTCGAGGAGGCCATTGATGGATGATTCAAGTTGTGATTAATGTATGTGACTTTGGATGTCTGGTGATTATAATATTTATAAACTATTAGCTTTCCGCCCGCAGATTCGCCCGCGTGCCATTCGGTTATATCGCGCTATTTAGATTCCTCATTTTCGGGAATTAATTATCGTATAATTTAGCTTCTAAGTTTACATGTGCATATTCGTTTGCAATATATTACCTTGTTTTAAACGACACACAGCACCTTCTATCACCGAACTGGTATGAAGCTAACAATATTTTTGTTTTCCCTCGGGAATTTCAAATTTTTCCTGGATAAAAAGTATAGGTACCTACTATTATTTAATCCGGACTTCCTAACTTTCCGTCTACAAAATTTCGAAGTAATCGGTTCAATAGTTACGGCGTAAAAGCGGAACAAACTCACTTTCCGATTTATAATATTAGTAAGGATTTACATTCTGACCGCGGCCACGCCCGCGTGGAAGACGGAAATTATCCCACGTCCTTGCCAAATTTAATCTAAATTTATGAAAAATTATTAAGAACTAGCTTTCCGCCCGCGGCTTCGCCTGCGTGGAGTTCGGTTATATCACGCTTTTTAGATTTCCCTCGGGAACATCAAATTTTTCCGGGATAGAAGGTAGCCTATGTTCTTTCTCAGGGTCTAAAGATTGTCTGTGCCAAATTTCATCAAAATCGGTTGAGAGGTTTAAGCGGGAAAGCGTAACAGACAGACAGACAGACAGAGTTATTTTCGCATTTATAATATTAGTATGGATAATTCAGATGGTTTATCATAGAAAGGACATTGCTAAAATTCCATACATTGAATGCCCCAGAATTGACAGAAATAAGAAAATGCTAGTTGTGTTTGGAATGATTCATGTAATCATATCAGGTATTTGTTGATACACGGACAAGCTTAGGAACCGAGTATCAAACTAAAATGTGTTTGATTTTGAGGTTATACATATAATCGTAAAGAAAACTGAATAGATTTATTATTTCTTTTACGTTTAGTAAGAAAATGAATGTAATCATCAAATGTGTAAATAATACAAGTAATTTATAGTCTAGCCTTTTACCAATTATTTTGGGGTCAGCGTCCAGTCTAACCGAACTCCGCTGAATATCAATGTTTTACATGGAGCGACTGCCATCTGAGCTTCACAACTGTTACTCGTGTAATCCAGTAACAAAAGTGAACACTCACTACTCTGCACAAAAGCAAGGAAGCGAGTAACAAACATAACAAAACAATTGGAGATGTCACTCATTTCCGCATCTGTAGAATCGGTACCGCTATTTGAACTAACGATTTGAGAATCGATTTTGGTTAATATCGATAAAAACACTAATAATACGCTATTTTACAGAATGCGTTAAATGTATTTTGATAACAAATGTAGTCATAATAATAAAAAATGCATACATTAAATAAAACTTTATGTTTTTTAATTCATAAATACAATTATTAAACTATCGATTTCGTAAAAACAAGAAGCAACATCTCTAAAGCTCTTGACATGGCAGCAATTTATATGACAGACAAATTGTTTAGTAGTTACAAGGCTTTTAATTATTCGTTTTAAACCCACGCTTGTCCGTTAACTATGGATATTTGCATATAATATAAAAAAAATGAAAGAAAAATTATAATGCAGGACATTTATTTGTCCATGCTGGGGCGAATTTCGGCGATCTCCTTTTTGTTGCAAGTTATTGTTCCTTTGAACCACGATATAACATTAAAGATACCGTAGAAAAACAATTTAAAGAATTTTTAATTTAGACTAAAAGATTGTTATCTTTAATAGCTGAGCCCTCTCAGGGATTTCAGGCTGCATGCATTCCGACTTTAAACGCAATTCGGGACGCTGAAAATTTTACGATCTTAAAAGGATACTTGTCGACTTGCTACTACACCAAATGTCTTTGTGATTCTCTCTTATTGCGGGAAAATTTTCCCAAGGGGAGGTTCACACCGTTCTCAGGTCTTAATTTCTCTGCGGGTTAGACAATGATTTTTTTGTCTTTTATTACCTACCAGATGTTCATTTTAGATGTCAACCTCAGAATCAAGATGACTCTTGGAGGAGGCAGGGGCAGCTTTTGCCCTCAGTATAAAATAAGAGATTTTATACTGAAGGCTTGCCAGCCTTAACGTATCCCTCGCTTAGATTAAAGCTCGGTTTACATGGTCTAAGTTCTTACCCGTGGCATATAAAAGTCGCAACAAATCACTTGCATCGTCAAAACTTATTTTAGACTTTGATGCGTTTATTGTTGCTTTAATATAATTTGTACTAGCTGTGCCCCGCGATTAGCCTCGATGTCGTGGGAATATCGGGACAAAAAGTATCCTATGTCCTACTCCAGGTTACTTTCTACCCTTGTGCCAAACTTCATCGAAATTCATTTAGCCGTTTTAGCGTGAAAGCATAACAAACGGACATGAAAAAATCTAACCTTTTCTCTTTAAAATATTTGTTAAGACTTGCTTCTGACACCGTGACCGCGTAAAATTTCTTATTCCCAGCATTCACTTGGTTTAGGCTTATTGCTCTTCTTTTTTCTTTTTGCTCGGTTCCTATGGGTCATGGCGTGATGTTAAATAGCCTTCCTCAAAAAAATATCGTATTCAAAAAGATTTTTCAAATCCGTCCTGTAGATCCTGAGAATGCTCTCTACAAACAAAGTTTACCTCTTTCTCGTATTACGTATTATATTTATGGTCAATTAAAACGGTGCAACACCAATTATATCAGCTATAGTAATATATAATATAATTTAAAACTAACACAGCAATGATCTCCCTCGCATACTTTCTCTCATAGAACATATACGCATAATTTTAATCCATTCATCCTCAAACACGTCACATTCAGGGTTGGCAGTCAGAAGGGTACTCAGCACCTTTAGAGAGCGATAGAGTGCCGAGCCGAACGAATTGGCTTCAACCATGAAATGCTTGACAGCGAAACAGCAACTAATTTATTTTGACTCCCATTTACGTCATATTTACGTAATTGACAGCCAAAGCTATATATTATTATTATATACAAAGAATAATAATTTACTAACATTCCTCGAACAGGCCACCAGAGAAAAATAGTACTTACAGCATAGTTATGATTATATACGTATAGCCCTAAACGTATGTAAGCGGTTTTAATAAAGTTTAATTACTAGTTACTAAATTACCCTCTGCGAGTCTACACTGAATTGTTTTACTTTACATAAGAGCAGTTTGGTAGATATTTCCCTAAAGGGTTGTGTGGGCGTAGATAACCAAACCAACCTTGGGCAGGCATAGGTCTGGTTACACTATAGGATTTGAGCGTAGTGACATATCCTTTTTTATCATTGCCCCACACTGGGAATCATTCCTGTATCGTGGATGCGTTAAAAATGTTTGTAATTTATACTCGCACACACAATCAGCCCGTAGCCAATACAAATGTTTATTCTGTACGTGAATCGAACCCGCGGCACGTAGCGCAGCAATCGATTGCTCAGGCATTGCGGCAACCGTGTAGTCAAATAAATGATATCTAAGTAATATATCATCATCAGCCTCTTCTGGACATAGGCCCCTTCCATGGCACGCCAAAAAGCTCGATCCTGAGCAGTTCTCCGCCAGCCACTACCAGCTACCTTTTTGATGTCGTCGCTCCATCTCGCCCAAGGGCGCCCTACGCTACGTTTGCCGAGACGCGGTCTCCACTCGATAGTAATATGTATAGTAATATATCTTTACTATAATACGGCATGTAAACTGTCCTGAGCGCCTGGTCTTTTCTACCGACTATTTGTGGATACCGGACACCGTCGGCACAATCTGCTTGCGCAACTCTCGTCTCCCTTTCCGAAAACTGTAGCCAAAGCCGAATTGCCAGTCGGACTCTACTCTGATGTTGACTTGTTCTCGGTCGTGGCAGTTAAAAGTTATCCAGTCTGCCTAGCCTTTTCTGCCTTTCGAAGTGTGTTGGGGTCTGCCTCCAGTCTAACCGAGTGTGTATCTGAATAGGTAGCACAAAAGCGACCTTCAACCCCGTGATTTCTTCAACCCAGTTACTACTGGGTTCTGGTTTGGCAGCAATTCCATCAAATTGTTTTGGAATTTGTTATTATTAACCTTTCAATGATTGATTTTAAGCATACAAAACATGCTGCATTTTACAAGTTTTTAAGTCAAATAAATAAGATGTTTTGATGGAAAAATATTTTTGTTATGATCTCCTTTAAGCCAAGTAAAATTTTTGTTTATTCTAAACGCTGCTCACGTCCTGCTTGTTGGTCGATCTCTGAGCTTTGGAATATTTTGTTACAAACGAATTTATGTTGGGAAATTAAAAATACCCTACCCCGCAGCGGAATGTCGGAGCTTCCAGTAGTGCGCCGGCGGCAGCCAAAATCAGCAGTGTGCACCCTGGCATCAAATCCATCTGGATTCCGTCCGCCGGTGTGCGCTGGCTTTAATTTTTCCTAACAGTATGTACATATACAGTGTTTGCTAACATAATCCTGAGCTGTACAAATTCATTAGGCGCCCAAGATATTTATTATATTACACTGCGATCTAAAGACGGGCTCAAAGAAATTGCGTGTCTAATCCAATCGGAGAGCAGCGGAGTGTTTATTATCTTATAAGACGGTTGGTGACTTAAGCGCCTTTTTAGGGTTCTTAAGCCACCTTGGCGAAGAAAACAGAATAAATAAATACTGGTGTATATATCACCTAATATTGTCGTGTCTGCTTTCCACGACCTTATTGCTCTTAACCGCGCTATTGAGAAATTTCACATGGAAAACCACAACTTTTTGCCTGACCCGGAAAACCAACCCAATCTCTCTGCTGGCATCACACGATTGCAGCTGCGTTTGCTGTCGTTGATTGGTTGAAATGACAATGGCTTATCGATCGATGTGACATGGCGTGAGATTTGGTACCAAAGCTATGTGAGAAAGCTTTCAAACATATGTCCGTCCAAATGCCATTAAAATTCAAGCTTTCAACATGTTATTGTTGTACTATAAATTTGGCCATATACCTCCAAACAAGACTACAATCTCTAGAATTGTTTTCCGGTTTTCGTCTCGCTATAAATCAATCAATCCCAAGAATCGAATCGAAGCAAACGGATCTTGTCTCGATTACGTAAAGACACTTCCTCTTAGACCTTTCTTACTCAGTTATTAAATACAGGTTGTGTTGAAAACTGTGTCAGAAAACTCAGATACCGTGTAAACAACATTCTGTCGGAAAAAAATTACATCAGACTCAGTCCCCATAGCTCGAATGGAAATAGAAAGTGGTGGTCAGTGAGTTACGTCAGTTAGAAAATTATGCGCTTGCGACGAATGATGACTACGCGTATAATACCAGTTTGAATAACCTAGTGGTCTTCTTTTGTTGGGTCGTGTCGGTATTCTGTTGTTAATAGTTATGTATGGTGTTTATTAAGGTTTTGGGATAATCGTGATAAAAAAATATAAATTGGTCCAACCGTTTGAGCCTGAAGAAATAACAAACATAGATTCATACTCACAAACTCCCAAACTTTCGTCTGTATAATATTAAGTGTGGTAGCTGGTCCCTGGGGTTCCTATCTCGGCAGGATACAAATTTAATAAAAACTATCTTATATGTTAATCTAAGTTTAAACTATCTGTATCCATCCATACATACCTCCAACCTTTCGAGTTTTATAATTGCCTCAATCGTTAGTTATACCTGTTTATTGTGTTTTTGCTGTTTGCCGAAGTTTGCCAGGCTATCAGAGTGCCCAAAACATAAAGACTAACTTGGCATTCAACAAAAAAAAAAGTAATTGGGTGCCCTAATGATACTTCGCAACCTTGAATTTGCTTGGTCCGTTTTCGACGGACAAAAGCACAGCCTAGTCTTGTCAATAAATTGTCGGACAAGAATTTAAGACCGAGGTTACAGGTTCAATTGGACATTAGTTTGATTAGATGGGGGGTAATATAATAATTTTGTCTTACAGAGAAGGTGTAAACAGGCAAATATGAGAATAATCTAATCTGTCTAGTTGCGGAATTCCGTTGGATTTGATTTGGGGACTCAGAATATGTAAATCCGGTCTTTTTGGCGATGCTTAACGCATACATTCAGGTCTACGAGCGGGCGACTTTCGGCTGAATCATTACACTTATTGATAAAAATTCATCTGTCTTCAAAACACAAAGGATTTTAGACTTGTCTTCAAACGTTACATATGCACATACGTTTCTACGCAGTACTCGGTCTCAGATACTTACAAGGCACCCTACGTAACGCCGACCGAATTGTATAACTGTATTCTTGCTAACTAAGTAACTTTGAATATAATAATGTTTAATTATGTACCCAATTTATAACAATATAGCAAATGGAATTCAATTTGAAAGCCATTGCTTTACTAACAATTATGAACAACACAATAGAATTGTTGTCGTCTACACACCACTTATTCATTTCATTATAGGTATTCTT
The DNA here is from genome assembly GCA_017933935.1 of Sesamia nonagrioides. Taxonomy (NCBI): domain Eukaryota; kingdom Metazoa; phylum Arthropoda; class Insecta; order Lepidoptera; family Noctuidae; genus Sesamia; species Sesamia nonagrioides. Next base: position 237,454 of record JADWQK010000307.1, on the reverse strand, counting down.
GTTGTTGGTAGTAGTATAATCATTTTGTTTGACATTAACTTGAGGAAAACACTAGAGATTGATAACACTTCTAAGAAAATTAAAACTGTCTGTTGTTATGCATATAAAATCCGCATTTATACTGCGTCGGATCCGAGATATGGCATCATGACATATGCATGGCATATGGCATGATGATCATGGTTGCGAGTAGGATGGAAGATATCTATTGAGGCACCTGTACGCAGTGCATAGACTGTTGGCGGATGTCTCCAGAAAATGGCTTAGCAGTGATGCAATCGTTGATGGTAAAGCGCACTAGTGTATCTATTAAGAGCCTATTCACTCTAGCCTCAAGAAGACTAGCGTTCAAGTTATATTTGTTATTTCCTATTTTTGTTCCTTATTTGTATATGTCTTAGAAGAGATGTTCAACGGGGGTCTAAACGCGTCATCGCACATAAATAAAAAAAGACAAAAATAGTTTATGAAAAAACAAAACGCACTGCACAAATAATCCATACTAATATTATAAATGCGAAAGTAACTCTGTCTGGTCTGTCTGTCTGTCTGTCTGTTACGCTTTCCCGCTTAAACCTCTCAACCGATTTTGATGAAATTTAGATTTTTAGACCCTGAGAAAGAACATTATAGGCTACCTTTTACTGAAAAAATAATGATATTCCCGAGGGAAATCTAAAAAGCGCGATATAACCGAATTCCACGCGGGCGAAGCCGCGGGCGGAAAGCTAGTAAAATTACATAAAAATACAACATAGTCAAAAGCTTCGTAATCAAGCATGTAAAATGTTCACAAACAATTGAACCGCAGTCACATCCTAAAGTACGGGATTTACCTCAGCATGTCCAGAGCTTTAATGCTACAGTCTGCCCCCTAATCGGCGAACACATTTTTGTCAAATGATTGCGACTAGTTGGGATCGTTTGGACCGAACGGACCAATGGGCGGCCCGAACGATACCAACTGATCCCAACTAGTCGCAATCATTTGACAAAAATGTTTTCGCCGATTAGGGGGCTGGCTTCAATTGCGGACAATGACCTACTGTACAAATTGCAAAGGAGCATCTTAGTACGGACGACAGCAGGTCAAGCTACCGAAACTGTCAAACACTCCCAATCAATCTTGAGCTTTAATGCTTTACAGATAAATCTAATAATGAATTCTGACAGATTGTAGTAGCTTGATGTGCTGTCGTATGTACGGCATTTGTACAATAATTCTTCATAGAAGTTACGAATGACCACTGCTTATAAACGCAGTCATTACGGTCATTAGTAGGAGGGATGAACAAACTTTATCGCATGATTATCTGAAATGAACTTTAAATACTTTTATTTCCACAGCGATTATACAGTATGTTAACTAACAGAGGGCGTTCCCATTAACCCGGAGTAGTATAGCATACATACATGCTAAAAAAATATTTCCATTCGAAAACAAAATGTTTTAAAATTTTTTCCAATAAGAAAATATTCAATAAAAATTTTAAATTGATATGTAAAAGAAACACACTGTACACGCGAACATGAAAGACGGCAACGTCGCAATTTATTTATACATGACAACTACTATTTTGATTTAAAACAGGAGGTTTCAAATTTATTTCCAATTAGAATTTTTTTTTATTCGGATTTTTTTATGCTTATTTTTCTATGCTGATATTTTTATTTTAATCTATTAATGATATATATTAACGAGTTTAAGGGAACGCCCTCTGTTATTTAACATACTGTATACCGCAAGGTTGATTTGATGCTGTAAATACTTGATATCGAATCAAGAGTATCGAGTACCTATTCGTATTTATTAATTGGGGTCCTGTTTTGACTAATCCATTGTTCCATATGTTTGAAAACGTGTCTGCTCAACAACGTAAATAACGCAATGATTGTTGTTGAACTGTCAAAATGAAACCCATTGCTACTGTGTTACGCAATTACCTTGCGGGTATCAAAATGTACAGGATATCGGAGATTCTACCTTGCGAATTTACATTCATGTCATCAATTTTTCCAAAACGTTTCTTTATAAAACCGCCCGCTCTAACAGCGGGCGCATATCCTTTGTTTTATTTGCAAATCTTTATTTTTGACTTCCAAATATCTATTATGCCTTTACAGTTTTTACCCACATCTACTCTGCTAACAAAAATATTTATTTATTAACTAGCTTTCCGCCCGCGGCTTCGCCCCGCGTAGAGTGCGGTTATATCGCGCTTTTTAGATTTCCCTCGGGAATATCAAATTTTTCCGGGATAAAATGTAGCCTATGTACTTTCTCAGGGTCTAAAGATTTTCTTTGCCAAATTTCATCAAAATCGGTTGTGAAGTTTAAGCGGGAAAGCGTAACAGACAGACAGACAGAGTTAGTTTCGCATTTATAATATTACTAGCTTTCCGCACGCGGCTTCGCCCGCGTGGAGTTCGGTTATATCGCGCTTTTTAGATTTCCCTCGGGAACATCATATTTTTCCGGGATAAAATAAATATAAATAAATATAAATATAATAATAAACGTTTATTTCCACCACATAATTAAACATAAGTTTAACACAAAATTAAGTATACATATATGATATAACGATGTAGTGGAAACTGGAGCCTGTACTAGGACAACCTGTGTTACAGGTCTCCAGGCCTCCTGACTACACGGTCGTGTCACAACTAATCCAAACGTATACTAGTAATAGATGACAAAGACTAAGGGATGACAGAAAATTGAAGATGCAAAAATGAAAACACAAAATAAATAATTATGTAATTTAAAAGATTATACAGCAAACGAGGGTATGTTCGTGTCGATGTTTGAGTGATGATGATAGAATGAAGTTTAACGGGAGCTGTATTGAGTCAACAATAAACTTTCAGTTTTGTTGTAATTAAGCCTTTGCAGCCAAGTATTAATTTTCTTTTTAAAAGACATTATAGGGAGTGAGAAAAAGTTCAGAATTTTGTTAAGACTATTGTATAGGTGAGGGCCTTGGAAACAGGGAAATCTTCTTGTAAAAGAGTACTTGCAGCGGAAGGGTTGGCAAACCTTGTTTATGCGTCTTGTGGTGATTATTTCATAAGAGGTTCTTTGATGCTGATATAGTAGTACATGCAGTACAAATAATTGTCTGACTGTAAGGACTTTACAGCTCCTATATAGCTCTTCAGTTGGGAAGAGGATGGACTGAAAGGTACTAATTTTCAGAACGGCTCTCTGAGCTCGTTCGAGCTTCAAAAGTACCGTTTTGGGTGCACCACCCCAAGTGCATATACAGTAAGTTAAGAGAGACTGACAGAGAGCAAAATATGTACACCTAATAATATGAGGTTCTGCGATGTGGCGAAGACTACTAAAGACAAAAATCAGCTTTCTGATTCTTTTGGTCAGTAGTTCTATATGAGGCGCAAAGCCCAGACCATCATCAAGAATCACACCTAGATATTTGATGGTTCGACAACGTTCTAATTCTGGGCATGTACATGTCGCAGTGCCAGACAGTAAACATGAGTGCACTATCAAAGCGTATGAATTTGGAGGTTGAGTCGAATTTCGTAAGCTGTACGTAAGAATTTTAGTTTTGTCGGTATTGATTGTGAGAATGTGTCTGTTGAGCCATTGCAGAACACGATTTAGCCCTTTTTGTGCAGAATCAAAGGTGTCATCCCAAGTGTCACCCGAGAAGGTAAGAACGGTATCATCAGCAAACGCCACGATTCTTCCACCCTCCAGACTCAAATTACAGAGTTGATTGACGTAAATAAGAAACAAGGCGGGGCCAAGCACACTGCCTTGGGGAACGCCGAATGTCACTGGTTCCTCTTTACTGAGGTAATTTTGTATTTTTACACACTGAGTTCTGTTTTGAAGGTAGTCCCTAAAAATGTTAAGTGAATGGCCACGAATACCGAGTTCCTCTAACTTTATTATTAAGTCAGAAATCGAAACCGTATCGAATGCCTTTTTAGGTCCAAAAAAATTGATAATACTTTCTTTTCCTTGTCAAGATTTTTCGTAACATGATCAATTAGCTCAATTACAGCACTGTTAGTAGATTTATTGCGCCTAAAGCCGAATTGGTTGGGAGAAAAAAGCTTTTTATCTTCCATGTAAGTCACAAGTCTTTTGTTGATTAGGCGTTCTAGAATTTTATAAATAGAAGGTAATACTGCAATAGGTCGATAATTATTAACAAGTTTTTTACTCCCACTTTTGTGAATTGGGTGTATGATGGCCTTCTTGAAGTATAAGGGGAAAGTGCCGGTATGAAAACAAATATTAAAAATATGTGTAAGTAATGGGACTAGTATCAATGAATAGCGCTTTAAAAACTTTGTTGAAATATTGTCCCAGCCTATAGCAGAATCTGACTTAAGTGACATTAGTACTTCCCCGACTTCCGCCTCGTCGGTGTCTAACATGACGAATGACTGTAAGGGTGAGGATATGGAAGCAATGTCTGGTGAAATTTTAGGTCTACCAGGTGGACAAGAAAAATTATCAGCAAGTTCCTTCCCGATATTGGAAAAGAACTTGTTTACTTTGTCCACCGAGAGCTGTGGTGTAGTAGAAGAAGCCAATAAATCAGTGTTTGGTATGTTTGGCTTATCTGTATTAGTTACTCTCTTTATCACCTTCCAGATCTTTTTATTGTCTTTTGAAGCTTCAGTCAGTTCTCTCTTGTCAAAATCTCTTTTTAGTTTCTTTATAATGTTTGAGCAGAAGTTTCTATATCTTTTATAAGTAATACTTAATATAACATCGTTTGGAGATAGTTTGAGTTTTTTGTGCATTGCATCTCTATTACGCATACAGCGGAGCATACCAATAGTCATCCATGGTTTGAGTAAGCGCTTTTTATTTGGGATGCTGATTAGAGAAGTATGAGTATTTATGAGTCTAGCTAGAATGGTAACTAAACTTATTGTCGCTTTATTGGCATCGGTAAGTTCATAAACTGCTTGAAAATTTGTAGTCTTCATCTCACTATCAAGAGCTTCATAATTAGTTTTCAGAATGTTGTAAGAGCGTGAATTGACAGATCGTTTCAGATTAAGGCACAGCATTACAGGGTTATGGTCGGTGACGTAGGCGTGTAATACTATGGTGAGTGCAGACAGATTAGATTTAAGCATGATGTGGTCAAGACAGGCATTATCTCGAGTGGGAAGTGAGTGAGCAGGTAGCAGGCCATGGGAAGCTATGAGATCGAGATAATCCGAGGTTTGGTTTGAGGATATAGTACATGCGATGTCAAGGTTAATGTCACCAACTATAGCTATGTTTTTGTACGTCATCAGACTTGTTAAAAGGGTGTTCAGGGATTGTAGGAAGTTACTTACGTCTCTAAAAGACGGAGATCTATAAATACATATTATTGCCTTATCAGTGCCGATTTTTAGTACTAGACAACTAGCATCTGAGAAGTCAGGTTCTTCGACAGTGTAGTTTTCTACATTTTTAATATAAAGGACTACACCATCATTTTGGTTTAAGTGTTTTTTTGTTTGATAATAAGAGTAGTTATCGATAATTGGGATTGAATCATTATAACGTTTCAGCCAGCACTCAGTCAGTACTAATATTTCGCAGTCAAGGTTTATTCTATAGAGGAGGGTTAAAAAAGAGTCAAAGTTTGCATGAATAGAGCGAATGTTCTGAGTAATTATTTTTAATTGCTTGGAAGGGTTAGTGACATAACTAGTGCATTCTTCGGGGTCACAAGTAAGTGTGGTAGAGACTGAGAGCTGGTCTATATTGCTAATAATTTCTGTAACGCTATCCACTGTTAAATTGTTTTTTTATGGGTGTACGAGACAGGGGCGTCATAAGGTATTCTGTGAATAATAGGTCTACGATATCGATAACGAGTCCAAACAAACAAAAGGTAAACAAACCCATATGGTACCGTGTAGCATTCCTTTTTATACTGTAGGTGAGAAAACTAGTGAGGATGAGTGGATGAAAGGATGAATGGATGATCTTGTTATCAATCGTCAGAGTATCAGTCAACCAAGTCTCTGATAATATAAATACATCGTAGGTTACGCAAGACATTTGATGATTATAATTTTGACATTTAGTGCGTAATCCTCTAGTATTTTGCGAATAACTCCTTAAGTTATTGAATTTTTTTTTTACATCACTACAATAGCATTGACCTAAAAAAATATGAAAAAATTAAGTTAGTTTGTTCAGAGTATCCACACTCCTAATGAGAATGTGTTCAGACTCCTGAATTTTCCGCATAAATATGCGGCCACCACGCACCCAGACAAACCGGTACCCAAGCTCCTTAGCCTTAGTTCTAGCGGCAGCATGAAGTGCCTTATTAGTAGTAGAGAGGTGTTCTGCAATGAAGATTGGGGTCTTTGGTCCGGCGTATCCAAGATGCGAGGTATTCAGTTTATTATCAGAATTTGATTTATTATATTTAATCGTGGCAGCGAGGAATTGGTCACGAGTACGAGGAGAAGCCAGTTGTACCACTATAGAACGGGGTCGAGAATTGGTAGTGCTCTGCTTGGCGACTCTAGTACAGTATTTAATGTCGCTGTCCAGAATGCCGCTCCCCACCACTTTAGATAATTGTGATACAATCTGCAAAAGATTTTCTTCTTTTTTTTCCGGCAGACATTGGATTTCGATATTGTTTGCACGAGTTTGTTGTTCGAGTAGGTGAACACGTGAGGAGAGATCAAATGAAGCCTATGTTCTTTCTCAGGGTCTAAAGATTGTCTGTGCCAAATTTCATCAAAATCGGTTGAGAGGTTTAAGCGGGAAAGCGTAACAGACAGACAGACAGACAGAGTTACTTTCGCATTTATATTATTAGTATGGATAGTATGGATAAATTCATTAATCAAGTTGTAAGCTGAGTCACAATGCCAGCCGTCTCTGTAATTAGTATCGTATGACCGCTCGAGCCCCTTTCTATTATGATGTCATTCTCATTATGTAAATAGCATCTAATACAAATATCAATTAATAACGGGACATTGTCGATATTTATATTGAACTGTCTCTTAACATTTCATTGCTCGATTCTATTTCTTCTACATTTGTTATGGTTTTCTGCACATCTTTAACGCAAAGGATGTATCTAGTTTTTATTTGTATTTTCATTTAAAGCAAGAATATATACATATATATGTAGTTTCCAATTTATATAGGACAATCATGGAATTAAACTAAAGACAATAACAAAAACCACATCATATTTTCTTAAAAGGACCGATTTGAGGCCATAAATCTTTTATTACAGCAAGATGCTACAACATTTTACTAATAACTTTAGTAACTTGCTGTGATAAAAGATTTACGCTACGACATTTATGTCGTGACACACGTCGCTACGACATTTATGTCGTAGCGCTGGTATAAGGGTTGACAGGGTCCACTGTGATTTCACAGGCAATCACATTGTCTTTCGTTATTTTACTCTCTTGGTTCAGGTTTGGTACTACGTATACTGTTTTACTTTAATCGCAGCAACCATATCCTGAGATAATATGGTGGTCACGACTAAAGTAAAACGTAGAATAAGAAAATTGCATGATAGGGATAATAGGGATCCAAGGTATGAAAATCTAAAAATCATTAGTCCCTCTTATAGATAATAAAAAAATTAAGACCCGTATTTTTTATTTTCTCGAAATTACCAAAAAGTACTGAGGTATAGCGTATTAAAATTACGGAGTGGGGGCTTATTACGTCATTCCGTGGTATATTAAGTACCACGGCGTGACGTCAAGCGACATTTCAAATCAATATATCTTCCTAAGCATTTGAATGACAGAAAAATTTTAAAACACGTGTTCAATATTTTTTATAAACCTATCTGATGGACATTAAATTATTTTTTAGGATACAACTCAATTATGCATGGTTCGAGTATAACTGACTAGGTCTTTTTTTTAGGAGACGCGACAACGCTTTTCATTACCGAGACAACTAATATGATCGCCGCTAATTCTAGCACATTCTCGCACAACTGACACAAATTAGCGTCCTACCTAATAGACAATGTGGCTCCATTCCCTCTGCTCGCGTGTCTAATTCTATTCTATGCGCACGCGATGTTTTGTTATCCGCTATATAAAAACATTCGCCATTTATACGCCACATTACACCAGCATTACCGAGACAACTAATATGATCGCCGCTAATTCTAGCACATTCTCGCACAACTGACACAAATTAGCGTCCTACCTAATAGACAATGTGGCTCCATTCCCTCTGCTCGCGTGTCTAATTCTATTCTATGCGCACGCGATGTTTTGTTATCCGCTATATAAAAACATTCGCCATTTATACGCCACATTACACCAGCTGCTAATGCTCGTAATTAACTTGTGTACATCAATCATACAGTTGTTCACCAGTTATTGAAACATGACTGATTTGTTTGAATAAATTTTAGTTTTTCTTGTTCTAATTCTTGGACACGCTTAATCAATTTGTCGGTTTTCTGAAGACTAAATCCGATTCTAATTTTTCTGGTCTGGTCTGGTCTGGTGAGCGTTACATATGAGCTAGCACTTTTTAATTCGTCTGGGTCGTTGTTCCTTTTTTATTAATAGGTCTATACTTCTATAGACGTAGACTAAACTAGACCTCCCACAGCTTATATTCTCCGCCTATCTTGCATAGTTTAAATGTTAGATTCAAAGATTAAGACTTTTTGCATTTGAACTTTTCAGCATTGTTCTCTTCGGCCATGCTTCAATAAAGGAGACGTTCCTTCCACATAAATTATAAAATCTGTTATCATCAAATACTAATAATTTTTTTCTCTCTAATTTTCAGTTTCATCGAACAAGACAAAGTGTCCGGATTCTGGACATGGATGTTCGTGTTATCGAAGCTGCCAGAATTAGGCGACACTGTGTTCATAGTTCTACGTAAGAAGCCCCTCATCTTCTTGCACTGGTATCACCACATCACCGTCCTACTATACACCTGGTACTCCTTCACGGAATACACGTCCTCGGCGCGCTGGTTCGTCGTTATGAACTATTGTGTCCATAGGTAAGACTACTTTATCAGTATTATCCATTTTTCCGAATATATGTTAAATTTTTTTTTAACACCCTTGCTTGTAAAGCTGATGTAATCCCACCGGTTTTAAATATGTAAAGCGGGCCATAACAAACGCGTGTGTTATCAAAGTAAATAGTTAAGTTATAGTCCATACAAATTCCATAACAGCATTATTTGTCATTTCAAATAATTATGGAACTGATCGCCGCCGCGCGGCTCTAGCCAGTGAGCAGCGCGCTGTTCCATATTTGACATGGCAAATAATAATACTAATGGCGGGAAAGCAACAGTGTGCATTCACAGATTGAGTTTATTTAAAATAACTGATGTCCCATTTGAAATAAACAAATTTGTATTTGTTTGTATTTAAATGAGTATTTGTAAAAAAAAAAAAACAGTTTATTCGGTAATTTAAAAACTTGACTGCATGCTCTAGCATCTTTGCCAACATTTTCACGCAGCTACGGTAGAAAATAAACCTCGCGCCATTTTTCTCAAATTTTCTTTTCTTTGTACTTGTATTGTGAATATCTTTTTTTCTGTTTCCTCGCAAGTGTGTTAAAAAATGTCGTACGATATACGTGCGTATTGGTTATAACATGCTCGGCTCAATTACACCCTACGCACTAATATCGTAATGCTGTCTATTAGAATATAGAAAAATATAATAATGATTACCACTGAGATCTTCAAAGAGACGAACCTATACTAAAAATACGTTCAGAAGTACAGCTTTCAGAATCAGGTCTTGATACAGGTGCCTAACGAAAGCGCCCTCAGGTTGATCGAGGCTATTAAGACATCTGTTACGATTAGCGATACTATAATCTATCGAAGTAAAACCTTTTCATTTACATAATTTCTCACTTATGGTGAAGAATTTGCATCAGCATCTACGCGACTTTTTTGTTAGCCTCTTAGGTTAGTTGATAATCAATTTAATATATCAAGTGGATGATTAACTTCTTTGATGGATCTTTTGTTTACCCAATTGAGTAATGAACGTGAGGGTGTGTCGACCATCAAAACTCATTGTATAGTATAGTATGACAACATTGAAACAGGCTACTCAAATTATGTCATGCAGCCATATAAATTGATTGGATGATTGATTGAAAGGTAATAGAAATATTTTTAAACTGTATGTATGATCGTGTCCAAAAAGTTTATTGAACGCCACGCAAATCATAAAAAGTTCATGGCTGGAATATTTATAGAAGGTATCGGATGCTGAATACATTTAATGACGATATATTTAAACTAGTTTACATTTTCTTTACCGGTCTCCATATGAACATTCGACTTACAACTGCAAATCTAAAACCGAAACAATGTCAGTTAGGTATCCAGAAAACATCTATAGGTACAGCTAGCAGGCACTGCCAGTCGCCATTTGCAATTTAGGAGCCTCCCGACATTAAACGACGAGATATGGATGTCCCGTTGAGTTTCTATAGTGTCGATAACGTCTAAATTGACCGAATTATTCTTAAAGGAAGTCGATTCATTGGTCTAATGGCAGCCTATGAATCTTGAGACGTTGGGCGAATTTCGTTTGTCGGCATTGTATCATTGAGTTTTTGCACTAGTGAAATGTTTCGAAGAGCTTAGAATTTAGTGTCTATTGCACATACAAGCCCCGGAGAGGCCTTTGCTATGTCACATTTTATTGAAGCCAATTAGTTTAAGATTTTGTAAACATATGAAACACGAAAAATCGCTCACTTACATTGCAGTGACATCACTTTAGGATTTAGGTTCACAATTGAGGAATAATATTAAATATAGGAATAGTAACAGGGATCTATCTTAAATCTCGGTTGATAATGGAGCCATTGGTTCAATGTGTGGACCACGATTTCAAATACGCGAATTAGTGGCAAGGTCTTGCCAGATTCTGCTGAATCCTTCATTTTTCAGGCCCGACTTCTAAGAACAATAATAATAAAACCGAATGACTAAGCCTTTTCAGTGGCTCCATTCATCTTACCCTTAGTACAAAAGTATTCGTTTCGCAGGTTTAATGTAATGTGAATGATTGATGACTGAATCTGGATTTGGTTGAAACAACACCTGGATTAGAATAAAATGTTTCATTCAGGTGTAGCGATAAGTTAAAGCGATGGCCGGGATTAAATAATTACCTAAATATGTCATATAAATTCCGTGTGGTACCGGGCTTAGAATAGTACCAACCCATATCCTACCGTGGGTGTCGTAAGAGGAGACTATGGGAACGAAGCGCTTCTCCTGTAGAATATGAAATTACTCCGATCCTCAATTCGTCTGCCAAGCGTGGGGATTATGGCAAACTCCCCAATGTAATGGAAAACGTTGGGGAGGCCTTTGTCCAGCAGTGGGCCTCTATAGGCTAAGAAGAAGAAGAAGAAATAAAAGTTACGTATGTCACGCGATGTCAACGCGTGGCAGAGAAGATTTCGCCAAGATTTTAGCAGATCGCCAGGTCAATCGCTAACTTGCAAGTTAGCAGAAAAAAAATATGATAAAAATGTCTGATTTAACAGTTCCCAAGTTAATGTTTCCACAGAATCGCTTGTAGTAGCGTTTTTCTCAGAAGGCGTGGTATTTGATCCCAACAAATTGCTCTATTCATAGCCCGGCCTTGTAGTCGACTTCCTGAGTATTACTAACGAGTAGTGTCATTTACGTTTACCTGCATGGTCTGTTTATGAGCAAGCGTGTGGGAACTAAATAAAATGGTGGAGAAAGAAATAAGGGTTGTTTTGTAGTAATATTGAATGGTTTCTAGTTTACATTTGAAGAATTGATGTCGATTCCCAAAATTAAAATTCTTCATTGACATCTGAACGTGCTTTAATTAAAGTATGTATTTTAGAAGCCATATTTTTAGAGGTAATTGATAAAAATATTGGTCCTAAAATACTTTAATTTTCGTCCAGCGCTGATCAATTGAATTGTTGATTGAAACTAAACTAAAATTTAACTTATGTACTTTCCTTAATGAAATTGAAAGGAAAAGATGTATTAAGCTTAAATTTAGCTTAGTGTGTGCTTCATATCAATGAGTATTCTTTATAATAGAAATTAATGTTAAATAGAATATAAGCTTCAGTTTTAACTTTTGATATATAATAGACATATTATTAATTTTATAGAAGACACTGTTCCAATCATACATGATACACAGGCATGTTATGGTGAAATATTATTAAAAATTATTTGTCGTTAAGTTAAAAACTAGTTTTTAATAAACATTGTGTAATGGCTTTTAATTTAGAATCTTGAAAAGAATAAGTTATTGTCTTAACTAAAAAATTATAGTTTTAGGCTTAACCATGCCATTTGCCGGTAGATTAACGAAAATAAACGATTTGGAAAAACCATAAATATACAGTCTACACATTACGTAATTTATTCAATTTTGTTTATCATAGGTTTCATGCGTGAAACGAGTCGTTTATTTTTACAACTTTTTTTTACGACGTAGATAATAAAAAAAAACAATAGACTATGATTATTGTAAATAACCATAACAAAAACATTTAAACCTTTAAGATAAGAAGCTGTGGTAGAACTGTTATAAAACCAGTTAATAAACTGATTAATTCATTGCGACCACATTTTAAAAGATTTCTCGCAGAAAAACAATTTGTGGCAAAAGATCTGTTATTACATATTATTGTTTATTAAAAATCTGTAAATATCACAAACATCTAAAAACCAAAACGAATCGTTCGCAGATAATACAAGGAAAAACCTTGTCATATAATCTAAACTGTTGAACATAAACGTAATGTGTCCAATTGGGTTGTATCCTAAAAAATATTTTAATGTCCATCAGATAGATTAATAAAAAATATTGAAAACGTATTTTTTATTTTTACTTAAGAAGATACATTAATTTGAAATGTCGCATGACGTCAGGCCGTGGTATAAAATATACCACGGCATGACGTAATTAGCCCCCACTCCGTAACTTTAATACGCTATATCTCAGTAGTTTTTGGTAATTTCGACAAGATAAAATATACGGGTCTTAATTTTTTTTCTATCTATAAGATGGACTAATTATTTTTTGATTTTCATACCTTGTATACATCCCTATTTAGCAACAATCAGCTCTAATACTTATTTTTCCTTTTTCCAGCGTAATGTACTCCTACTACGCGTTAGTGAGCATGGGCAAGTACCCGCCGAAGATGCTCGCGATGACCATCACCGTGCTGCAGCTGACGCAGATGATCGTCGGCTGCGCCATCAACATCTGGGCACACAACTACATGGCCACTTCCACCCCCACAAGCTGTCATATCAGCCAAATCAACATCAAGCTCTCCATGGCCATGTACTTCTCGTACTTCGTCCTCTTCGCACAGTTCTTCTACAAAGCATACTTATCCCCTAAGACTGGCAAAAAGGCCAAGTCCGAACCTGAACCCATCCCAGACGTTCCCAGCAAGCAATTGAACCAAAATGGTTACCCGCGACAAAGGAACGGCATTGTCGCGCACTAGTCGGCGTCACATTGTGATATGTGCTAGTTATATTGTACAGGTTATGGCTGTTATTCATTTGGTCACGATTGGGCTCGATCGCCGGCTATATGACGTGGTCCTCCATTCAGTTACAGAATGGGGACGAGACCGTTGCCAATATCAATCAGTGTTTTACTGAAGGATTTTAATAATTTTACCCTTCCTCAACTTTTAAATGACCTACGAATTTATGCATGATAATTATGACGTTTGTAGTGTCCGGCGGTGGTGTCCAATCGTGGTCAGTCGACGCTGAGACGTCGCCTGCGTTACATTCCACGCTAGATCGACTGTTTGCTTGCGGCCGATGCATGGCTCTTGTTAACACTGACGAAAACTGTTGACTGTCTAAATCATAGGAAACTTAAGAGGGGACTCTGGTGCCGAGTAATTTGAAAAATAGATATTTGAAGACACTATTGACGTCGCGCCGCTTCCAACAATAAGTGCGAAAGGGACAGTTGCAGCTCAGGCTGATTTTACCTACAAAAACGTTGACTAAAAGACGTTACGTACTCCGCTGTTTTCGTTTTCAAAACATGACAGATCTTAATTATGTTTATATCAAAATTTAGAGTAAAAGTAAACCTATGCTTCTATTATTTTCTTTTTTGGTAAAAAACTTATCATATTTGTCTAATAGTCGCCTGAACATCGCGGTAAAAATGGATTATTTTTGGGGTTTAGAAAAAATCTAATGATAGGGGCACATATAATCAAGGTACAAAATAGTAGAAAAAATAATTGCTTTAAAAGTCTTATCCATGAAGGAAACAGTGGAATACGTTTTGTATAGAGAAAGCGCAACTCGAGTCCCCTCTTAAGAGTAATTTTAAATTTGACCTGAACAGTTTTATTTTAAAAACTGTTACGCCCTTGAACTTTAATATAAAACCGCTGTTGCTTGAACTAAAATGTTGTTAGTATATAAATGAAACTTAGAACAATCGATAAAACCCACAATTAAATATCTGCCATGAACTGTCGATGTACAAAATAGAAATTCTATTCTAAATTTCCATTTCTATTCTATTTTTTTCATTTTCCCTTTTTCTATTCTAAATATCTAAACCAACCTAATTGGTACAAGTTTTAGGAGAAAAGCAACTGTGTGGGTGAGTTTTCATTACGAAGACTCGATCATCGACATGCATCGCGTCTGCCTCATCGATTGGCCCGCTTCAAGGTTGTAAGAACTCAATCAATGAGAGCGCCAAACGCGCTCGATGCGTATCATCGAGTCTCGTAATGAAAACTCTTGGTAGCCACACTGAACACTTATTTGATGTAATTCCAACAGTCGGATGTCTTCGTCAGTGGTCCATTGATAGTGGCGACGCTCTCATGGTGTCAAATACATGCTTTTATATAGGATCTTGTACCGATGATTTAGGATACGTGCTATCGAGGTTAAAGGCTGCATCGAATTGACAGAATGTCCATATTTATACAGAAAGACTCCATTTTAGAGTCGTGTACAGTCGTTATACAAATGTTCTGTAAAGTTGTAAATATGTAATGTAATAAACTTATAATGAATGACACACCTCTTGCCATTTTTATGTTGTATTTTTTTAAATCTTTTTTCTGATTCTTTACATTGCCTTTGTTTGTGAAGGTATATTTGAGTACATTTAATAACTTTGAAAATTAATGTTGATTTTTTTTCTTTCTAACCAAACATGAAACAATTTCGATGCAGTTAGGTCGTGACTATGTTTAATTGCAGTTTGCAAAATATGTTTTTAGTGAATACTAGTTAGTAATGTTTAAAAGGAAATGAGCCATTGCGTAAATATAAATTGTTACACAAAGTAGTATATAATATTTGACAAATTACTTTACGACAGGGTCTCAGACTAAGTTTTATTAAGCATTTAATTTTGACGTATTTTGAATTGGTTGGAATTTGATTGATTCGTTGAAGATTGATTCTCAGGGACCCTGAATAATAAATTATAAGAAATTTTTAATTGTTCAAGTCATATTATGGTTATGGAAAATACATTCCCAGTATACAAATGTGTGTGAATTATTGTTGTAAAGGAACCAAACAAATATTTTGTTACCTAATGGAAATTTGTACACTTTCCTAAATTATTGTTTCATCAAGACCTGTATAAAAGCTCTACTTTGTTGTTATTGTGTCGTATTTATTACTTAAAGAAGAAAAAAAAAACTTAGTGATTTTTTTAAATAATTTATTTTTAATGGGATAGTTTTACACTTTGTAAATGTTGCGATGTTTTGCGCTTCGTGTGAACCATCGCGTGCGGTGCGTAGGAGTAATACTTTGATATGCTTGTCAAACAAGTGCACAAAGTGTAATTATGTAATTCCTGATAGTGGAATAAGCAATAAAAATGCAAAGTTTCTGTTAAATTTACAGTTTGAGCGCGTTTAGTGTACAGTAAGGTTTACTTATTGTACTAACAATAAGTTTCAAAAATGGTACCTACTCCACTTTTGACCCTTACCGTACATTTGGAAAACAATAATTTTAATATCGGCGCACATTCTTTGATAAATCTAATAGTTTAGATTCAGAAAGGAATGTGTGCTCCTAATATAACGCGACTCGGCTATACGGGCGAAAGAAAGTTCAAATCAACATTTTCACGCACTTACGTTAACGTTTGTGTTAACGTTGTCGCGTGAAAGCTTAACAACCGACGGCATTTATGTAACGTAAACGCGGTCGTTGTGAACACATAGACTTAATTAGATTTAGTCGACGCTGATATTGGACTCATACAAATTATTATATAAGGCGTCTATCCAAGTCCAAAGGCGTCACTGTTATGGTGAGTTAACATTAGACTCTATTTATCCGTTAAATTAAAACTACACGAAAGCTTTGGATAAATGAAGAGACGCTAAATAGCGATATTCTAACTTCACTATTACTAAATTAGTATAGATAATGCCCTGTAACTGTCCGCTAATTGACCCTTTTCTGGTGAAATGACTCGCGTTTAATCAATCGGTTCAGCTATTTTTGATACTGAAGGTGAACTTCACTAATGACATTGACACTAATGGCATCTAAACCGCGTTCAAGTGCTGTCAGTGTCAAAATTACTGTTGTTGTTCAATACACTGACAGTTATTGAACGCCGTTCTGACACAACGTTATAATCACATTCAGTAGTGAAATCCGCACTAACTCTAGGAGTTTAATTATTCAAAGTTTTAATGAAACTCGTTAGAATGGCTTTTGAACTAATCTCATTTTGAAGTATCAAATATGGTTGGTCGCGGTAAATCCTAAAGCTGATCCTTACAAGAGTCAGTGTGCAAATTAGCATAGTTTTTAGCAAAGGTCAATTTCGTCTAGTACCGTTTATAGAAGTCACAATTTTAATATACCTAGGCTATTTCAAATAGGCTGTTATTTTTGTTCAGTTGATTGCTTTGTCATTAATGAGGGTGAGCTCTAGGAATATTTGTAGTATTAACAATCAACTCATAAGGTGGGGAATGACTTTAGTATAATCGGGGTCGGGAATTAGGTACTTAGTCAGAACTAAAACAATGCAGTTGAGCTTTGTAGCCTTTAATTTCGCCTTTTCGAAGAGAGTACATTGCGAAGAGTTTATTTTGTATAACTATTTTTTTTATTAGCCTTTTTGTTTACTTTGTTTCGAGATCATGTCAACGTCTACAGAAATTCAATGAAGGAGATTAATAATTATATCGTGGCGACGTTCAACCCAGTTGATAAATGTTAATAACTAATTTTGTTAACGAAAAGCAGCTTCGCTTGGTTATTGATCCTTTGACTTACGATTTGTGTGCAGCTCGAGTTTGTCGTCAATACGACGGACTTGAATTATCATCACAAACTTTATTCAATATCCTGTTATCTACGTCAACCACAACACGTAGTCAAGGGGTTAAAATTTTGCAATAAATGCATACTTTTATTACTATTATTTGTCTTTGAAGCACTTTGTATTCTGAATTGATTCAGAATGTTATTATTATTATTCTATTCCATAAAACTCTTGTTTCGTCATGTACACTACAAAAATGATTATGATGTAACCATGTCCATTCCCTGACTTTCATTTCTGGGAAATGATTCAGGGAAATAATAGTTAGTAAAAATGTAATCACTAACGCATTTATTATGTAATATATTTTGGCATTTACAAAGAAAACTGTTGTTGTAAATGTTCTCAGTAGAACAAATTAGCGGTTACAGTTCCATATTCAAAAAAAAATATTTAAAAATATATATTTTTGTGAAGGAAGTTTTCTGGTTACAACATGCAGGACGAAAAAATATAATATAGTGACAGAGCATTGTAATCTACAACCTAAAGTGGAAATATTCTTGCAATCATTAATTTGTATTTTCTGGGCAAATAAAGAGTTATGCGTAATCAATAAGTTTGTTTTTTTTATTATGTTTTCTTCCAATTGCGCTAGCCTCCTACCTCCTATATAGTAAGGTAAACTAAACGTTACCGGGCACATATCCAGACAAGTACGGACGACAGCAGGTCAAGCTACCCGAAACTTTCAAATATTCCACTCGGCAATCAACCTTGGGCCTTAAGGTTCAGAGATAAAGTTGAAAATCTAATAAAGAAATCTGGCAAATTGTACTAGCTTGGTGCTTGTTTGATTTGTCTGAGACGGTCTTCCCATCTGATTACAATTTAAGTATCTTTAAAGCTAGAGTGAATAGGCTGTTAATATACTAGTGTGCTTTACCATCGACGTTTGCATTACTGCTTATTAATTATCAACTGGAATCGCGGTCAAGCACTAGCTTATCACATTTAAAAAAAAATGCCGCCAACAAGTGAAACTAGTTCATAACTTCAACATTCTAGAAACTAGTTGAAACTGTATAAGTTTCAAGGTTCTTTTTGTAAGTTTTTATTAAATGGGAAGTAATATAATGTTATTTCGTGTAATGCGACGACAATTCATTAATGTGTGTATCAGAAAATAAGACATCACTCATACATGGACACTCACTGGCTACGCGCTCGCACAGTTTATAGCAATGTAGTCCTTGCATGCCACTGGAGTTTTGACCGTTTACTGTACCGACCAATATCGTAGCTTTTTTTTTTTGATATGGCATCTCGTAGGTGGCCATTAGAGGCCGTAACTACTTAACTTTCCTGTGGATGCCTTAATTAAAAATTAAAGCCTCCAGCCAGGGGCACTTAAAACTTAACTTAAAATTAGGCGACTACGCACTAAGGGCACCCCCTGTGGGGTACGAACCTCGGCTTAGGGCGTCGCTAGAGAGGACAGCAGGGGACGGCTGGATCGAAAGTTATATTACAATAGATACTTTCCGATATGAATGCAAGACTAAAGCCTGTCTACACTACAATTCCATACCTCTTCATCTTCGCTGCGCTCTTGACAAGTATAAAGACGAGAGAAATGCTTCGTCCGGGTCGTAGCAGTATGGACAACAAAAGGCCATAACCTTCCAGCTTTTTACCCGACTGTCAGGAAGGGTTAGGTATTGCTGTCAGGGATTGCCTATGGACATTTGACCAATCTACAATAATATTCTTCGTTGTGTTAAATGCGGCAAGCGTGGTTAATAATGATTCCTCTGAGCTGTAGATGGACAAAAATTCAACCTTTTCTACATACAAAAGTACTGACAAAATGGAAAAAGATACTTAGTTTCTGAACGAAAACCCTGCAGCTGATATTGACACAAAGAAATTGTATTGACATGACATTCGTTTTTGTCTCAACTGTCAAACTGTAAGTGTCAATGAACCATACTGTTCACGTCAATATTTTCATTTTTCACATTTTGTTTATAAAATCTATTCAATATGGATTTAATTGATAACGATATCAGGCAGTGGGACGCCAATGATGTGAAGGAGCAATTTGGTGACAATCTGACGCTGCTACCCCTTAACGACAATATTAAGGAACTCCAGACCATTCTGAGAGACAAGTGAGTGAGGTTACTTAACAGGCTTAGTGGTTGACAGCTTTTGCATTGAATTCCGAATCATATTAGGTCCAATCTCCATTGTCCATACATCTACCTATTGCATATCCATTTTGTAGAAGCTTTTCGGATAGTTTTATAATGTGCTATTTTTAGAAACTCACGCAACTATTGTTCACTGTGTAGCCTGTAAGTTTGCTGTTAACATGCAAAACTCTAATGGCCATTGTTTTCACTGCTGTATTAAAAAAATCGCCATTCTAATCTTTATCAATCAAATCAACAATAACATTGTGAATTTATATACTATTAGTAATAATTGATAGCAGCTGTTTAATAAAAGAGCAAACCATTTTGTTTTTGGAATTTAATAGAACTATTCGATAAGATTCATAGACATCTAAATTCATGCATGAGTTCAAGCACAATAATGTAAAAAAGTTTTATGATCAGGACATTAGACTCAATATTTCTTAAGGTACCTTGCCATATTAAATTATTGGCT
The DNA here is from genome assembly GCA_017933935.1 of Sesamia nonagrioides. Classification (NCBI taxonomy): domain Eukaryota; kingdom Metazoa; phylum Arthropoda; class Insecta; order Lepidoptera; family Noctuidae; genus Sesamia; species Sesamia nonagrioides. The sequence goes on along the minus strand of JADWQK010000307.1, from coordinate 217,451 downwards.
TTTGTAACAGCACAGCATGTTATAAAAATTTCTAATTTGTACATATTGACACTGTAAATATACATAGTGTGTGTGAGTACTAAAAGAAAAGATTTTGATTTGATTCTATTTAGAAACCACATCCCCATTTCCAGAAATACATCCCGCAGTGATTTCAAATTTTATGCGGACCGTCTTATCCGACTTGTGATCGAGGAGAGCTTGAACAAGTTGCCATTTACTGACTGTGAGGTGGTGACCCCAACTGGGGCATTGTATAAGGGCCTCAAGTATGGAGCAGGAAACTGTGGAGTGTCTATTGTCAGATCTGGAGAGGCCATGGAACAGGTAGAGTAAGAGATGACTTTTTAATTTGTAAAAACATTAGTATACAGGTTATATAGGTATTATTTACTTATTTATTATAGTAAGACATTAAAAAATAAATGCCACCAAATGAAGACTAAGTAATAACAAAATAATCAAGGAGACCTGAAGGCATGTTTCTCAAGAAGCATGAATTAAAGATGAACAGCTGCTCAGGTCAATCGATCATGTTAAGCTACATTTGCCACAGTTGGTTTGGTGAAGGGTGACTGTCCTCTGAGATTCTTCTGCGACACTCCTTTGTGTCTCGAAAAGCATCCTAAGCCGTTGGTCCCGGCTGTCATTTATAGATGTTTGACCGTCATTATTGGTAGTCAGAAGCCCGAAAGTTTGATAACTAGTCTTACCTAGGGGTATCATATAACCAAGTACAGTAGACTCTCGTTAATCCGGCAGATATCAGACTAGGGTTGTGCTGGATTAGTGAAAACGCTGGATTATTGAAAGATGATAGTATATACATAAAAATACACAAAAAGTCCAAAAGAAGACGGTTTTTTTTACAGAAAAACGTTACAGTGCGTTACATGGGGGGAGGGAGGCTCTAAAATCTTCAAAAATTGCGTTACATAATACTTGAATGCTCCCTTCCTCATACAATAGATGTTATTTCTTCCGGCTTCATCATCATCAACCTTTTTATGGTCCCACTGCTGGGTGTGTGGGTGTCTCTTCTCATACAGAGAAGGATTGAGCATAATCCACGCTTGCTCAATGCGGGTTTGCGATTTCAGATTTAAAAGTCCAGGTCTTCCAGATCTTTTTCCTCACCTTTTAAGCAGTCATTGGTGTCCAAGATATACTTAGAAAGTACATATAACTTTGAAAAGTTACATTGCTATTTCCCTGACCGGGAATCAAACCCGCACATTCATGCTTGAGAGGCTGGTGTTTTAACCACTAGGCCACCACGACTAATTCGTCTTCCGGCTTAATCCTTACAAATAGATGTAACTTATTATTCCAGGGCCTCCGGGACTGCTGCCGCTCAATCCGCATCGGCAAGATCTTAGTCGAGAGCGACACAGACACGCATGAAGCACACGTGGTGTACGCCAAGTTCCCTGAAGACATCGCACGGAGACAAGTCCTGCTCATGTACCCTATCATGTCTACAGGCAATACTGTGAAACAGGTAAGGCTTACTTAACTTCTTCTTCTTCTTCAGCCTATAGATGTCCACTGCTGGACAAAGGCCTCCCCCAAGGCTTTCCACGCCGACCGGTCTTGTGCTGCCCGCATCCATCGGCTTCCCGCGACCATACAGGTTATATAGGCATTATTTACTTATTTCTTATAGTAAGACATTAAAAAATAAATGCCACCTCCAACCAGTGGACATGGCTTATGACACTGAACCAGATGAAGACTAAGTAACTAGTACTTAATCAGCCTTTAATGTTCTCAGGCCTCCTCTCGATGAGAGGGAGTGGGCCGTAATCTACCACGTCGGCCCAGTGCGGGTTGGTAGTTGGCACATGCCTGCGAAGTTTTGGCTTCTAAGATCATCCTCACGATGTTTTCCTTCACCGTTTTAAGGTTTATTAAACAAATATCAAATTTATTTTAATGCTAATAATAAGTGGTGATTTTAGAGTTACAACTAGGGTTGTAACGGAGGCTTGTTAGCGGAGGCGGAGGCGGATGCGGAGGCGACGAGTCTCACCTCCGCGGATGCGGAGGTTAACGGAGGCGGAGGTGAAAGTACATATAGAAAAAATTGAAATTTATGGTTAATTAAAACAAAATTTTTATTTTAAATACGTACATTAATAGTAGTATACTTGGTAAAAAAAATATTACCTTCTTGTAATGAAAATTAAGGAGAAACAAATTGTGTTTGCCGCATTCCCGCCTCGCACTAGTTGATTCTTGACCATTTCGCGCTCAAACGCGGCCGGACGGTTGTCGAGCGTCGCAGCTTGCGCGTTATTTATTTTATAAATACGTAAATAAACCTCCGTTATAACTCCGCAAAAATTGTGCGGAGGCGGAGGCGGAAGCGGCGGAGTTTTTTTTATGTATATATTATAAGTATATATTTTGGTAATAGTATGTATGTATATTTAGCTTATTTAAGTATTTTTTTAATAATTATAGGGGCTTTTTTTTTCCTTTAAATATTCTTTCAAGCTAAAGAAGGGGGTGACTGCCGAGATGGTTTCTGATAGGGATGCATGGAAGAAAAAGACATGTTGCGCCGACCCCAAATAAATTGGGATAAGGGCAGGAGAATGATGATGATTCTTTCAAGCTAAAGCACCTACCATCTTATCTCTTCACCACCTGGGGTTGACTGGTAGAGAATGCCTAAGGCATTAAGTCCGCCTCTGTACATGTCATGTGTGCAAAAGAATAAATAATAATAAGATACGATTTCTTGCGGAACTTCCGCAGTAACGGAAGCGGAGGCGAAGCTCCGTTACAACCCTAGTTACAACCACTATTAAAATGATGTAAAGATTTGTTTTTAAACTGAACCTTATTGTGTAGTCTTCAAAGACATTTTTCCATAAACTCATATTTGTTTACAATTTTAACGAATACGCCATTAATTGCAGATGGATTTGATTTTAGTGTGATAGACAGTGCATAAAATATAAAGTGTATAAATGATTTAATAATAGGTCAAAGTTGCTTGTTGGTAGTGGTGTGGAAGCTGCTCGATTTTGGCTGATTTATTGATTATGATAGAAGTGGTATTGACACTGAGTATCTATTTAAAAGAAAAATAAAAAATAACTTTATCGTGGGTGCGTTTACAAACATAAATAAACTCGCATACACAAACAGCCAGACCCAGAAGAACTACTACTACTACGCGACACGCAGCGCAGCAGTCAATAGCTTAACCACTGCGCTAACCATGCAGTTGGTTTAATTCCTGTCAAATTAGTCGGCACTTAACATAAATCTTCTGTCCCTTTGTCAACGAAATCGAAAAAAAATATCACTGAACTTAAATTTAATTTGGTTTGTGAGGCACTCGTCGCCATAGTGTCGCGACACATCTGCGGAACGTACGGCGCCGAAAGTTCGGCTAAATACGCTCGCAGTGTATTTCAAGTACTCTATGACACATCAGCCGAAATTACGCCGCATTCGGCGTAGGGCCTAACCTTCCTTCGGGCAATTTTTTTAGCTAAAACGCATTTAATGTATTTTGCATAGCAAGCGACATATCACTAAAGTCCGGCGAACGTAGCTGAACGTTCGGCGTGTGTTGTGCATCACGCGCGTGGCGTTAGTGAAGAGCGGCAACGTCTTCTAAGCCCTCTATAATAGCTAATATTCTAATTAAATCCATTTTTCTGGGTGCGTCACAAAAACCGCACACCATAAAGTGTCGACACAGACAGACTGACGATGACGCCACGTAACTTTCCGTCCCGTAGCGCGCTGAACAAGACGCCGCGTTTTGACCGTTTGGTTTGTCATAACAACTGAATATTGCGACTGACAGTTCAGCCCCTGAGCTTTCGACGCCCTACGTTCCGCAGATGTGTCCCCACCCTTACAGTTTTTTTTTTTTTTTCTGGAGTCCGTTTAAACTCCGACATAATATAACAATACATTCGATTTTTATGTATTTTCAGGCCGTAAATGTCTTAACCCAGCACGGCGTAAAAGAAGACCGGATTATCTTATCCAACCTATTTTGCACACCGGCAGCAGCCCAGGCAGTGGTCGATTACGTACCTAAGATGAAGATGTTAACCTCTGAGCTGCACCCCGTAGCCCCGAACCATTTCGGTCAGAAATACTTCGGAACAGACTGATATGAGGACGAGTTGAGTTATAGCAAGTACTTATTTAGTTTTTGGTTAGCTTTTTATTTTATTGTTTTTTTTTCTGATGAATTTAATGAAATACGTTTCGGGGCTGAATGGTTAGATTAGCCGTGTAGTCAACAGCTTGGTATTTAAGGGCAGTGCTCCCTCGCTTCGTTTTCAAATCAATTTTAGGTATTAGAGTACCGCAATGTCCTCTATAATGAGACATTATTACTTTTTCTATTTTTATGGAACTCAGCTTGTGTAAAGCCAGACATAGTTCAAATATTTGGTCACTTATTTGGACACATGTGTAGCACGAGTATTTGAGTATTTGTTCAAAGCTTTGTTAAAACATTTGTACTTTGCCATTCGTTGTCGGTTTCGAGCGTACATCAAAGCGTTCAAAGGTGTTTGACTGTTTGTGTTCAAATGTTTGCGTAGCCGTGTACAAATATTTGTCTGTGTCTGGCGCCGGCTTAACAGACGAAGGGACAAAGAAATGACAAAATAAGTAGTGTTTGGGTTTGCAGTAACTTCTTCTTATGCCAGTTGACAAACACTATACTCGAATAAGATTTTGGCTACCATTCCGTAGGCATTGGAATGGCATTAAAAAGTGGTCACAATGGCGCCGCTTCTGTTGTTCACAACCTGAACTAATTTTAAGCCAAGTGCATCATTTTCTTTCAATTTAATTAAGAAAAGGACGGAAGATAAAATGTCAGTTTAGACCTGTCAAATTAGTGCGCTCCTGACGTAAACTGGCGTATTTTTAGTCGCCATGTTTATAATCGCGTCTAAACTGTCTATGGAGTATCTTAATTTGACAGGATTAAACTAAAATGTTATCTTTTGTCCTTTTCTTAATGAAATTAAAAGAAAAAGATGCATTTAACTTAAAATTAGTTTAGTACTTTCTACAGCTAGTATTTTTCATGTTACCAATGCAATAGAAGTCAAAATTGCTTGAATCGACTGCAAAAAAGGTTGATTCAATTGTCTAATCCCATTGTGAATGGGGTTTAGAGGGCATTTGAAGTGTTGGCGAAATAAAAGTCTCCTGTTGGATTTTATGCTCTCGGCTCAGCATCGAAAGTTGAAAATCCAAAAGCTGGCAGCAGTGCACTTTATAAATTGTACCCGGACGTGTATGGGAGGAATTTACGCTCTATGAGTTTATGCAGACTTGTTTAGGTAAAAAAATCGCAGTGTCCAAGCGACACCGCTTGTAAGATGTGATCTCTTGCCAAGAATGCAGTTCTTATACAACGTTATTTTTTGTTTATAAGAAACCTGAATACAGTTTGTTCAGAATAAGCAACTGAATCAATTCCAATCATTTTTACATCATGTTATATTTTTCCCAAATACATTTAGAAATTGTTGCAGTGTAGTTACCGAGCGCGATACGCAGCTTACGGTAGATCATCACCCGCGCAACAGCTGACGCCAGAGGTCAATGTACCGCTCGCCCGGCCCGCCGGAGCGTGGACCATATTTTTGTTGGGATAACAAGCTCATAACTTTGTGGTTTTTCATGATATCTTTTTGAAATTTTGTACATAGATTCTTTACTTAAAAATACTGGACACGTGTTACGGGTTTTGCATAAATGAAAAATAATATTTTATAAGTATTCTGAAGTATTTTAAAAATATTCAGAATACGTATTTTAAAAATATTGACAAGTTTTTGTTTATACTGAATAGATTCAAAATGCATTTGTGTTATTTTTTTTTTGATATAATTAGACTAGCTTTCCGCCCGCGGCTTCGCCCGCGTGGAGTTCGGTTATATCGCGCTTTTTAGATTTCCCTCGGGAACATCAAATTTTTCCGGGATAAAAGGTATCCTATGTTCTTTCTCAGGGTCTAAAGATTGTCTGTGCCAAATTTCATCAAAATCGGTTGAGAGGTTTAAGCGGGAAAGCGTAACAGACAGACAGACAGAGTTACTTTCGCATTTATAATATTAGTATGGATTTTGTTTTACTTTTAAAACGACATTGTAGACATTATTTGAGAATTCAGTGGAATAGCCGAGACAAGAAAATAAATATTCGCAATTATTATGATTAATATGAAGCTTAAATTATTACTAGGTACTAGCTATGCCCCACGGATTTACTCGCCAATATTTACATCCTGTGGGAATATTGAGATAAAAAGTCTCTATGTGTAGCTCCAAAATTGGTTCAGCCGTTTGATTGTGAAGTAGTCATAAACATACTGAGGACGGGTCTGAGCAGTTGTGTTGCGATGTGTGGCGGGTACGATGCGCCAAATGTTGTTGTGCCGGGAGTTTGGTCGTGGAGGGTCTCCAGATCAATCTCTCTGGCGCAGCATCGTTGGTCGTGTTGTTAGGTTTATAAAACATTGCATCATCTCGCTCAACTGCCGTCTTCATTCCTATTCAGTCAGTTTTTTGACTAAACTCTTAATAAACTAGCGCGCTTTGCCATCAACGGTTGCATCATTGCTTAGCATCAGGCGGAATTGCGGTCAAGCCCCTTGTTTATAATTATAAAAAAAAAACGTACAATCACACCCACTCACAAACTTTACTGCCTTTATACAATAATATAAGTGTGATCACATTATCATATAAGGATATAAACAAATAAATGCAGTTTTATATTTTTACACAAGACAAGACAAGTACTTACTTATATAATGACTTAAACATGGCTACTTATTATAAAGCTTTATAATCATCCAAATCTCTAGATCTAGTGTTAAGTGAAATTATTCTATTTATTAGTGTATATGCTATACATTTGTGATAATGCAGGGGAGTACCTACTAGTTAAGAATGAAATGTATTTAGTCTTATAGTGTAAATAAAAAATTGAAGACCTGAAATGTCTTTTTTTTTTCATTTCAATTATCTTCACAACAGTTTACACGTTTTGAATTGACCTCTTTTGGTGATTTCGCGACATGGTGCGGATGACATGATATAACCCGCGCAAATAAAGAAAAGATCTGAAAATGGCGGCGGATACTTATGGTACGGTTGACAAAACATGCCATTGTTCAATCACAAACCAAATGCTAAGATAGTAAAATGTCAAATTTACGTTGTAAATATTGTTATTTACAACGTAAATTTGACATTTTACTTGTTTGTTGTTGTGTTTGTTTTTATTGTTGTTTTTGTTGAGTTTGATTGTTCAAACTCAACAAAAACAACAATATCAACAAAAACAACAAAATAACAGAAACTTTAGCGGAACGAAATTAACAATAACTCGGAGTGCGTCAAAGTAGCTTCAGTAGTTTGGAAAGCGAATCCTGAATTCCTGATCGATGATTTTTTTTGCAGCGCTTACTTCACTGTGTGAGTATAGACAGCGATAGAGAGTGAGTGAGAACGCATGCGAGCGGACGCCATTTACAGATCTTTTCTTTATCCGCGCGGGTTATACCACATTTTATTCTATATCAGTTTTTCCAGGTCGCGGGAAGCCGATAGATGCGGGCAGCACAAGATCGGTTAACGTGGAAAGCCTTGGGGGAGGCCTTTGTCCAGCAGTGGACATCTATAGGCTGAAGAAGAAGAAGTTTTCCAGTCTCACTATCGTTTTTCCACGATAGTGAGACTGGTAAAACTTACTGGGCTGTGTCAAATAAACCATGTAAAGTACTGGTATTAATCACACACCCGACAACCCTACACGTTTTTCATTTTATAACCTACTACTAGCGCGAGTTAACTGTGCACCTCGTCCTGTGACGTCATTTGGACGGTACCGTTTGCAAAAAATGAGAATTAATTTAAAAAAATATAAATTACTTTTTTTTATGCTAATAAAAGATCATTTGATAAGTACAATTGTATGGACTAAAACATAATGTTGGTGCAACCGTTGTTTTTTACGGCTTCACTAACGCGTCGAAACTGTAAAAAACAAAAACAGTAATATTAACAGGGGATTTAAACTGTATTTCATCAATCACTTAAGATGGTAGAACTTGAAAAATAAAGATGGTTGAACTTGAAAAATAAAGATGGTTGAACTTGAAAAATATGTGGAAGACATGAGTGACACAACATGACAGCTTTATTTTTTCGTAAACAAAACATTACAATACCTCCACCCCAAGGAACTTCTATCTAAACTGGAATGTGAACTATTGATCAAAACGCGGTCCGAGGGAGATAGCTTCACACTAGCTCTGTCCTTGTTCTGTAGGGTGACTATTATAATGGACTTTATAAGGAATGTACGTAAAATATTTTTTTAACTGATATTACCTGAGTTTTAATGAACATTTAGGCATGGATGCGAACTATTTAATTTAATTATTGAATTTTAAAAATGGATGAATATATTGATGATGTGCGGACGACAGCAGGTCAATCTATCCGAAACTGTACCTTTAGATAAATAAAATATCAACAAGAAAGCAGAATTTAATGTCATTGTAAATACCCAATAAAAGTAACTTACTTATTATTCACACAATGACTAAGAGCACATTTATTAATTATTCCGAAATTTATGGTCACCCTACATTCAAACAAAATAACTTGTATATGATTACCGCAAAAACCTTAAAGAATGATATTCCGCATCTAGAGTATGGCTCACTATTGCAGACATTATTGGCACCCTTTTTCACCATCTTTTTCTAATCGAAATTGTTGGTTTCAAACAAAATTACAAAAAATAAATACGGGTAACACTTAGAAAGAGACAGAGGGCTACTCGGACGCTTTCTCCCTCGGACCGTATTCTCTTCAAATAAAGTTTTATTTCCGATCGACCTTATTGCTCTTGAGATAGTCTTCTTTTAAATAAGAGACTTATGCTAGTTCACATTCCAGTTTAGATAGAATTTCCTTGCTCCACCCTTAATCATTACACATGTACCTATTTAAGTTCAACAAAAGAGAATTTTGTCATTATTACTTATTAACAACGCCAGAGACATTCGGATAAGATAGATAGGTTTACAATATAAGAGATCATATTTTATAATTAGCTGGATTAAGGTATCACCTTTCTTGGGGTGACACCCACCCAGTCTCTAAAAAATATCTAAATCGTTAGCACAATTGTTTTTTTTCCAGCGATTCCTCCACTAGCACTAGCTCAGCTCTATTTATAAATCGGGAAAATACCCTGACGCTGGGAGATTCCCCGTCCCATACTCGTGATCGTGAAGTATGTTGTATTTGGTTGTCATAAATAATAATTGTTAAACGTGTATTATTCTATAATGATAGATAGTTAAAAGAAGAAAATATATTTTAGAAACATAGCATCGGCTGCCGGCAGAAGTTACCACCCACCAGATAAAGTCTTGCCGCCATGCGATTCGTTGTGTTCCGGCATAATGACTGAAATGTTGTGTTGTGTGCCGTGTACAATGCGCCAATTGTTATTGTGTCGGGAGTTTGGTCATGGAGGATAGCGGGATCCGAAGCACAGTGTTCCGCTGATTCATGGTGACCGCAGGTATTTGGGGGCCCAATTAGTGTGCCAGCCACAGAGGAAGGGCTGCCCCGCCAACTGCGAAAAATCCCAGGGTGGCTCCATCCTGCCGGTTGGCGACCGGACGAGAGGACCTGATGGCGATTCCAGGGGGGATTCGGGCGTCCCCGCAGTCTCCAGACCAATCTCCCTCTGGCGCAGTATCGTTGGTCATGTTGTTGGGTTTAACATTGCATCACGTCCCTCAACTGCCGTCTTCCTTCCTATTCACTCAGTTTTAAAATGAAAAGGCATAAAAAGAAAAGTAGGTGTGCACAGCGGACGCACGTCCTCTCATTTACCGACCGATTTACGATAAGACCGCCCATTGTAAAATCTTTATATTTATTTTCTATAATCTATATGGTGCACATAATAAAGAGTAGGTATTCTAATCTATTCTCTCCAACCAGTTCGTCGCTCTGGGGAACTTCAATGCCTGCCATCAAAACTGGCTTTTCCCATAAACAGAGTATTGGCTATGCTGGTTGAGAAGCGCGTAACTTTGCGTTATTAATGGACCTTTCCCAGCTGGTAGGACAACCGACTAGGGTGCCTGATGTAGTTGGTCATACCGCTAATTTTTTGGACCTTCTGCTGACCACTAATCCGGACAGATGTGTTGTAATAGTTCCCTCACCGTTAGGAACTTCAGACCACTGTCTGGTGAAGTCTGTATCGTCCTTCACCCCACTAGATTGCGACTCACGTGGTGAACGGCGAATGTGGCGATACAACTCAGCAGATTAGGATGAGATGCGCCACTTTTTTGCGTCTTATTCCTGCCAGCTGGTCCGCTTCTCTTCTTGCAATCCGTCGAGCTGTGCGGATGCTATATCCGATGTGGTGGTGCGTCAAGCTATGAAGTATTTTATCCCCTTCAGTGATGTTCCCGTCGGTGGCTCGGCTCGCCCATGGTTCAATGCCAAAACGTGTCAAGAAAACTAGCAATTCTACTCCACCTAACTTTCCTCATTGCGAAACTTCAATGCCGGAGGTTCGCAATAGGAACAAGGAGGTTCTGAGAGTACTATGTCGTCTGGAAGTGAATAAGGCTAGTAGCCCAGATGGTATACCAGCGATTGTTCTTAAGGCATGTGCGCCCGAGTTGTCTCCTGTATTGACGCGCTTGTATCGCCTCTCATTTAGAACAGGTATAGTGCGCAAGTCTTGGAAGCTGCCAACGTGCAGCCGGTCCCCAAAAAGGGTAGTCGTGCCGATCCTACCAACTATCGGCCGATTTCAATAACCTCCATACTCTGCAAGATTATGGAGCGCGTATTGCACTTGCGCCTCTTGGCTTACCTGGAAGGTAACGATCTCCCCAGTGACCGACAGTACGGGTTTCGCCGCAATCGGTCAACTGGGGACCTACTAGTGTATGCCACTCATTTATGGGGCGAGGCCCTCGAGAAAAATGGGGAAGCGATTGCCGTCTCTAATGATGTCTCGAAGGCTTTCGATAGGGTATGGCATGCTGGCCTATTGAGTAAACTTCCAGGATACGGTATTTTCGCTGGTCTGCCTGACTGGGTAAAAGACTTCCTGACTGAACGGTCCCTATGTCGACTAAGGCCGGTGTTTCTCCTGGGTTTTTTTTCTAAGCAACTCTGTACCTGCTGCATATTAACGATCAGCTGATGCCCGGTATCTATGGGTATGCAGATGACAGTACAGTTGTGGAGAGATACAGTTTCTTACTTTCTATGGGGTGACACCACCAACTTCCGCCCCGGGTGCCACCTGAGCTAGCTACGCCACTGCTTCTACCCCCTCACCTAAGCTCGCGAGTAACGCTACCCCTCGATTCCTGCTGTCGTGTTTGAGCGTATATAACCTTTGTTTCTTTATTTGGTCTCAAAGCATCAAGTTTCGTACGGAGTTTACGGCCAAACATAAGCGAAGCAGGCGTTTCCCCTGTTGTGCAATGCTCTGTGTTTCTGTAGTGTAGAAGAAAATTATTTAAAAACAATAAAATGTCTAAGTTGCCTCGAATTGCCTTCTTAATTTAGACAGGGTGGTAAGAAGGGGAGAACAAGTGGCTAATGCCATTACTTTCCATGAATTTTGAAAATTCGACACTGGTAAAAGGTGGTCCATTATCAGATACTGTTTTGGTAATCCGAAACGAGCGAAAATATCACTTAGTCTGATAATTATGTGCACCTGACTAACCTCAATCCACTTAGTCCTAGCATCAACTACTACAAGGTATATTTTACCGGCTATCGGACCCAAAAAATCAACATGTACACGAGCCCACGGTTTTTCAGGCCAAGGCCAAGGGCACGGCATGTGCCGTGGCGGGTCATCGCTTTCAGCCGCGCAAACGGTACCTACATGCCCTGCACATCGATTCGATCGCTTCATCAATAGGTACCCGGCCAACAAACATAACTACGAGCAAACGACTTCGTTTTAACGATTCCCATGTGCGCTTCGTGTAATTCCGACAGTACCTTTGAACATCCGGTATCACTAACCTATAGCCCCATAGAACACAACCAAGCTCTTCATACAATTCACGTTTTCGGTTATGATACGGTTGAAGTGCAGGGATCTCTGACGTCACTGGCCACTCGTTACGTAAATAACTCAAAATTCTACCTAATCGGTCTCGCTGAGTTTGCTTTTTTAATTCATTGTAATTTAACAATAATGCATTTTGTGCGAAATGTAAAAATGTTTGATCTGGTATTTTACAACAATTAGGGGAGACTAGTGCTGTTTGTGCTGGTAATCGTTATAACCCATCTGCTCCATTCGCCTCTGACTTAACGAACTGAATATCATAAGTATAAGCGGATAACTTAATAAATAAATAAATATAAATCTCTGCACCATCATGTACACATTCAGATTCATTCGTAATCACACTCACACACTAACAAATTCACACCCCAATCACTCTCACACGCACTCTCACCCACTCACTCGCATGCTTGCGTGCGTGCTGCATGTTTAGCCTTAATCCTCTTTTTTTTATTACTATTTAGTTTAGTTTTGTATAAAACAAGTACCTTAATGTAGCTTATAAGTTATGGAAGAACGGAGTCCCCTAACAGAGGCTTTTCTGCTTAAAAGGAGACTCCAATCACAAGATTGTAATGTTACTTGTTGTTGAAATAATAAATTATTATTATTATCTCTTTATTTTTCCGTGTCGCTTTACATTTTTAAATATTTATATAAAAAACATACAAAAACATTTAAAAATATAAAAAAAATAGTGTTCCACCGATGGCGGAAGCAGGGTCCAAGCTACCGGTGGTTAGGGCTCCAGAGACAGGAACCTCCTCACTATGCGGGCCGTATCGAGGAGTACTGCCTTTTGAATCAGGCCTTTGATCCAACTGCCTAACGAGAGCCTCAATAGATTATTATTATTATTATAAATATATACGCACAAATCACACAGATTGAGCAAGCCCCAAAGTAAGTTCGAGACTTGTGTTATGGGATACTAACTCAACGATACTATATTTATAATAGATACATTTATAGATAAAGATCCAAGACCCAGGCCAATCAGGAAAAGATCGTTTTTCCATCATGACTATGACAAACAAAATTATGAAAAACTGGAATTTTAATTTTTATTTCAGATAACGATTGTCGGCCTAATAACGAGGTGGTTCCACCTGTCACAATAAATAAATTTAATTCTTTTCTATATTCTTATACATACTTAGCTACAGGTTTTATTGTTCCTAAAGGTAGTACCTGTGTGTGAACCGTCATAGAATTTAAAAATCATTGATGACTTTTCAATCGGAAGATGCGAAAATAACCTTTGATACGTTAATACATGAAACTAACGATCTAGTATCGATTTCCATGGACAAATCCTTTCCATCGACCAAAACGTGTAAACTCACCGTTTTATACCCATTTAACGACAGTTGGTGTAGCGGTTCCTCCGCTGTCCAAGTGTCCTCGTCCGAAGACGGAGGTTCGTCCTCCGCTAAAAGCTCAGATACAGCGCTGTTTTCCGACATGTTCGTGTGGACAAACACGTCGCAGGTGACCACGTCGTCTACAGCGACCACAAATATACTTCAACTAAATAAACTTCCTGTAGCGACAATCATCCTTGATGGGATCACCACCATGCTTCACACTGCAAGGTATAGTTCCGCTGCGGGCGTGTTCCGAGTGGCAGTCCGCCCCCGCCGCGGTTGCTTGGACCCTGCCCCGAGTTGACCGCGTGTACTGGCGTAGATGCGCTCGTACTTCCGCCTTTATCAAACTCTCCGGGCCCTGGATGTTCGACGACTGTCGCATCCCGTTCCGCAGCTTACATCATGTGTGCTATCTTAACTGCCCTCGCAAAAGTCAAATTTTCTTCAGCGAAAAGCCGCTGCCTTAAATCAAATCAAATCAAATCATTTATTTCAAATAAACCAGTTACAGGCACTTTTGAATTGTCAGAAGGTCGGTCAGTCAATAAGATGAAGCTAGTCGCCCATTCCAAAGAGTAGGTACCTATGGAGAAGAACGGGCAAGAAACTCCATGGACACTCTTTTAAATTTTTAAGCTATTGTTACAAATATTTGATTACATCATTCATGTTGAAATCAACCGCGTGAGAACGATGCAGAAATATATTGTACGCTGAGAGCGTCCATTATGGAAAACATACAAAAATCAATTCAGAAATTAAAATACGCCGTGGCAGCTAAGAGATGACCAGTCCCCTCCGACGGCGTCCGTTCACGAACATGACGTATGGATCAGCATCATTCAGCTCAACCATATCGAAGGGAACCCAATGACCCAAAACACACGCCACCATCAGCGAGACATTTGAGTGAGCATGACATACTCTCAACAGCCAGAGCACAATTAAGTCAATAAAAAAGACTACCCCAACAAATAAATGCCTTACAGCACATTCGTACATTGTGCTCACACGTTTGCCATGCAATTATACAATACTAAGAAATTGAATCTACACAATGCTAAGATAGTTTTGTCCAAGGTTCAGCAGCTCCAACAGTGTTCCCGAATCTGTGGAAAGTTTAACTCCTGTGCAGCTGTACAAGTGCCGAACACCTCTGTCAGCGATACAATTCCGTAACGTACAATATGCTTGGCTACATAGTGTGTAATACAGGCTTTGAATAAATAACATAAACAATTACATATTAAAACTACAAGAGGAAAAATCAAAGAACAATCATTGTATAGAAATCGGACGCAGCTCAAGCCCAAGCCTTTTTGTCCTCAATATAATCCTTCACACTATAAAATGCTTTCTGACACAACTTACGTTTAATGAAGGATTTGAATTTATTCAGGCTCAGATCTTGAACCACCTCTGGAAGTCCATTGTAAAAATGTATACATTGGCATCTGAAAGAGCCACCTATTTTCTTGAGCCTTGTTGTAGGTACAATAAATTTGTGCCTGTTCCTAGTATTTATATCATGGACATCACTGTATTTTTTAAACAATTTTATATTTTTATGAGCATACAAAAGATTTTCATAAATATATTGAGACGGCACGGTCAGTACATTAATCTCTTTAAATTTTTCTCTGAGAGAGTGTCTCGGACTTAATTTATAAATTGCACGAACAGCTCGTTTCTGCAAAACAAATATTGTTTGAATATCGGCGGCATTTCCCCACAACAGAATGCCGTACGACATTACGCTGTGGAAATAGCCAAAGTACACTAAACGGGCCGTCTCAACATCAGTCAAATTACGAATTGTTCTAACTGCGTATGCAGCAGAACTTAGCTTTTTTGACAATTTTTCTATATGTGAACCCCATTGAAGCTTAGCATCCAGAGTTATAACCAAGAACACTGTGCTATCGTCAGATTTCAATTCTTCGCCCTTTATCAACACTTTAGTTTCCACCTGCCTCACGTGAGGTAGAGTAAACTTAATGCATTTGGTTTTTTCTCGTTTAAGAGTAAATTATTAACATTAAACCAATGGACTACTTTGGAGATCGCGCTATTTACATCATCAGTAACCTGCTGCTGACGTTTCAGTTTAAATAAAAGTGAAGTGTCATCTGCAAACAACCCTATATCGTGGTTATCCTTTATTAGGTACGGCAGGTCATTGATGTAAATAAGAAACAAAAAAGGACCAAGAATTGACCCCTGTGGGACTCCCATTGTTACTAAAGATCCAGAAGATCTTTTTCCATTAACGTCAACGCTTTGAATCCTACCACTCAAGTAAGATGTAATAAGATCCAGAGCAGAGTTCCGGATCCCGTAGTGGCGGAGCTTCCTGATTAACGTATCGTGAAGAACGCAATCGAATGCCTTGGACAAATCACAAAAGATGCCCAAGGCATCGCATTTATCCTCCCATGCATTATATATATGACCCAGAAGTTCAACACCGGCATCAGTAGTTGAACGACCCCTTGTAAAACCGAACTGTTTGCTATGTAATAATTTATGTTTATTAAAAAAATTTAGCATTTGGTTTAAAATTAATTTCTCAAAAATTTTACTAAAGGATTTTATTATCACCGTACGGTTTCCGATTAGGCTTCACTGGGCTGGTCAAGTTGTTCAGTAACTCATAAGCCTCGTCCCCCATAGCCGCTGTCAATGTCGGCAGTCTCATTTCTATCGACACATTTTTTACCACAAAATAATTTTCCAGCCTTTCTATGTACGTGGCCCAATTACCATCACTCACTTTGAACTCCGAGACCTTTCCAACAGACATTTTCACGCGTGTATCTCCCTAAAATAATTAAAAATCCTCGTCGCGAATAAAAAATATGTGGAAGACATGAGTAACACAACATGACAGCTTTATTTTTTCGTAATACAACCTACGTACAAAACATTACAGAACTGAACAAGCGCACAACACAGCATTTGGGTGCTTCTTTCATTTAGTACTTACTTTATAATTCTGACTTTAATGCAAGCGTGTAAGGTTGAATTTAGTTTGATGTATCACAGACTCGGTCGTAAAAAATAATGGTTTTTTGTACACTGCTCTGTGATAATAATTTTATGCTTACACTGCACTTAAGGCTGATTTTAAATTAATGTATTATTATTTTGTCTACTTTAGACTGCTTAATACTTGTCGCCATTTTTGATAAGAGTTTTGTTCGAGACAGTGTATCTAGTGTAGAAGTTATCGATGCTGAGTAGGAACTCGCGCGAGTAGTACGAAGCTTCTTCAACCAGTGCATCATGTCCGTTATGACATAAGTACTAACTGTGTTGAAATATTAACACTGGTGCTGATAACTTATTCACAAGATAAACGAAATGAAAATTCAGTGAATCTTTTTCTTTCTATTTTATAATGAAATCAACACAATCTATAATATTAGTTAAATCCTATCAATTTAAGATTTTCTACAGACAGTTTAGACGTGATTAAAAACTTGGCCTCTAGATATACAGTAAAGGTCAAAAGTGGAGTACAACTTTTGACCCTTATTGTTATTGCAATAAAGTTCAAAAGTGGTAATGCACTTTTGAACCTTGATTGTAGATATGACAGCACATCAAGCTACTACAATCTGTCAGATTTCTTTAATACTTTTCAACTTTATCAATAAAGCATTAAGGCCTAATGTTGATTGGGAATTTTTGACAGTTTCGGGTAGCTTCACCTGATGTCGTTCGTTCGTCTGGCGCTGACTAATTTCACAGGACTAAATTAGTAATTATCTTTTGTCCTTTTCTTAATGAGATATAAAATTTAGTTTGGTTCAAAATCAAAATTGTTTATTTCAAATTAACCATCACTTGGTACTTTTGAATAGTCAATGTCGGTCAGTCCAAGAAAAGTGAAGCTAAATTGCACGTTCCAAAGCGTAGATCTCTATGAAGAAGAACGTGCAAGAAACTCCATGGACACTCTTTTAAAAGAAAGAGAATCGACGCCTATGTTTCTTAAGACTAATTTGACGAATCAGGCAAGGGTTATGTTTTATGTAATTTATCTTTTGGACTAAGTAATTCAGAAAAATTTGAGCGGAATTCCTCTCACACCCGAAGTTTCCAATTTGTTTATGAGGATGGGAACAGAGACGGTGCCAAATGCCTTCTTTAAGTCCAGAAAGACTGTTAAACATTTGCTACACTTATCCAAATCATCAGATAGAAGCGAGGTGAAGGCAGTAAAAAGGACAGTATAAATATATAATTTATTGTGGTTGGGTAGAGGAATAGTAACAAATAAACAACGAACAATAAAATTACTTTTAAATCGTTTATTTCAGTTTCATAGTTTACATTCTATAGATAGATAGAAATATTTAATTAGATCAGATCACACAGCTAAGCGGTTGTTTTTAAGTGTACACATTAATCATTATAAATTAATAATTCAACATTCGAATAATTTAATCCTTAACAAGTAACGTTTATAAAGTGTTCCCCAATCATTACATGGTCGGCTCGCGCATGCGATCTAAACACAGATGTTACTCACTTATATACCACTAGACGCTAAAATATTTACCATTATGTAAAAATATCGATAACATTCAATTAACGCGTTTGATTCTTATTCGAGAACAAAAATATTTTTATATTATTATTTTTTATTAGTAAAACTAGTTGTCACTTACATTAGTGTTAGGTAGCGGTCACCGATGGCGTATATGGCAACACTACAGCTAAAATCTCATTCTTTTTTTAAATGTGACACGGCAACACCATCGGCGTCCCCACAGATAATAAGTGCGTACTCCCGTATAAATAAATACTTAAAATATAACACGTACATTACTCTTTCAAATAAATTTCTTATATACTATGTTACATGACAAGCACTTATTACCACCCATTAGGATGTCTATTAATAAAAGAAATTATATATCTGGCAACACCAGACTAGTGTTGTAGGACCTCTTTAGTTATAAACCTTGAACACACTAGATTGTCCTTTTACGATTACAAAGAAAGGCAAGACTTAGATCACAAAATTTATAAATAAGGTGGCTGTACAACAAGAAATAATATACCCTCGAAATTGACTTAGATATGTTATTAAGGCATCGTGTGAATCGCACTAGGTAAATTGACAATTATAAATCTAGAGACTAATACAACAGCCAAAGCGAAATTATATGGCAATTAGCACGTATACATACCTACATAACGATAGATACAGGGCTTCAATTAGTCAGAACAAAACAGTCAATATATATAAACAAAAGATTTCAAAAAGCGAAATTAAATACTTGATAACACAATTTGTGCATTCACATTTTTTTTATGATTTTCGTCATTTTTTTTTTTTTGTATAAAAATATCGTCAACAAGTTTTCTAAGTTACATTCTAAGGGTTGGCATTGACTTTGTGAAAGTTTATGTTGTCAATGAGGTCGAAAAGCACATCGCTGGAAGTATCCGGCTTTTTTGACGCGACCCAGTCTCTGGCGTTAGCTACAACCGGTAGTATGGTTTTTTCGCTATAAAGCACAAATAAAATACATTAGTCACATTTGTTTTGGGAGAATCGACTAACTAAATCGATATTAATCGAGTATTTTTAATCGATCCTCATTGATTCACTCGATGATAAGATTTTGTTGTTATGTGATGCCAGGAGAGAGAAGCGTTAGGGAGCTGTGTGGAGGTCGTATTTACATGAGCTTCTGTTTGGCGCACTCGGGGCAGATTATGTCGGGTCCGTCGGTGATGAAGCCCTTGCCGACCAGGGAGGTCTGGCACTGCGCGCAGATGAAGCAGTCATTGTGCCAGTGGCGGTCTTCGAAAGAGATGAAGCGGGTGCCGCCAATGCCTGGAAAGTACAGAAATTAACTTTAGTAAAGGAACAATGAAAATTGTACGTTTTCTGCATTTTAATAGCCCAGAAAACCAAGATCTTTTACAATGAAATATCAAATAGTGCAGCTGCTCTAAAATCATTTTGGCAATATACCTTAATGATGGATCACTTAGAAGCGACAACTGTTTGATTTGTTTTTTAAGATCACCGCTACCGATGGACATCTGTTAGAGGTATTCCAGATACTTTTATCTTCCGAAAGTGAAAACTGAAATGTTGCATCTGCCAGGTCTTTCTCTCAGATTTAAAAGTCTGAATACTAACCTGTGATGGGCTTGGCGCAAGAAGTGCACCTCTTAGCGAACAGTTCTCCGAAGCACTCGGCACAGTAGGGCTTCTCGTCGCGAGACGTGAAGCGCTGTCCTGCCAGCGACGTGTTGCAGTTGGTGCATGTGAAGCACTCGCGATGCCACGGCTCATTCTTGTAGGTCACGCCGCCTTGCGTGATGATCTGGAAAGAGGAGGTGTTGGGTTAAAACCTTGGAACTGTCTTGGAAAGTAAGTCTATGTTTGGAGTTGTCTGTGTTTTTGGCAGAGTAAAGCCATTATTTTTTGCGTAAATGTTTCATGAAAGGTCATGGATTAGCCACCTTAAAAGAAACGCTCCCGGAAGATAAGTAGGTTATTCTGTAAGTACGTGGTTCAAGTTTCACCTATTTGCTTATGGTTTGGTCTCTTCGTTGATTATAGGTACCTACATACATACAATGAACTTGATCTATATAGTCTTCCTTTTATATCCTACAATCACAAATTTATACAATATCTAAGACATGAATTCACGATCTTTAAACGCTGTTGGGGGATGTGTAGATTTTCTATCCAGAGATAGGACTAAAACTAAAGGGTCAACACGTTTCGCTATTTGTTGCGAAACCTTTTTATCGCTTCCTATTATCTCGTAACTAATCTTAAACAAGCGACTAATCTGAGAAGGCAAAAAATCGTTATAAACCACATCTGCGGCGTAGATGATATCAACAATAGATCGAATGAATCTTGTGGGTGTAATATGTGGATACAGAATTATAGCAGATGTATAGTCGATGATAAAGGTCAGATCATAATCATTGAAGGAAGTTAGTCCAATGATAACTCCGCTATTAGTCCACTTACGATTGAACTAATATCGATCAATAGATGGGAACATCAGGGAATAATTAGAAGTCTCTGTTGGACGAGACAGCGCGCAGCATTTGCTGTTCAATAAAAGTAATAAATAAAAGTTACTGAAAACTGAGTTAGGAAACGGACCAGATAAAAAAGGAGCTATAGGAATTAACTTAATAGAGAGGCCGGAAATAAGAATAAATAATTATAGCCGGTCTCATGTAGCTGATTTAGTAGGTTGGCAAATTTTTGAATCTGGAGCGAAGGCCAAAGGGCCAAAAATTGCTTCCCAACAACTACGAAGTGTTGCGTAGCTAATAGGACACGGAGCCCGACCGTGACCTGTCAGTAAAAGCTCTAAGAGGGGACTCTAGTGCCGCTTTCTCTATAGAAACGTATTCCGTTGTTTTCTTCGCGGATAACGCTTTTAGAGCATTATTTTTTCTATAATTTTACAGCTTGATTATACGTGCCCCTATTATTTGTTTTTTACCAAAACTAAATTAATAAAAGAAATATTTTATTTGAAAATCCCGAAAAATAACCGTTTTTTTACCGCGATGTTCAGACGACGATTAAATAAGTGTAGGTAAAAGTTTTTGACAAAAAATAAAAGAATAGAAGCATAGGTTTATTTTGCCTTTCAATTTTGATATAAAAATAATTGAAATCTGTCATGTTTTGGAAAAGAAACCAGCAGAATACGAAACGTCTTTGGTGAACGTTTTTGTAGGTAAAATCAGCCTGAGCTGCAACTGGACTTTCGGACTTTATAGGGTTGGGAGTGGTGCGACGGCAATAGTTTCTCCTAATACCTATTTTTCAAATTCCCCTAATATCCTACCTTGTTGCACTTAACGCAGCGGGTGGCGAACTTGTCCTCGTAGCAGCCGGCGCAGTAGATCTCCTGCTCGCGAGGGATGAAGCTCTTGGTGCCGATGGGGTTCTTGCAGACCACACAGCAGAAACACTTCTCATGCCACTGCCTGGTCTTGTACTCCATCTTCTTGGTTCCTGCAGAGTAGATGAGGATTTAGAAACTTCAGACATTTTGTAAAAATTATGTGATCGGAGGTTGAGGTGAGATTTTGGTCTTAAGATACGAGTAGGTTTCCAGAATCTTTGAAGTAAGTTATGACCTTGTATTTAGTTTTTGTTTGTTTTCAGAGAATATTTGCCGGAAACATGGCGCAAGAGCCGACGTCATTATTAGAGTTTTCGTTAAGTATCCACTTCATTTCTATCTAATGCAATTCCAATGAAATTAAATGTGCAATTGCTCTTTCGAGAGAGTTTATGGAAAAGGTCAATAATTATCTAGTTGAAATGTGACTTCTTAGTATTTAGAACAAATACTTCTGTAAATTGCTATCACATTGATTTATGGTTCATTTGATTGTCTAATTAAAAGGTCAGATTTTGGGTGACAAGATGTCTGTCACTCAATCAGTTTCGACGTTCTTTTTTGGTAGAGAGCCAGAATATGTAAAATAGAATACTCTTTATTATGTATACCATATAGATTACAGAACATAAATATAAAGATTTTACAAAGGTTGACACAATGGGCGGTCTTATCGCTAAGAGCCATCTGTTATAAACATTTTTTTATCGTTGCCACACACTAGGATTTACTCCTGTGCGTGCGGTTACAAGCATTTAAGCTCAGATACCCAAACATTCATACCCAGAAAAAAAAAACTGTCATAAAAATATTTGTTCCATGCGGGAATTGAACCCGCGACACAGCTAATCACTTAGTCACTGCGCCTACCGTGCCGTCCTTGTAATTTTTTGCGTCACCCTTTACTAAATATTGGTTGATAACTTCATAATGGATGACATGCATAACCTCTATCCACACTATCTATTCCACTCGTATATTACTGGCGGATAATATATTCACATACTACATTATCATGCGATCACACGATCACAATGTCATTTCAGAAGCGATGTGGTGATGGTTCTTCTATTATACAGTCCAAGGTTGCCATGTCACGGAAATGACAGTTCGGAATGACAACTTTGTTTTTTGATTTATTATGGAGGGAAAATTTTAAAAATGGAATCATGAGTTTCTTTTTTTTATTTATGGTTTGTTTTTAGTTTCAAGGAAGATTTAATGTTTTAAATAATACTGCAATATGTATTTGAAAAATGTTGTGCCAAAGGCGCTAAAAGATGGTCAGTGCCAAAAACATTAATTGACTTGATTTGACATAATAGACAGATTTTTTTTAAGTTACGCATTTTTATTAACATAATTATTATCATCATCTTTGATAATTGAGTTTAAGCTCATGTAGCAAACAGCCCATAATTTCGAATTAATCATAATCATTTTTGTTGACAAAAAAATAATAATGTGTCTAAATTTATAAGCGGAATATATATATAAAGGCAAGTAATTTTAACAGTCTATAATTATGTTGTCCAAGGTTGAAAATTAGCATATTGATGGCTATATGTTTGGTAAAAAACAGTTTGGCCGGCCAAAGTCGGGTCAACGAAACTTAGCGAGAATGTTTTTTGACTGTAAACTTCGACTCTTTAATAGTTATGGAATAAAAGCATCGTTTTGGTAAACTATTTATTTTATTTAGTAGGTATTTTTCTACATATATACGACTATTTATTTCTGAAGCCCCTAAATATACTTGTAAAACATAATAACTAGATTTCATAAGACGGAGACAAAAGAAAATTTATTCGCCTTTCCAGAATGACTTCCGTCTAATTTAAAGATTATTTGAATCGCTGCAATCGCTAGAATTATATATACCGGTAGTATCACTTTTTTAAAGGCAGAGGCCAATATAAAAACTTTATAGAGATACTTTCCAGTTAAATTACTCAAAATGAGTTTCTCTGGCGTTCTGTCCCTTTTCATTCTAATTTGAACTTCGAATGCCTCAAACTTTTTAAAGCTATATGTTCATTACCAGATGTGATATTAAATTAAACAGCCAGTTATAATAACTTTGTTCGTTTGAGGTTTTATATGATTTATTCTTTTTTTTTTTGCTGCCGATATTCATTTTAGAACCTAGTATATTTATTTGTTTACCAGTGTTAGGAACATATTATACTATCACGTAAACTTACAATGGTCGCGTGTTTGGGCGTAAAAAGATGCCCTTGACGTTTGCATTTGGCATTGAAACCATGGGATATCTGACTGATGCACGCAACATGCACCTACTACCTAATCATCCAATGATTTTACACCGTTCAATTTGAGAATATTTGATTTACAGTGCACTATCACGATTCATGTTGAGTTGCATTAATAGTAACACAGAAGCGACTGTAAAAACAGATGTATCTATCCAGAAGTAATGCGGTTAGCCAGTTATTGGTTTAAGAAATAGTCATGCTGCCTGCATTGGTTCATATAAAAATGTAGGTAGGTATACCTACATTTTTAAGCATGACTATTTTTAAGAAACCAACAATAATCTTAAACAATAATTAATCACCCACCAAATAAATGGAAAGCATTAGCGATAAATATTAGATGCGTTTAAACTGTCCAAGTTTACGTTATCCATGGCCATCAGCGAACAAAACGCACGTTAGTCTTAATAATTATACGCGATTGTAATGGGGAAACTTTCCTACCATTGACTTGTCCCTGACAATATCGAAACGCGAGTTTGTTTGTAAAAGTTAAAAAGTTTCTTGTAAAAAGAATGCAAGCCAATTTGGTGTGATTCTAAATTCAAATTATTTTTACGCCCAGTAACTCATTTAGTTGGTAATAAAAGATAATATAAGAAAAGTGAAAAAGAGAAAATACAAGTTTGTACTCTGGTGCATTCCCTATTCTGAATTTGAATTTGATTTGTGTACCTATTTTGTTAGACACTTCACATTTCCTATTGTCAAAATATTCATGAAGCATTTTCAAACTTAGGCTTCTCATCTTTTCTTTATCTTGAATACTACCTCGCACCCACTTCACAAATATCTTCAAATAGTCACTGTACGTTACTTTAAAATTGGCAAACAAAGTCTGAGAAAATCGCAAGTATAGACGCAAACATCTTTAAATATCGCGTGTCAGAACGGTGAACAGTCGGAAACTAAAGCTTTGTGGTTCGTGACTAGTCTTCGGTTACATCTGCAGTTCTGGGGTCTCTGAACCCTAGTGTTATCGTATATCATATCGATTTTGGGAATCGTTACAATATACGAGTAAGGTTCGTTTCTTGACGGCTTCTCGTGATTTTGTTCGTTTATGGTTTGATGTTTGTGTTTTTTTTAAAAGCCTTTTTTTGTTTTATGTAGTTGTTGTTTTTCATTCAACCTATAAAAGAATTTAGAAGTTGTCTGAGGTTTATATTACTTGTAATTAAACTTTACATATTTGCTTTTTATCTTTAAGACACCGAAAAGCATTAATGCATTTATTGCATAAAATAAAGAGATCAAGAATCACAAACATCTGAATGTCATGTACTCATTCACCGAACTTCGTAGTGTCCATAGATAAAGGTGCATCACACAACTATAGATACTAAAGCTGTGAACACACGATACAGTTAAACCGTTCCACTTTTCCATTGTTCTCAGTGAAAGGGCCCTTACGCCCACTAGAGCTATCGGAGCAATAACTGGGCTATTTCATTTGCAAATTGTTACAGTTAACCACGGGGTACAACAGCGTAGGCCACGTTTATTAAAATTACTAATGCTTTATAGAAATAGTTGAACTATGACTGTTGGTACTACTGTAGTGTTTTTGGGAAAATAATATAAAATCGTCCTAAATTTACACATAGAGCTACAGAACATTTGAACGGTCCTAGGATGAATTTGCATAACGTATGTAGATGTACAGACGACAGCACATCAAGCTAGTATAATCTGTCAGATTTCTTTATTAGATTTTCAACTTTATCTCTAAAGCATTAAGGCTCAAAGTTGATTGGGAATATTTGACAGTTTCGGGTAGCTTGACTTGCTGTCGTTCGTACTAACAGTAGCTATGGGTTTCATTTGTACAACAACATTCATTGCGTTTTAAGTTCGAATATATTGTACTAAAAAAAAATATCAAATTGTTGTTAGGCAATTAGTTTGCTGCATCTATACAAATACCTTTTAAAGAATTTATAGGCTGTTTGAATTATATTAGTATAACAAAGTAATGAATGCAGAACAGTAAAGTCTAAAAAGTATTTACTGGTACTTACCAATAGAAACGGTCAAGCTCAATCTTAACGACAGTTATAATTATCATATCTCCGGTAGTAGGAATGGCCGTGCATTGTTAATTAATGAAACTCGTTAGCAGTTTGGTTAAGTGGCACCGAGAAAGTTGTTTGCTCCGTTTCTGTAGCGTGGGATGAGGATACGCTAAATATTAATGTTATTTTAATCTGCGTAGCTTGAAGCGATATCTGTCTGAAAAGGAACTGCGTCCGTTATAGGCTTTGCTGTGTCTAACCTTATTTTAATAACTAGAAACTTGGACTCAAAACTTATTTGATTCATAATGGACTAAATTTAGTGCAAAATGGACTAAATTTAGTGCTTTACAATAATGGGTCACCAAGATATAGGCTGGGCCTAGTTTTGGACCCGCTGTTAAATCAGACTGAATTTTCTATTGGTTGTTCTGTTGAATTGCAAACCATATTGTTTGTGATCCATGTGTAAGGTTAATATGTAAATTTAAATACGACAGCCTCGAAAAATCCCACCCACAATTCCCCACGGAAGAAGCGGTGTAACAAATTTAACAGAAACACATTTCGTTCAGTAAGTTATGTAGTTAAAATATTTAATACAACCTTATTTTTTTTTTTTGCTGTGAAACCCGGAACACGTGTCCAGTATTTTTAAGTACAACATTTCATAAAGATATCATGAAAAACCAAAGAAGTTATCAGCTTCTTATCTTACTTGGTTGTCCCAACAAAAATATGCTGTGGTACTCCTAGTACCTACTATGATCTACGGTCATCTGCGTAGCGTGCTCAGTAACCATACTAGGTACAACAATTTCTAAATGTATTTGGGAAAAAATATAACATGCTGTAAAAATTATTGGAATAGATTCAGTTGCTTATTCTGAACAAACTGTATTCAGGTTTAGTATTAAGATTTATAAAGTAAAAATAACGTTGTATAGTTTAAATGGATAATTCGAGCTCCATGTAGCTAGCACGTTAAATATAAAAAAAAACAGACCAGCATAACTTTATTTACATTCTTTCACAATTACTGCATTTTTACATAATATTTATTATGATAACAAAACGGTTGTCGCATGCAGTTATTATAACAGCAATGAACGATTACGTTATGATGCATTGTCGGGCATCGCTTGTTCAAGTTATTAGTAGCGATGTTAAGATCAAACACGAATGAGTTACGAAGGCCGCGGTGATGTCAGCCGGTCAGCGTGGGACGGGCAAATATTTAACAAAAAACAGGCTTATTACGGCCTGTAGTAAAATTACAATTTATAACGCCAAAATGTTGGGCGCAGGCTGTTGAAAAGTCCAACGTACTCCTTTCGTAAAACCAATGTGTTACCGGTGATGACATATCGACGCTTGAAAGGCAATCATAATATCTAAGCAACAAAAATTCGTAAATTGAGTTATATACACCAAACGACGCAGAAAAATGTGGCGGTTCGAATGGTGTATGCAATAACTAAATTTACGAATTTTTGTCGCTTCGATATGATTGCCTTTCAAACGTCGATATGGATCAGAAACGTGGTCCCTCACTATGGGCCTCATAAGAAAGCTCAAGGTCGCACAGGAAGATATGGAGAGGGCTATGCTAGGTCTTTCTCTACGTGATCGAATCAGGAATTAGGAGATTGGTAGAACCAGCGGATTAGCTGTTTGAAGTGGCAGTGGGCGGGATACATAGCTCGTAGAACCACTGGCCGATGGGGCAAAAAGGCTCTTGAATAGCGACCACGATATCCTTGGGGTAGGCGTAGGCCTATCGGCGCCGGGATCACATATCGTGGTCAGTGGTGCCCGGATAGCTGTCGAGTCCACCATGAAGTATCTGGGATTGGTGCTCGACAGCCGATGGGAATTCGGACCCCACTTCCGGCGGCTGGCGCCCAAGCTGATGGGTGCAGCAGGCGCGCTGTCAACGTTGCTTCCCAACATGGGGGGCCCGAGCGCCGCCTGTAGGCGGTTATACGTGGGAATCGTGCGGTCCATGGCCCTGTATGGGGCCCCTGTGTGGGCGATGGACCTGACGGCCGGAACACTCGCCATTCTGCGCAAGCCGCAGAGGGCGATGGCCGTCAGGGTCGTCCGCGGGTATCGCACGATTTCCTACGAGGCGGCTTGCGTCCTGGCCGGATCCCCGCCCTGGGACCTAGAGGCGAAAGTACTCGCGTCATTATACCGATGGCGTGAGGAAGAGCGGACACGGGGCTCCAGTCCGGCGCAGCGGCAGATCGAGCTGCGCCGAGAGGAGCTCCGTCAGGTCCTGGTGGCGGACTGGCGGCAGAGGCTTATGCGCCCTACCGCCGGCCTCGCTACCGTCGAGGCGATCCGGCCAGTACTCGACGACTGGCTCGGGAGAAGGCACGGCTCCCTGTCGTTCAGGGTGACGCAGGTGCTTCGGGGCACGGCTGCTTCGGCAAGTACCTGTGTCGCCTAGGCAGGGAGCCGGACGCTCGGTGCCACCACTGCGTCCAATGCGGGGAGGACACGGCGCAGCACACGCTCTCCGAGTGTATAGCTTGGGAGGAGCAGCGCCGTGTCCTCACAAATGAAGTAGGAGGCGACCTGACGCTGCCGGCAGTAGTGCGGAGGATGGCCGGCAGCGCAGAGTCGTGGGACGCAGTGGTGTCCTTCTGCGAGGACGTGATGTCGCAGAAGGAAGCTGCGGAACGGGAGAGGGAGATCTCAACTCCCTTCCCGGGCCGCAGAAGACGCACCGGGCGCCGAAGAAGGGCGGATAACGCCCTCTTCCGCCCCCCATGAATGGGTCCAGGGGCGAGGGACATGGGGAAGTCCCCGCCCCCTATTCGATGGACCCCGCGGCGGTGGCGCGCGCGAGTGTCAGCGTGCGCCTCTGAGGCGATGCACGGGGTAGCTTAACACCCCACTACCCCGTGCCGGAGACGAGGCCCGGACAGATCGGGCCAGGACGAGAGTGTGGGGCTGCGGAAGAATTTAGACTCCCGCGGCCCCACGCGCGCTCGTGATAGAAGAGACACCGGGGTGGTTTTAGTCAGTAAAAGTCTGACAGACCCCGTCGCCCACCCTAGGGCGGCGGACATCCTATGAGGATTTCCACCCCGAAAAAAAAAAAAAAGGCGTAGGCCTATGTCCAGCAGTGAATTTCATGTGGCTAACATGATGATACTTTTAGTAAGTGACGACCGGGCCTTACAATTCGTTTTTTCCTTGAAATTGTATTGCTCGCAAAAAGTAAAATAAACGGAGAACACAGTTCATTAAATTTGTAGCGCTTTTACTTCCACAGTTAAGCTTGTTGGAGTATTCATAAACTGTATAAAAATGTTTGAAAAGAATTTATGTAATGCTTGAAACATCCAGCGAGGCACTAAATTACGTAGGTTATCGTATTTATCATAATCAACATCAAACTAACTATGGAGACTATTTATTTATTTATTTACACTGTTTGCACACAAAAACGGTATAAGGGGACCCTAATTCATTAGACATTCGCTATCATTCAACCAAGTATTGCAAAGAGATTAGAAACCTTTATCTCCTTTTATAAAATAAAAAAAAAACACGTGACAGGATTATATTCTCGGAAAACTAACCAAACACACGTGACATTTTTTCTATAACAATTCTTAATTCAAATTCAAATCTATGACGTAATGCCCCTGAGATTTGTCACTCAATTTTGAATCAGCTTTTGTTTCAACCGCGAAATCGATTATTTTGATGACAATGTAATGACATGACTAATGATAATTTACACATCATTTTGTGCTGAGATCTCAATTGATAGATAATGGGGACTCCTTTGTAGTTTAACCGTTCCTTTGTAGTTTAGTCTGAACGCGTCAATGTTATTTTGTAACAAGGCACATGTAGATGCCATTAGCAACTAGGTAATAAATAAAACCGTGTAATTTCTTGTAAATTTTTGTTGTAATTTTCCATCAAAGGGACAGTCGCGTAACACACTATCAGTAGGAATGGTTATTTATTTACGATGTTGATGAGATAAAATCCAATATATGTATGAAGCAATGAATTTGCAACATTATTCACCATTCGGATGAAGCTTTGTTTTAATCGAATGAAGATAAAATTATGAATAAATCGTTTTACAAATCCATCCTTTTCGATTTTCGTGATTCCTAGAAATTGAACCTATTCTATAAATTTTTCTCGTCCCTTATGGAATTGCGGACCCGCTATCGTCGAATTCCATTTATAAAATATAAAAATAACCGACATTTTACGAAATTGGAACCGTTCGTTTCAAGAAATGTCTGTTATATGTATAATCGAAATGATATACAAATTGGTTACAATAAAGTTGAAATAATACCTCGTTACTTATAGTCATTGTAAAGCACGGAATGAAATTCCTAGCATGCGAAACGGAACAAACAAATTTCCCGAGGAAAATGGTGACCGGCCGCTGTTTCGCAATACCCTAAATTGATTATGCACGTGTTTGAGCGTGTGTTGCGTGCACATGTGATGCACGTGACGCCAAATCAAGAGGATTTCGTGCCACTGTTGTTGGATGGCTATTTACTTTGAAAATTGAAATTGTGACCGTTATAAATTTGATTTAGTACATAGTAATATTGACGTGAAACCTCTTCCGGTGAAGGCGTAGCTATGTTTTGTTTATTAAGAGGAGACTTAAAAAGTAATTTAACATTGCACGTAAGTACAGATAGATACCTAAGTAGGTAAAATCATATATCACCTTCTTTCTGATATCTAAGACTTTAATTTCTTTTGCACGTTAAAATCAGTTCACTATTGCTTGGCTATTTGATTTCTGCTGTTGCTGGAGGTCATTTCTCGTAATTTAAAACGTACAAAATCTAGTCGCTTTCTCATCCCGACGACAAACAAATGTCAGAATCTTGTTTTTACTTAAGTAAAATAAATCATTTTCCCACGGAAATGGGTGACCCGTGCGAAGTATTCGCACGGTATTTTCAATCGTAAATTTTCGAAAAACCACTGAAACGTGAGTAATTTTTATATTTTTCCGGTGTACCGATCAAGAAAAGCTTTAAATATATTGATAAAGTATGAAGGAAGTTATGACGTACCGACAAAAAAGCCCTTGAGAAATAATTTTGAAAGATAGTGACTAAGAACATCTTTAAAATAACGAGAAGTGCGCCCGTTCTTATTTCTAGAAAGTTCTCAATTTGAATAATGACAGTTAATTAAAAAAATGTCGCTATAGCCGTGAACTTTGAGGTCGTATACCGAACGGTTCGACTGGTTGTAAACAAGGTTCTCCCCACGTAGCCACGAGCCCTCGCTATAAAACTGAAGGGTACCCTGTTTTACGTACACGCTCACTTATTTCCGCCTCGATGGAAACTATCGTAATTTATTGCAAGGAGGTGGCCATATTGTTGGAACTTAGTTTGAAATTATGTTCTTTATATGAATATACGAACTGACAGATGTCAAACAGTACCTTGTGTATAATGAATTGATTTATTTCTTTCTTCTTTGGCTTCGGACGGTTTGTGCATTTAGCCAATGTCACGTAATGAATTTTCATTTATGTCAAAAAAGACGGCCACGTGAACCGTCTACTAGGGAGGTTTGAGGCAAAGACAAGATGAGGCCACTTTGCTGAGATATCTCAATGTTCTTTATGAATTATTTACTGAATGCACTTTTTACTACATAAATCACGCACTTTCATTTAGTAAACAACACTATAAATAATTTAAAAGTCCAATGAAAAATGAGCATGACACTCAGCTTAACTTTCCCGCCAAAACTCTCAATGAATTGATTATTAATTCTAAAAATACAGACTGATGCATTAATTTAAGGAAAATGTCTCTAACTTAAAAGTAGACAGCGACTAGTTTCGATATCAAACAGTATAAACTATTGGGGGTGACGTCCTCTGCACGTGTACTTCAATAAATGGATGTTTGTCTAATAGACATCGGCTGTCTATTACATGACTTATGAGGTTAAAATCAACGAGATAAGGGGCCCGAAGGTCATGGTGATCCACCATCTGTTCCTACATCCATATACAGATGTAATGCATCACTGTCAGCATCAAGAACTTATTTACGACCTTAAGCCGTTAATATAAGGTGTATATTTGTGTTTTTTGTTGAATTATGATGTCATTTTTGTCTGTTTAATTGGCATCGAGAAATTCTGGGCCTTGAACTGTGACTTAAGGTTGAATGAAAGTGGGCTAATGTAAGTTGAAGGATTGTAGAACATATTTTGAACAGGAAACAGACACTTTATTATTGATAAAAATGGAAAAGCTTATAAAAAGATAATATAAATATCTGTCAAATTATAATCCATTGCATGGAATAATCCTATCTAAAAAGGCAAATAATAATAAATATAGTTTAAAAAAACTAAAAAACATGCTTTTAAAAAATATCAAACTAAAAATTAATAATAATTTTAAAAAAGCGTGAGGCGCTTTTTGCCATAATTTTTGTATATTTAGCGCCTCGCGCTTTTTTTTAAATTATTTTTAACTTTTTACTTTGATATTTTTTTAAAAGCATTTTTTTTTACTTTTTTAAACTATATTAATTTTCAACTTTATAGTTCGATATTCCTTAAAAAATAACGAACGAACGAACGTATTGAAAACGGTGGGACATTTTACAGTAATGAGCCGCTCACTCGTAGTCCAAAGAGTTAGAGGCGGACAAACAAACAAACAAGCAAGCAAGCAAACATACAAGTGAAGCTAATAAAAAGCATTTAAAAATACTTCGTAAACACCCATATATATTTTTGACATTTGGGAACCGTCCATAAATCCTATTCCTTTCTATAACTTCGGAATCGTCGCGTCGGGAAAATGGCGGCATTCATTTCGTCATTGAAAGAAAATATCAAGTAATAATTTTCCCATAGACAAGGAAAACAATTACTGCCGTATTTACTACGATAATTTCCATTCTTCGTATGTGATGTGTAGGTATGTCTTGTGTGCGAGTGTTTTATTATAGGTAGTCGTAATTTGTATTAGATACAAAGGCGAGGGTAGTTCCGGTGTTCGTAACCTAAATAAACAGCGGTACCTATGGAACCGGGAAACAGGTTGTATAAATTAAGTTACGTAGGTAAGGATTATTTTACTCTCTCATTCTCTTACTCATTGTGGGGTATGGGGTAGAATTGCTTTTCCAGTTTCCACCACGATTCTAGGACTTTCTTTATCCACAAAAGGGTATATTTTTGATCGAGGATGAAAGTCATTTGTTTTTAAAGCCATGGAAGTAGTAAGTACGTAATAGGAAGTTACTTTGTTTATAAAGATAAAGGAATTTTAATTTTTATTAAGTAAGTATATTGTTATTTAATCACACAAAGCAGGTAATGATTAATCCATTTCGTACTTACTTATTAAATAAATTTATTTATAAAAATACCAAGTTTAATTAAATTCTCATAAATCACATCCGAATGACTCAAAACGTTTAATAACATCATAAAAAATACATAAACACTATAAAATCAAATTAAAACCCTTGACCTATGCGAAATTATCAATACCTACTCATATATTTTTGGACAATAAAATAAAAATAAACGTGTATATTATGGAAATTATCGTTTCGACAAATTATTACGAGTGTTAAGCATTTAGGTCGCATAATGTTAGTGCCGTAAATGGCTCTGTAATAAACAGTTTATTATATAGAAAGCTTCAGCTTCAGTCTGTTTTCAGTAAGCAGTCAATTGATTGTCTATGGTAAATCTGTCAGCCTATAGTGAATCACACCCGGGAATACGCAAATTGACTTGCAAATTTTTGGTTCCGAAAATCAATTGTTTCTTTAAAGACATTAAATGTTTATTTGGAAAATCGAACGATTTTAAATTATTCCTAAAATGGCCTGTTTTGGTATTCCAAGTTTAAACTTGACAATCGAAATCCCACGCCTGCTGACTGTCGATAAAATATATAGATTTTATGATATGTGTGTATTACCTTGATCTTGTTAGAGATAAAAATATTGTCATTTGGAATATATTCAGTATTAATAATTGGACGTAGTTATGCAAAAAAGATCCAGTCAGCAAACTTGCTTTTGAGAAAATAGAGTTTGAAGTAAAATTTATATAATAAAATAACATGAGAGTAGATTTAAGTTTCCTTTTAAATAATGGGTATTTTCCTAGACTTTTTTGCGGCTTTGATATTTTTTGCATATACTAAAATTGTTGTGTAGATTTTAGACATTTATGACAGTAACTCAAAAAACGTTTTTGTGGGTTGCATCTATTTTGCATAACTACGTCCATTATTATTAAATAATGGCTCACGGCTAGATTGAAACTCAATATAATAATTTATAATTGCACAAGTGGGTGTTGCGACTGTAATCAATAAGCTATGACGTGTATTTTTTTATATCTGCGACATTTGCATTATAAAAGAAAGGCATACATCCATCCATCCAATATGGTGATTTAACTTTAATTGCGTAATGGCGATCCGTTACACTCCACTTTATTATAAAACTAGTTCCGAAAAGATTTATGATTAAACGTACAGGCGAAATTAAACCGAAGTGTGCTGCAAGAAAATATTGCTTATTGTAGACAATGCAAGGAGTTTCCTCTATTGGAAAGTCCTTCATCAATCAACGTTATTATGATCAATTCTAGGTAGGTAATAATAGTAAAGACACAACTATTGCTCTACTTTAATTACGAAATCAACATAATATGTTACTCTCTAATTTACCTGCTTTGCCACTAATTGTAATTTCAAACTACCATAGAGTTAGGTTAAGTCGTAAAGACCCCTTACGTATGCATAAAGCATAAAAACACGTACATGTCCTTATTCCTTTCCTTTTGAAAAACGAATGCAAAACTGCGTCGCTTTAAAAAAACGACGGTAAAGTTATGTACTCACAAATGTTTTGCGTAATGCAGTGTGTTCACCGTCTGTCCGTCTTATTCTGCAAAGATGCTTACATATGGATCTAGACTTGTGAGTTGTAATCGAGATTCATGCATGAGAATCGTTCTAGAATTCGAGCGCGAGTGCCCGAACATGCTGTAGAAATGTTCGCAGGCGGATATTGCGAAATTATACGGGAGTTTCCGACTTCCTAAACTCGACTAAGTTCAGTTATTTTTCATGTAAATGCGGGTAATTTGTATTTTCCGAGTTGTTTACACAAAAGCTTTGTTTGTGCGCTGTTTATAAATGTTGAATGAAAACACTTTGGATTTCCATACATATGTCATTGTCGTAATTTTCAGAGATATCCTTAGGATTATCCTATTTGTCGACGAAATATAGAAAAAGGACTATTTTATATTATATTTGGTTCATATTCGCCAGTGAAATTATTTTTATATTGCTTTTTTAAATCTGTAATTTATTACTGGCCAATAAAACGTTACTCCTTAAGAATTAGGTCGATATCGGATCATATTTAGATGTCTATGAATAAACATTTATTTCCCCACACTACTTTGAAGTCTGTATTAAAATAACCTGTACCTTCCAATGCCGTAAAAAATGTCTGTTACAATAAAAAGTTCGATAACTTCTTAAATCCATACACCGGCAGGTGAATTTCCTTTGCCGATCACGACGGCATGGTTTTCAAAAAGTTGTGTATTCTCTATGGTTGTTTGATTGCTATGCTTGTTTTATTTAAATGATTCTAGAATGATAAATTTAGTACCTACTCCGTTTTTACTTGGGATGCAAATACCTAGCAAGAGGAACCTACCTTTGTATGACTATCTAACAAAACCGAGATTTTATTTACTTTAGTGATTAAGTAAGTTAACATATAGTTTAATTTACATAAGATGATATTACAAATAAAGGCTTAGTATTTATTTAGTTCTGCCATATCCGTAAGTGTCATGCCGTAATACCTCTCTAAAAGGGCATATCATCATTGAACCACAAATTAAGGTGAAGGTTGAGAGCTGTCTGAAAGTTGACATTTACCGTGCAAATATGAATTAAAAAAAAAAAAAAACGCTAAGAAGATTTCACGCAATAAACACGTAGATCTAAGTTTCACAAACTCAAATAGGTACATTAGGTATGTCTAAAGTAACACCTTACATAGAGTTTGTTTTCCTTATTATGGGGTAATAATATTAGCATATTTAGCGTGCCAATACGAAAAAATGTTCCAAAAATTTGAATAAATCAAGTATTTGAGCTCATTTAAAAAAATAGATCGTTCTTTTTTCAATTTTCCCTCTATTTATGAAACGAAATACAATTACGTGTTAAATATATTCGTATGTTATATTAATGAATATTGAATACTTATACACACTACGTATTGTAAGTACTTGGTAATTATTTAAATAGACGTGTCTGTTTTAAAAATTAAACATGACCAAAAACGTTTACCGTTGCCATTTACAATACAAACATATATGAACATGCGTTTCAATGAATTAAGACCTGGCCTCCATTTAATGGAAAGATTAATTGAATGAAAAGATAAGAGTCGGACATTGCTCATTCAATTAATGAATGGAGTAACGAGTTATGGTGTCACGAATTAAAGAGTTTTTATTATTAAAGGTACACGAATCTGCGCTTGATAAAATATGCGGGACGAAAAAATAAAGGGAACTTTTTTGCGCGTAAGTGATTAATAAAAGTCGTCAATGTCATATTTGAGAACGAATATTAATGGATTAATATTGGACGATAATGGGTACAGCGATTTTCAAATTCGGAATAGATACAAAAACGTGTAACGTATGTAGGTATGTTATTAATGTCGAAAACAAGAAAATGGCTAAACTTCTGTAATAACAGGAGTTATTACTGTCACGAATCGTGGAATTGAGCAAAAAATATATCTAGACAACATCATTTATGTAGAGTTACAGTAAATTTACTACCAAAAAACCTAGTTAAACTCGTGGATTCGTATTATTTGAGCTATTTCACAGAAATATTTGCATTCCCATTTTAGTAAGCACAAGCTTTTATATTTAAATTTTTACGAGTACTATCATACAGGTTGACGACACACTTAACGAAGCGATATGATCTTTACAAGTTTTAAAATTCGAGTCACGGATTTTAAAAGCTTCATCGTAAGTAGTTT
The DNA here is from genome assembly GCA_017933935.1 of Sesamia nonagrioides. Classification (NCBI taxonomy): domain Eukaryota; kingdom Metazoa; phylum Arthropoda; class Insecta; order Lepidoptera; family Noctuidae; genus Sesamia; species Sesamia nonagrioides. Next base: position 180,616 of record JADWQK010000307.1, on the reverse strand, counting down.
AGCTAGTCTAAAGAACAGGTTTAGATTGTTATTTATTTTTTACAACAAAAGGCATTTAAACTTAATAAGTAATATATGTATGAAAAAGAAACAAGAGAACTGCTGAAGTGCTATGAGACGATTTAAGGAACGTCATGCTCAGGGTATCATTGTCTATGCCCCAGTTTTCAGATGAATAGTGTAAAGAATTATTTAATAAAAATAAACATTAATTCTAGATGTTAGGCTTAGTAGGACAGCAGTCTAGACCAACATGGCGCTTTATAAACCTGTTATAATTGAAAAAACCAGTTGAATAGAAAGTGTGGCTTTCGTAATTACTTATTCATGGATATTTCTATTCTAGATCTACAGTTTTAAATAATTTATCTGTTATCATCGGAGAAAAGGGGGCTTCACTATGAGAAATAAAGCGTTCTTCCACCAAGATTTTACTAAACACTTAATTACAGTAATAAGAGATCAAGATTTAGTCTCAAAAGTCAGAGCTATTATAAAATAATCCACTGCTCTTCGAAGTTACTGTCATCAAAGAGTGAAAACAAATAAAAAAATACGCAATAAGCACCTGCAATAGTTTTCCTCGGGTCACCAAGCATGCACTGATCCCTTAAAGCACAACAAAACTTCTTATTTTCTCTTTCAGCGGTTGCATTTGGTAGGAACATAGACAGAATCGCGACATCTTCATTATTTTCCCGCGCCCGTCGTATCCTGTCCTGTCCAACTGTTTTTGTTGTTAAATGTAGTCGAGATTTAAGGTCTTCACTCAACACGTCTGCAGACATTTTTGACTGTGTGTGTACCAACTTTTATTTAAAAAAAAAATAATATGATAAAAAGCGCGCCAAGTTTGACGTTTGTCTTATTCGGATACGCGCATGTGTAGGCTTCGCGGCTCGCGGTGCTATACTGAGCGGTTTGACGGACTACGCCGAGGGAGTGAGCCGAGTGTAGGCATGATGTAGGCTGTCGATTAACTTAATTGATCGGACGCGATAAGAGATGTTTCGGATTCTCTTTAAGATGTATCTCGTTGATGCTATGAGGAAGTACATCGTTGGTATTAATTGGAATATGCATGTTTGATGAGGCCGCTGCGATACGTTTGACTATTTAGTTTTTGTTGCTAGGCTTTGCAATTTATATGATTGTGTATGTGTGTGTTCTTATTTTGAATATGCATAACAAAAGTATTGCATTTTAAAACAAAGGTTCCTTATGAATGGTGCATGTAACTGATAACGTTAACGCACGTGTTTTAGTTAACCAATGTCACGTTTACAGCGCGGATATCCATTAACTAAGTAAGTATTGAGTTAATAAGTGTTCTACGTTAAGTAGGGAATGAATGACGAGTACAGAATGGTGATAATTTTACTTTGTAAAGTGAATCATTGTGTCTGAGGTGGTGCCGGCCAGACAACGAACAATCGAAATGACAGAAAATTGAATCGCGAAATTCGGAAATTGAGTTTATCAGAGGGTGTAGAGTGGGTGAGGGGAACAAAATAGAGATTTGGCAGTCCATTGGCACTATGGAAGAGCCTTTGCTCAGTCTGCGGCAGTGTAAATATTAACTATGTAATATGAATGAGCATTCAGCCTCTCAAGTATGAGTGTGCGCGTTCGATTCCAGGCTAGTACCAATGTAAGTTTCCTAAAGTTATATGTACTTTCTATGTATATCTTGGACACCAATGACTGATTGCAAGGTGAAGGAAAACATCTTGAGGAAATATGGACTTGAAGAGTGAAATCGCCAATAATTACGTTCAATCCAACAGGCACAGGTCTTCTCTTATACATAGAACTGTATGAGAGAAGACCTGTGCCCAGCAAAATGGGACGATAAAAAAGGTTGATGATGATGATGATGAATAAAAAGAGGGTGTAGAATTCAGTAAAGAGAAAAGTTGTAATATTTTATGCCAGATACCTTTAATAATGACCAATAAGGAGCTCGTGCGCGGTAAATAATAACAGTAGCACAGCTCAATCGATCAGGTTAAGCTTGCCTAGGTTGGTCTAGGGATGGGTGACCATCTTAACATACCGAGACCCCTGCAAGATCCAGCTGAATCCGATTAGACTGGGAGCTGACCAAAATAGTTGAGAAAAGCCTATTCAGATGATGAATGAAAACCAACTGCTTGGAATATGTTTCTACTCGCATTATTTAAGTAGAGGACACCCATCTTACATTTCAATCTTAAACACAAAGGACCATTATCCTGTTACCTAGAACCCGTTTAACTTCCATTTCCACAAAGCGAAACATATGTTCCCCATCGCTGTTTAGTCAGTAAGCATCTTATAATAGAGACCGTTCTTGAGCTCTTCAATGTTAATTTAAGTAGGATTTTATTGTTCCTGAGACCTACTAAGGTGGCATTGCGGCCTACGATCAATTTGTTGCGTCTTATTTACATTACATAAATGGAGACTATAAGGTTTTACTGTATTGTGTTCAAAGATAAAATGGATGGTGTGTACTTAGACATCATCATCTCAGCGTTAATCCCAGTCGTATTCGAAGCTTTTGTGTCTGGAGTCCGGACCTCCTTTACCAGTCTAACTATTATTGATTTTGGCTAAACTTCGATATTTTACGTGAAGCGACTGCCGTCTGACCTCCACAACCCGAAGGCGATATCGAAGCATTGCAGTTAGAACAATTGTTGGACTTTTGAGGGCTTCAACAACTCGTAACGACTGACATTAGATGTTCGTATAGCAACCGAGACCAACGGCTTAACGTGCTTTCCGAGGCACGACCAGACCAGTTCAAATATTCTTATTCAATTATTCATGCATACAAATATTTGCACTGCGCGGGGATAGAACCCGCGCCTCCCTGCACAGCGGCCACGTTCACTACCGCTACCCCACGGAGGCGATTTCTGCTCACATCTGCCTAGTAAATCCTTTTCAGTCGCTTTTCATTAATTATCTTATAAATGCTAATAAAATCCTCATTTATTATTTCTAGCAACTTAATAAGTCTCCAATTAGTAAAAATATTAATTACAATTACGAACTTTGACGTTATATCATCTCGACATGTTGTCATCATCATTAAAATAAATCAAATCAGCTCAATTAATAATGATTTGACGCCATATATCTTCTGAATGGGCGATGTAATCTGCGGACGAACATTTATGACTAATATTAAATAGTTTAAAACGGTTTTCATTACGATGACAGTGCCGACAATTATCTTGTCTCACAAACAGTACAATTTAAGTTCAGTGCTCCTTTTTATTTCTATTTCGTTGAGTAAAGCACAGAAGATAAAATATTAGTTAAATCCTTTTAATATTTAAATACTCCATAGACAGTTTACATGTAGATGTGATTACAATATGGCGACTTAATACGTCAATAAGTCAGGCGCCGGCTAATTTGATAGGTTTAAACTTAATTTATTATTCTATCTAAAGAAAAATAAAGAAATAGGAAGAAAAAATGTATTGAACTTAAATTTTGTTGCATGTGTATTACAATGGTGTTGTACGAATGTCAAATCTATTTTGAAAAAGGAACGAGTGACTAACAAAATGATGATAGACAAGATAGAATTTGTAATGATGGAAAATGGAACAAAGGCGTTTTTTTTTTGTAAAAAGAGGCAAAACTTGATTGGTTCTCGATTCTTATTTATTGGTCCTCATAAAATTGATTGCTAACATGACTTTATTGCTTGTTATCGATACTGCAGTTTATCTTGATCGCTCCGCTGTAATATTGTATTAGTCGATAAGGTTGTATTGCAATAAGGCTTTATAGCTGTTACATGCGTAATAATTATGTCCTCTAGCAACGTATGTAATGTAGGAACTATGGTATAATACGTCCATTGATATATGATCAATGAATAGTTTTCTATTATGTTCGAATTCGAACTACCATTGTCCATTACGTAAACCAATTTTTGACAGATGACACATTGCAGTGATTGATACACGTATGGTATTATAAAGTACTTAGGAAGCCATAAATAATGTAATGTAGAATTTTATTACGCATTTTAAAGTTAACTTTTAGGTAATCAAGACAGCTGTCAAAAAACGGTTAACACACACGTACAGTTCGGCCGACGGTGGCGAGAGGGTGCGTTATTGACAGCTGTCAGTTTTATACAAAACGAATACGTGTTTTGTGAAAACTTAGTTTAAAGGCGGCTAGTTTTTCAATGCTACCGAGTTTTGAAGGTAGCTAGCAATCTCAAGCTAGGGTAGGATGTCTTTAAATTTGTGGTTACTCGCTACGTAATTCACACTAAATTTAGTGGTAAATAAGTTGATGTCAGAGTGACCATAAAATGTTAATAAAAATGTGAAGTTGTATCATGAACTGAATTTTAAGGAATTCGTGAAGGAAATAAAGTTATTTCTCTATAAACTAATATTGGCAAATATGTCGGAATTTATTTTAGTATTTGAAGTTCTAGCCTCATGAGACATAGGCATCATCCATTCAATCTGGATGTGAGTGGTACCAAGTCCTACCTTGAAAAGTTAACAAAATGAGTAATGTTGTGTTTATGAATTACTTATGCGATTATGATAACGATAATGTCTTTTGTGCCGTCGTAATTTGTTTTAGAACTGTCAAGTTGCAAATTGTATTGCATAAATTAAACATGACGTATCGTTGTGTCCTGTGTCATTAAAGGCATTTGTTCCTACTTTGTCTTGAGTTCCGCGTTTACCTTGCGTATTACTTATAAAAAACAATAGTTATAGTCATCATTATATTATGTCACATCCTGCTTATTTATATTATTTGCGTAAGTAAATGATCGTTAAGTAGTATTTGACTAGTGGGGTATTTGCGTAAACACCAACAGCACTTCGTTTGACAGTTCAACAACGTTCATTGCGTTATTAACAATATCGAACATATAAAGCAATGGATAGGCATTTTTCATAATGATGTCATAGGTACGTAAATTAATGTTACCAGTATAATTTGTCTGTCATCAAAATGAGATGACATTAGATTAATTATAGATCAAAAACTAAAGATGGCATACATTGTACCTAATATCTTTAACCATAGCTATAGACTTCCATGTGTATGAAACGTGTGCTTATTTGTCTTATTAATAAACCATTTAAGATACTATCTTTAGATAGAAATGTCATCAAGTGCAGCAATAAATCTTTAAGAAGAGATAAGTGTCTGTTTTGATAAAATGACATTAATTTAACTGTGACCTTTCTCGCTACCGTTTACAACCAAGCACTAGCACGGAGGTCTTTGACAGTGCACTGGATTTTTAAGTCTGTGTCGAACCGAGCGTTGGGAATCTATCAGAAGTACATCCCTATCGCGTTGAAAAAGTGCACTGTTCCATTTTCAATTAGCAAAACCAGTACGCGGCAAGGATCGTTGCGTTCAAAAGAGCGCGTGTAAACGTAGGTTAACACCCATTTTCGATGATTCACTTTATTTAATCGAAAATGCTTCGTATAAGGGCGAAGCAAGGACGTTTAGTTCCCGTAGTAAAGCAAAAATAATATGTCCGAACATCAGATTATTGATGTTCCATTGCCTTTAAAAAAATCGCGTGTTTTTTTCACCCACGCCGAGTGAGTCAGGCTTTACTTAGTGTCACGGCGATAAATAGATGATCATACTTAATTCGAGGCATGGACAATGGTTTTTTTTTAAACCAACAAGTCTAGAAGCCGTGTGGGTTGTCTCAAACTGTTTCTATTTGCGATGTTCCCAATCAATTAACGGGTTTTGTACAGTTTTATTTATGTATTTATAGTAATTTACTCGAGCTGAGAGAGACATTAATTAAAATTGAATAATTTATTAAGACATTTGTTTAGATTTCTCAGACCGGATCTTAAAATAAAGTTATAAAAGTAACATACGGATTTAAAATCAGAATGTTTACGATGTAGACTGAGCTTTATTGATGATTAAAACTAATAAAAAATAAATCATTTTTTAGTTGAACCCGCCGTCATAACGAATATAAAACACGTCTATCCAATTACCGAAAAGCATGACGTCATTTCTCTGGCCTTTGATTGGCTTGTTAAATCTTTCGGTGTGCGCTAAGCTGGCGTGTCCATCACAAAAAGGATTAATTAGAATTAAACCGAAAACTAGTACTGTTACATTATTTACAGTTACTCCTCATCGTAGCAGCGTTAATCCCAGTCGCATCCGAAGCCTTTTCAGCTTTGGAGTCTGAGGTCCGCTTTACCAATCCAACTGCTGATATGGCTAAACTTCGACATCTGTGAAGCGACTGCCGTCTGACCTCCACAACCCGAAGGCGACATCGAAGCATTGCAGTTAGACCAATTGTTGGACTTTTGAGGGCTCCAACAACTCATAACGACTGCCACTAGATGTTCGTATGGCAACCGGGACCAACGGCTTAACGTGCTTTCCGAGGCACGACCAGACTAGTGCAAATATTCATATTCATGAGTACAAATACTTGCACTGTGCGGGGATCGAACCCGCGCCACCTTGGCAGCGGCCGCGTCCGCTACCGCTACGCCACGGAGGCTGTCCAAAGACATTATTCACAGTTACTATTTCTTTTAAACCCCCGTTATATAACGGTAAAAAATCCTTGAGAGTTATAAACAACAGTTAAAACAATTTCGTTTAAAAACTACTGCAGTTATTTGGCAATAAGTTCATGGCGCAGAATCACATCAGTTCACAAACTAAATTAATTTTAAGTTATCTGCATCTTTTTCTTTCCATTTCGTTAAGAAAAGGATAGAAGATAACATTTTAGTTTAATCCTGTCAAATTAAGATATTCCATAGACAGTTTAGACGCGATTATAAACATGGCGACCAAAACACATCAATTTACGTCAAGGAGAAAGTCCTTCCTAAGGGGAAGGCGTCTTGTTATGTATAGATGGTCACCCATCCTCACACCAACCTCGGCAAGTGTAGCTTAACCTGATAAATCGAACCACGACAGCAAACTCCTTCTCTCTTCTCTAGTATTTGGCAATAAATGGTCAAAGTAATTTGATTCATCTGTCGACATAACTATGGAATCGGAAGCCAAAGCTAACTTGCGGTCAAGTAATTTAATCTGTTCGTACTTTGAAGAGCTATTCGTTCACCCAGACTGCGTTATGGAGCTGTATATCAAGGTTTCGCAGAGGACATGGATACTTGATTACTCTGACATAACCAGTTATGACATCATGTTGATATACTGCATCATATTTTAGTGTTACAACTTTATATTTATTTAGTGAATTGGTTCTACTAACGCTTTTGCACATTTATTTATTATGGCACACCAACCACATATTTACAATAATCCATACTTAATATTATAAATGCGAAAGTATCTCTGTCTGTCTGTCTATCCGGCTTTCACGCCAAAACTACTAAACCGATTGTAATGAAATTTGGTACACAGATAGTCTAGAGCCTGAGAAAGGACATAGGCTATAAAACATCCCGCTATGACCAATAGGAGCAGAGCAGGAACAAAAAATGTTGCGAAAACGGGAGCGAATTGCCCCCTTATTTTCAACAGGCGCTTATTTTATATCAACTGAGCTCTTTCGGTTAGAAACTTACGCAGGTGAAACCGCGGGGCACAGCTAGTAGTAGTATAAAAAGCAACCACAGGTGTTCAGTTTTGGGCAAATACATCACTTATAGGCATGCAAAACACTCACAATAAGAGATCTTAATTATAAACAATTATATTCAATAAAACATAGAAACACCTAACACTTCAGATTACATTGCAAATCCAAGGTAAAATAATAAAATGGACATTCATTCATCATCATCCCAGTCGCATCCGAAGCCTTTTCAGCTTTGGAGTCTGGGGTCCGCTTTACCAGTCCAACTGCTGATATGGCTAAACTTCGACATTTTGCGTGAAGCGACTGCCGTCTGACCTCCACAACCCGAAGGCGACATCGAAGCATTGCAGTTAGACAAATTGATGGATTTTTGAGGGCTCCAACAACCCGTAACGACTGCCACTAGATATTCGTATGGCAACCGAGACCAACGGCTTAACGTGCTTTCCGAGGCACGACCAGACCGGTGCAAATATTCATATTCATGCATACAAATACTTGCACTGTGCGGGGATCGAACCCGCGCCTCCTTGCGCAGCGGCCGCGTCCGCTACCGCTACGCCACGGAGGCTGTCAAAATGGACATTCATTATTATTCATAATCAGCCTATAACTTTCCCACTGTTGGGATATAGGCCTCCTCTCGGTGCAAGGGAGTTGGCCGTAATCTACCACGCTGGCCCAGTGCTGGTTGGTAGATGTCACATGTCTTAGATATTTTTTTCCCGGTTCTATGACATGCCGGTTTCCTCATCATGTTTTCCTTCACCGTATTATTTCAGCACCACTGCTCTCAAAAGGGTTAAGGAAAACATTTACACAAAGCTCTTTTGCACGTCATAAGTTAATAAAATTATACGGTTTTTGCTGTAAAACTTAATGATGTATAAAGAAATGTCGTGATCAAAAGGACCAGTATTTTCCAAGTAATAGGAACAATAACAGATGCTTATACAAAGCAATTTTTGCTTTATATGAAATCTGAATTATAGTTTGTTCAGAATACGTGTGGAATAGTAGATGATGTATACCATATGTTGATGGAATGTGTTCAGTTTAAGGCAGAGAGAGATGAATGGTTTCAACAATTTGATTTGAACAAATTACAGGTCGGAGTCATGAATTCAGTACTCTCGAACCCTAATAGTGAAGAAGCTTGTATTTTGCTTAAGCTATTATCAGTTAGGTTAATGTAATGATGTTGTGATATGCATAATTATGATAGTAATCGGACTGACATATACCTACATGTGTATAAAAGTCCAAAAAAAAACAGAATAAAAAAAAGAAAAAAGTTTGTTCAGAATAAGCAACTGAATCGATTCCAATAATTTTTTCCACCATGTTATATTTTTCCCAAATACATTTAGAAAATATTGCAGTGTGGTTACCGAGCGCACAACTCATCTGACTTTAGATCATAGTACTAGGAGCGATAGCTAGGACATAGTAACACCCACGCGGGGGCGGGCGAGCGGTGTATTGGCCATATTTTTATTGGGACAACCAGGTAAGTTAAAAGCAAATTTTATACATAGATTCTTTACTTAAAAATACTAGACACGGTTTCGGGTTCCGCCTATACAAAAAATTACGTTAAATACGAATTTATACATGTCTAAGAGATGGACCTACTTTTCAATTGTGATACTTCAAAGACCAATAAAAAAGAATGATACGTAAAAACCCCAATAAATTTTTACTGTTAAGTACATTATCATCTATTGAAGGTGTATTAGAACGGCTAATAAGTATAAAAACCAAGTAAAAAAGGTTCAAAACTGACTACCGTAATCATTATCATCTTGGACTATATCATCGAATATTTCTGGCTCGGCCGTCATTGTTACATTTGGCTCTGCGTGGGAGTCATTGTACATTAATTTTTCGCAAAAACTAAACTTGTACCTCATTACTGTCCCGTTAGCGTAATGGTTATTAATTTTCATTTTATTTTATTAATCATTGCATTTCTTAGAAGAAAAGAGAAAACTGTAATCTATTGTTGTCCCAAATATTTGACCTACAATTTTGTTTTGAACAGTAGCGCTTTGTTTTTTTTATAGAAGATCGTGCTACCCAAAATATACATCTATACTAATATACAAAGATGAAGAGTTTGTTTGTTTGAGCGCGCTAATCTCAGGAACTACTGGTCCGATTTAAAAAAATCTTTTTGCGTTGGATTGCCCATTAATCTAGGAAGGCTTTAGGCTATATGACATTACGCTGCGACCAATAGGAGCGGGGCATATAAAACAAACGAGGTTGAAACCGTGTGGCGCAGCTAGTTTAAAATAAAAATATTTGAAATTTGAAACAGACCTTTGAAAGCAGATAGAAACATCATCATCAACCTTTTTATCGTCCCCCTGGAAAATATGCAGGTTTGCATTTCAATAGCATGTTGAGACCCCATGAGAAAATTAAAATATTACCTATTCATATATATCATCTACCTGATGAGGTAACAAGATGAATCAATGGTTATTTATTTATAAACTATTACTTTAGTAAGTTCCGTGAAATACAAAATTATTGACGACCATTTTGTTAAGTATATGATCACAGTCAAAATCAGCATTCGTCTGTGTCATCCAAATATTACCAAGAATCTTTAATATGTACAAAAAGTAGTACAAACCAACTATTTTCTTGGAAGGTCTGAAATTACGTAATTTACGTAGAAGACTGTTCCAGTATTGAATTAATCACAATAGTTTGAGTCGCTTTCTGCCCAATTATAGGAATCCGTACAACTGGAGGTAGCTTGTAAGGTATCATTACATGTAATTTGCGTCTTCGGTAATAAATTGGTCGTAGTCTTTCAATTTACAAGTGTTTTCGGATAATACGTGGGGATTATCCTCTACTTTTACGTCTTTGTTCTTCGTTGTAGATAGGTTAAGGCATAAATTAAGTATTACTTTTCTAAAGTCATCTGGCATTATTTGAAAAAAAAATTTGGTACTATCTTTTAATTGCTTTGGTTTTAATTTAGGATGATATTGGTACCGATTCACAAACTAACCTAATTTTAGGTTAATTGCATCTTTTTCTTTCCATTTCGTTAAGAAAAGGATAGAAGATAACATTTTAGTTTAATTCTGTCAAATTAAGATACTCCATAGACATTATAGACGTGATTATAAACATGGCGACCAAGAATACGACAATTTACGTCAGGAGCGGTCTAATTTGACAGCTCTGAACTAATATTTTATCTTCTGTCCTTTTATTTATTTATTTATATATTCTTTATTGTACACCAATCAAATATCGAACAAAAACATTCAACACAAAAAAAGCATACAATCCTTTTCTTAATCCATACTAATATTATAAATGCGAAAGTAACTCTGTCTGTCTGTCTGTTACGCTTTCCCGCTTAAAACTCTCAACCGATTTTGATGAAATTTGGCATAGACAATCTTTAGACCCGGAGAAAGAACATAGGCTGCCTTTTATCCCGGAAAAAATTGATGTTCCCGAGGGAATCTAAAAAGCGCGGTATAACCGAACTCCACGCGGGCGAAGCCGCGGGCGGAAAGTTAGTTATTCCATATTACTATTTTTTTTGTCTCCTTTATATAAATTTCTTTTAAATAAAATTGCACAAAAAACTTCGCCTTTTAAATCAAACAAGGAGAACGCAAAGTAAAGCATATAAAGCCAGATGTTTCAAAAAATCCGTCTTAAAAATAGCGTGAAGGCGTCACCATATCGAAATTCGAAAATTTCATTTCTACTTATGTTCGTGGAAGGGTATCCGAGGTTGTGGCAATGACAGTGGCCGTTTTTTCTTGGTCCTTACCTTACACTACCATAAAGAGGGTAGGTAATGACGCGCCTTGTACGGAGATAGCAGCGCAGGCCCGACCAATCTTTAGATACACAGTTTCTATGATGGTTAAATTTTGATTTATTGATTGCTTGGATGGGTTTTTCGTTCTAGACACCCTTGTTAATGCCAATACTTCGTAAAAAATAGCGCAACGTCTTTTACTTCTATTTGGTGCAAATTTTGGCAAAGATATGTTACACGAATAAATTAATTTCTCTTTTACATCGACGAGTCCATCGTTTGGTCACGCTAACTTATTTTACAGTGCCGAACGGGAAAAAGCAGGAAACTGGATGAGTTGAATTCCTACATAAAAGATTGCCCATTGTACGCCAAAACGGAAACGAGGAAGAAGGGAAGGGAGACCGACAGACAGCCGAGGTATAAATGAAAAGTGGTATTTTTCACAAAAAGATTTTTTCTTTTTGTTTTTTTTTTTTTTTTTGTACTGCTCGACGCATACGGCATCTATGTGTATCACAAACAAGTGTCAGTCGGCATGTGACTTATGTACAGAGCTATAAAATAGGAATTGTCTACCACGCGATATGTTACACCTAATAAGCGATTGATCGATATAAGTATGTAGAACGCGTAAATTATGTTATTATAACTCCCGTATAGGAGGACCACGACTATATTATGTCAAGTATTTTATTGATTTGCAAGTTTTTCTATTAGATAGGTATCATGTTGAAGTCCGTAATGAAGATTGATTTATATTGAGAGCTTCGTTTTCATAGACAAAAAATATGTTTAGAACAGACAGCGTTTTATATTCATAAACTTCTCAACCAACTCGTATCTAAGGACCAATAATTCTGTTTTCAAATTGCGTAACCCACTTAATCCCAATGCGACGATTTTTTGTTTAAAAAAATCATAAATCATTTGACAAATTCGTTTCATCGTAAATGATGCAATGAATATTATTGAGTTCTCAAAATCAGAGGCATGGCCTTAGTAAGTTACGCAATCACCGGCCGATCTCTAGTCACCATTAGTAAAGCTAAGTACTCACCAGCGCGGAACACTTCGCCGCAGCCATCGCAACGGCTGGCGAACTGGGCATCGTAGCAGTTGCCGCAGTAGATCTTGTCGAGCTTGGAGCCGAACTGCTTGTCTACCAGCGAGACGCGGCACTTGGCGCACAAGAAGCAGGCTTCGTGCCAGTGCTTGTCTTTGTACGACAGATCCTGGGAGAGAAGAGAAGTAGGGTTAGATTCGTAAGAATAGTAAATAGAACAAATGAAACACAAAAGCGAAACGATGTTTAGTAAAAAATTAAAAAACCTGCCTAAATATTGCAAAGATTTAAACATCATAATTAGGAATTGAATGGAAAATATCAAACGTTAAATACTAACTAAGAAAGCCTAACCTATCTATCCAAAATGAATACATTGCCCATAATAATTTTTACATTACTCGGTTTTCGAAATCAAAACCAGAACAAACCAATTTATATTAACAAATACTTTTAATCCAGTGTAAAAAGCGTGCTATTGTTTTGATGGCCACGTGTCACGAGTATTAACTACATTATTATTCAATTTCAATAAATGACAAAAATATTACTGAGGCAAACACACATAAATATTGAAAAAACGCCATGAATAGATATGACACAATCTTATTTAAATAAAGGCGTGATTTACAAAAAATATATCGCTTGGAACCACGGTATTAATAATTAAAACGTTTAAATCTGACGTGATGAACATTAATCATTGGCCCTCCCATCAGATCTTCTTCACTTAGATGGAAAAACCTGACATTATACGCAAAAAATGTATTATTCCAACGACATCTGTTGGCTACACAGCGTGGGTGGTAATTATTACCTCCAATTTGCTAGTAGGATACCAAGACCAATCAATTGTTATAGAGTTCTTACTTATAAGGACCACATTAACTTCAGTTGTCATTCCTAAGATTTGCTCCTAAATTGCATAACAACCTACATCTCAATTGCTGGAAATACCAGCCATCGTACACAAACCTATTTTGGTTCATGATTCATAAACATACATTTTCGATTTCATATAAACACTCGACTGCAAATCCTATTTGTTACATTCATATCAAGTTCACTGACCAAATAACGAGCATAACCCAAAACCTGAGTGTATACTACGCAAATATTTCCATCTTTCGGGTCAACTCTAACACTCGAGTTAAATTAAAAACTCAAATACATTCTCTCACATTGCATTTGACGTGTTTAGTTCAAGTTTCAAAATAAATCTCCCCTCATTCTGGATTCTATTCCTGGCGGCGGTGCGAGGACCGACAGAACGTACATTTAAAACTGAATGTCGTAATGTCAATAAATTATGAATGTTTATTTTGGCCGATTACGAAACTCTTAGAGCTTCTTGGATCGCGTAAATCTTAAAAGAATCGTCTGACGGATCCGCACAAGCTTTTCAAGGTTGACTCTAAACGAAAACATCAGAATACTGTATCCGACCCAGAAATAGTATAGTTTGTGCTAACACACGATTTGTTTTCTGTAAACGATCGTCAATTTGTTAAAGTCCAGGCTGCAGCGGCTACCAGTTGGGTGTAATGCTAACAATATAGCCGGTGTTCGTCATAAGTAAACACAACGCTAATGTGTTCTTGACTGCCACGATATATAGCATCAAGGAGTTATAATTCACGAGGTATATCATCCTTACTTGACAGAGTCGAAACTGTCATGTATCTATTACATTAGAGAACGATTTACAGGCTGTAGATCATTTAGTTTGATTTTAGTCCCATTGCAATCAAATTGAATTGTCGCGTTATAATAACGCAATTTCATTTCTATTGCCTAGATTCGTGGGTTCTAAAGACACTTTGGAGATAATATTTCAGTAAATGAACACTAAATTTATAATAAATATATTTGAACAATTGGTTCAAACACTAGTAACGTTCGTAGCTGCGTGTGGACGGGAAAAGTCATTGGTTGTTCGTTGAGATAAATGTATAATGTTTGGCGTAACGTTAGCGTTCTGTTGGCTTGGCAGCGTTCAGCCTGGGGCCGTGTGCAGAGGTGCGCCCGAAGAATCTGGGCCGGCTGGAGTGACATTACTAAATTTGATCGGTGAAACAAAGCTGACGAATGCCGTGGATTCTAATCCTATACATACCGCACATACAAACTCGCTTAGGATTCTGTGTCAATAATATTTTCAATGAAACACAGGCCTCATATGCAATTTTGGGCGTTGATTTAAGATGACAAGAAAACAAAAGTGATTTAGGAGTCATTATAGACAGTACAGATGTTTACAACGGGCTCTCAATCAACCTGACGCGAACCGAGCGTTTTGCCAAATCTTGTTTGTTGTTCAGCTTATCCGTAAGATTATCTTTCTCGAAACTATTATTTATAAACTGAAAATAGCATTCGTCTCAGCAGTTTACGGCGCTTTGTACTATTTTGGATTCCGTACCGTATCTTATATCAAAACAACTCATTGCGCAAACTTAAGTCTTCTAACAATAACAAGAGTAAGTTATGAGGGATTAGATGGAACTAAACAAGTAAAATTCAGATGAAGTGAAAGTAGAACAAAATTGTTGCAAGAACCTCTATAACTTAAGTCAGAAATTCAAACAAATATTCAATTCTCTAGCTCAAAATCAAAATCAAAAGCAAACTAGGCTGAGAAACGAAGTCAAAATGAGCTGTTGAATAATATTGCATAATAGATTGAACCGACAAGACTGATGAAAGAGTCTAAACTTGCCAATAGAATGTAAACTTTAAGAAGCTAACCTTAGAGTCGATGCCGATGGTTTTGTTGCATTCTTCACATCCGTTGGCGAAGACGCTCTCGTAGCACTTGATGCAGTAGGGGTGCTCATCCCTCAGGACATATCGCTGGCCGGTCAGCGACTCGTCGCACTGCCAGCAACAGAAGTGACCGCTGTGCCAGTCCTTGTTCATCGCCTTGGTGTATTCGCCACTGAAAATAAGCTGAAACAAATAGACATTTGTTACAGATGGTGGAAAATGTATGAAGTCTCAGTAGAGGCGAAAAATTTAGTTTAAACATTGACAAAAATTTTGGTTTTTTACATATACATAGATTAATCTAAATTGTCCTTGAGGGTTGACATAAACTTTGTGGAATAATATTTATATAATTCAAAAGTTTTATGATTATTCTCGAGGTTAATCAAATCGTATTCATCATTCATGGTAGGTGCACACTTGTGATTATTTTCATAATTCTTCTTATGTCTCAATACGTATATTTATTGTTTAGGTATTAAAAATAGATGATTAATTTCTTTCATTCATTTGTCCTAAGCTATTAAATGTAGGTAACTTAAGATAATTATGGTAATCATGATTAATAATAATGGTTTGTAAATGTTTCTGTGAAAAAATCATTCCAAAACATCTGATAGGTACCTTAAATTAGGTCGGGTATGTGAGGGTGGCCAAAATACGCCTAACAAAGTAGATATAAACAATGTTATGCATGTCACTGGCAGGGAGGAACGCGCGGTAATCGACACTTGACTGACACGAACACACTGGCGTCACTACACGGGTCAAGGGGCTGGCCACCACAACACATACCCATCGTCGGCGTTGGTGGTCGTGTTGGTATGTTCCACTTCCGTGACGGTGACCTCTCCATCCTTAGACTCCCTGCGCTTGGAGGTCTTCTTGACCTTCCTGGTCTTGCGCTCCGTCGTGGTGTATTGGACTTGTACGTCAACGTCAGCCATGGCACTAGCGGGGTAGTTCGTTAAGAGGATACGGTATCACCGGACGCGGTCGCGACCCGAATTCGAATGGCGAGCAACGGTGGCCGATTCACAGGAATTATTCCAGAATGTTTAGCGCTCGGGACGGTGGGGGGAGTTTGGGATTTAAATTTGGAAGAGTGACGGAGAGGGCAGGTGCGCGGGCGGCGTTTCCGAACTATGGCGACTTAGAATCGCGAGTTTTCCTATCCGAGATCCGCTGGTATCCTTCCCTCGTAAGCGATACGGTGGTTGAGCGCGAAATATAAATATTAGGAGTAGCTTAATGTTAGGGTTATCGGTTGGCCGAGATTCCGAATAGGTGAACATAGGAGAACAATCACAGATATACGCATACTCCGACCTATAAATGCGCAATTAAGTTTTAATGTTAGCAGTGCAAACTGCTACCAGCTTGCGCTGCGTGATAATTGATGCGTTTGACACAGATTAATTTTATTGATGCTCATAGTTAGCTTTTGACATATTGTTTTGATAGGGGATAATTAATATAAACGTGTGCTGAATACAAAGTGTAGAAATGATAAATTATGTGATAAAGATCTAAATTAAGAACTTGCATGAATGTATCTAAGGACCATTCATCAGCATTATAATAGGAAAGTACCAGAATTTTCCGTGATGTAATTTAATTAAATATTAGCATTGATGTAATAAATTATTATTGTTGACTCGACAAATCAATTAAACAACTAAAAATATCGTTCCGTGCGGTGTTGGATAATTTATGTCTTGGGCGGAAAAGCCACTTTTCTCACAGAATTTATTGCATACGTACTACGGTACGTAGCCTACTAACGATAATAGATCCTATGCACAATCCTAGAGTCAATACTCGTAATTCTGCATATTTTATGGTAATCAAGAAATACAAATCAATACAATTCTCTCGGTGGTAGGCCACAACATCAGCCGCCGGCGTAAGTTACCACCCACCAGACAAAGTCATGCCGCCAAGCGATTCATCGTGTTCCGGCATGATGTCTGGTGAAGCCGTACGGAGGACGGGTCTGAGCAGTTGTGTTGCGATGTACGTGCCGGGTACGATGCGCGAAATGTTGTTGTGTCGGGAGTTTGGTTGTGGAGGGCCTCCAGATCAATATCCCTCTGGCGCAGCATCGTTGGTCGTGTTGTTGGGTTTAACATTGCATCACCGCGCTCAACGTCCGTCTTCCTTCCTATTTACTCAGTTCTTTTGAGTGAGTAGGCTTAATAAACTAGCGCGCTTTACCATCAACGATTGCATCACTGCTTACCATCAGGCGGGATTGCAGTCAAGCGCTAGTTTGTAATTTATACAAAAAAAACAAAAAAAAAAACAAAGAAATTATACCTTCCAACATTAATACTGAATTACACACTATATTCTGAAAACTTCTTATTTGAGGATATCAAAACGATAATTATCTTGATTCGAGAATGAGGAAAGGTATGAATATCGATGGTCACAAGAGTAGGGGAGGACGGAGGACCAAATAAACAATGGGTGGATAATGTAAATATGGTTAAAAAAGAGGTTGCTACCTGGATGAGGACTAATAGAAGAAATATAGGAAACAAAGGGAAATTGTTCTGCGATGTAGTAGTCCTTTGTTGTATTCAATATAAACGAACGGGGCGAAACGCATCATCTAGATCGTAGTGGTATCAACGACGTAAGGGTGGAAGCTCGCCGTATAAAAGGTTGTCCGATGATGGGACGGTCAGTGGGAAACAGGTCACGTATTTCCCGCGCACGATCTCCAAAATGCATCCAAAAGGATATCGAAGGACTGGCTTCCCTACGCCTGAGCTCTAAGCTTTGAAGATTGGTCTTAACCAAATCTGAAGCGCCAATCAGCCTCTTCGTATGCCTCTCCAGGGAGTCCAAAGCTACTAGATGCATTTTGCAGCACCAGCCCCATGTGGCTGCAGTACTCTACCCAGATACGACCTGACCTGTGCTTTTTATTATTATAACATAGTAGCTGTACCGGTGTGAAGTATAGTCGGAAGCACACCTAAACGTACATAAAACAGCCTTTGGACACAAGTTGAACCATTCAATGAAAATTGGTCTGAATTAAATAAAATTGTTGTTTAAAGGTTCCAACCGTAAAAAATAAATATCATCATCATCATCATTTTAATTATTCAGCTTTGTAGTCTGGGGTCCGCTTTACCAGTCTAACTGCTGATTTTGGCTAAACTTCGATATTTACAGTGAAACGACTGCCGTCTGACCTCCACAACTCTAGGGCGATATCGAAGCATTGCAATTAGACCAATTGTTGGACTTATGAGGGCTACAACAACCCGTAACGACTGCCATTAGATGTTAAATGTGTACAACGCATACGCCACCATCACTAAGACATTTGAGCTAGCATGACATACTCTGATCTGACAGGGCACATTCAAATTTCAAACATAGACACAGACATACATACAGAATTCATTCACACATCTAAGGAGGACTGAAGATTGAAATTTTTTGTGCATCTACGGCATAATAGAACTTTTTGAAAAGTCAGCTCAGAATTCTAAACTCTTAAAAACTTTAAATGTTTTGCAACATGTAACGGTCTTGGAATACGAATATCTCAGTAGTAGAAACTGCCAACTTTTGTAACAATCGCAGAACTGTTAGTTAGAACAACAGTTCCACGTAATAGCTTCAAAGACAATATTTATTTACATTTCTTAGTAGTTTTTGTAATAAAAGCTCGCTGTAACGGTAATGTTGTTGGATCGCTTTTAGTTACATTTTTTAACTGTTACTTACGTATTTTAGTTTGAAGTTCTATTATACTTCCCAATAATCTGGCAACTCCTAATTGCGTATTACACTATAAATCAATTTGATTTAGTGTTGTTTGCAGATGACACTTCACTTTTATTTAAACTGAAACGTCAGCAGCAGGTTACTGATGATGTAAATAGCGCGATCTCCAAAGTAGTCCATTGGTTTAATGTTAATAATTTACTCTTAAACGAGAAAAAAACCAAATGCATTAAGTTTACTCTACCTAACGTGAGGCAGGTGGAAACTAAAGTGTTGATAAAGGGCGAAGAATTGAAATCTGACGACAGCACAGTATTCTTGGGTATAACTCTGGATGCTAAGCTTCAATGGGGTTCACATATAGAAAAATTGTCTAAAAAGCTAAGTTCTGCTGCATACGCAGTTAGAACAATTCGTAATTTGACTGATGTTGAGACGGCCCGTTTAGTGTACTTTGGCTATTTCCACAGCGTAATGTCGTACGGCATTCTGTTGTGGGGAAATGCCGCCGATATTCAAACAATATTTGTTTTGCAGAAACGAGCTGTTCGTGCAATTTATAAATTAAGTCCGAGACACTCTCTCAGAGAAAAATTTAAAGAGATTAATGTACTGACCGTGCCGTCTCAATATATTTATGAAAATCTTTTGTATGCTCATAAAAATATAAAATTGTTTAAAAAATACAGTGATGTCCATGATATAAATACTAGGAACAGGCACAAATTTATTGTACCTACAACAAGGCTCAAGAAAATAGGTGGCTCTTTCAGATGCCAATGTATACATTTTACAATGGACTTCCAGAGGTGGTTCAAGATCTGAGCCTGAATAAATTCAAATCCTTCATTAAACGTAAGTTGTGTCAGAAAGCATTTTATAGTGTGAAGGATTATATTGAGGACAAAAAGGCTTGGGCTTGAGCTGCGTCCGATTTCTATACAATGATTGTTCTTTGATTTTTCCTCTTGTAGTTTTAATATGTAATTGTTTATGTTATTTAGTCAAAGCCTGTATTACACACTATGTAGCCAAGCATATTGTACGTTACGGAATTGTATCGCTGACAGAGGTGTTCGGCACTTGTGCAGCTGCAACTGCACAGGAGTTAAACTTTCCACAGATTCGGGAACACTGTTGGAGCTGCTGAACCTTGGACAAAACTATCTTAGCATTGTGTAGATTCAATTTCTTAGTATTGTATAATTGCATGGCAAACGTGTGAGCACAATGTACGAATGTGCTGTAAGGCATTTATTTGTTGGGTTAGTCTTTTTTATTGACTTAATTGTGCTCTGGCTGTTGAGAGTATGTCATGCTCACTCAAATGTCTCGCTGATGGTGGCGTGTGTTTTGGGTCATTGGGTTCCCTTCGATATGGTTGAGCTGAATGATGCTGATCCATACGTCATGTTCGTGAACGGACGCCGTCGGAGGGGACTGGTCATCTCTTAGCTGCCACGGCGTATTTTAATTTCTGAATTGATTTTTGTATGTTTTCCATAATGGACGCTCTCAGCGTACAATGTATTTCTGCATCGTTCTCACGCGGTTGATTTCAACATGAATGATGTAATCAAATATTTGTAACAATAGCTTAAAAATTTAAAAGAGTGTCCATGGAGTTTCTTGCCCGTTCTTCTCCATAGGTACCTACTCTTTGGAATGGGCGACTAGCTTCATCTTATTGACTGACCGACCTTCTGACAATTCAAAAGTGCCTGTAACTGGTTTATTTGAAATAAATGATTTGATTTGATTTGATTTGAATGGATTGACAGTATCCTTTATTGTCAATCCATTGCTGCATATATTCGAATAGCTTGTCTGCCCACCAACGTAAATAACGCAATGAATGTTGTTGAACTGGTAATGTGTTACAGAATGTAAACAATCCTTACTAATATTATAAATGGGAAAGTGAGTTTGTTTGTTTGTTTGTTCCGCTTTCACGCCGTAACTCCGGAACCGATTGCTTTGAAATTTTGCAGACGTAAAGTTAGAAGTCCGGATTAAATAATAGGGTACTTTTTATCGCGGAAAAAAGTTATATTGCCGAGGGAAATCTAAAAAGTGCGATATAACCGAACTCCACACGGGCGACAACGCGGGCGGGAAGCTAGTTCCTTATAAAACTAAGTGCATTTGGATCGCAACATTCTGGCAGAAAGCATTTTTTACAAAACAATTCTCCTCATGAAAAAATGCGAAACGGAAACGTCAAACTTGCTTCGTAATTTGAAAAATCATAGTAATTGAAGATGGAATGAACACAGCTGTTTAATGGAAGAAACAAGAACAGCAATAGAGCAATTTTCATTTTCTTTTATAAATTATATTATGAAAGAAAATGACAAATAATTTGAATACTTGCCTCTAAAATTAAATTCTGAATTGAACAGCGCACTCAAAAACAGAGTTTTGCCATTTCTTTATAACAGTTGCAATGACAAAAAGTCCAAAAATACGAGGCAGATCATCGCAATTACTAAGTCTAGTAAAAGCTCAAAGGACCAGAATTTTCTTTTGTTAACTGATTCATCGGAAGCGTATCGTAAATTCTTAGCGTGGTTGTTTACAGAGAACTTGCAACTAAAATTATGAATGATTCAGTTTTCTCTGTGGATACATTCGCGCATACTTTTCTAATTTCCGCGTCAGTTACCTTCGCTCATCTAGACATACGGTCGATGTCTTCACTGAACCTTCAAACCGAGGTCTTGGTCAAAGCTACTTCATTCATTGGGCTATTTTTACAATGTTTTACAGTTAGCTTACGTTTCCGACATTTTACACCTTGGCGAACGCCCTTTGGATTGATTCTATTGACAACGTTGGAAGATGTGACTGATGACACGAAAGGGAACAAAGGCCTGAAATTATTTTTTTGCAATTTTCGTTTTAGAATTAGTTTTATTAAACGAATTACACTAAGCAAGAATATTACTTGGTATTAATAACGTCAAAAAGAAACTCATTATGAACACGAAAAATATTAAACTTGATAACGTAATTCGTGATAATATATATCAGATATGTATGTGGAAAACTTCAAGTTAAATTGAAACAAAATAATTGATGATCAAATAATCATCATTTATTTCAGTATGGCTTTTTGAATTTAATATTTACCACGAAATAGAATTTAATCTAGTTGCCTGATCCAAAAGGAAGTTTGGTGTGAAAAAAAAAAGAATCCTTGACAACGACAATTATGAATTTGCATCCATTAATTAAAAGAGAATCCAATGAACACATCGTGACAATGGCGCATAATTGCATGTGAAAAGTCGTGACCTATTTCCATGAGTTTAACTCTTGCATAACGCAAGACAGTCATTTTGTCCCAGACCAGTTTTGAAAAGCAAAAGATGTCTGTTTTAATAGAAGAAACCCACACGGAAACTAGTAATAGCACTCATTTTCATAATTGTTTAGGCCAAACTCTCCAATTTTATTCTAAAATTTGCTATCACAAACAGGGACATCCAGATTAAAATCAACATGAGTTATTAGATCAAGCATCGAAGACGATTTTACTTGACCACAAACTAAAATAAATTTAAGGTTAGTAGTGTATTCACAAACTAATATAGTTCGCTCGTTGTAGTAGTTTCGTTCTTTCCATTTCATTAAGACAAGAACAGAAGATAAGATATTACTAGTTTTCCGAACTTCCGGAAAACATCCGCTTGCTTAAAGCTGTTGACTGTAATAAATTCTTCTGAACCTCAAATGATTTATTACACGAATATTAATCAATAACTAATCCAATAGTTCACAATAGTGTTATCAATTAAGAAATATTTGACACACAGTGGGGTTGAAGAAAATTTAATTATGATTATGGATGGTCCGATGAACTACCGAGATGATGAATGGTCCTAACGATAGTAAGTTCAAATAATTTGGTTCTTAGCAGTCGTGGCCCGTCAGCGGATTCAGGACATCGCAAAGCGGAGGATATAACAAAAATGGACTTCTTTTTTCAAAATTAAGTATCTTTTTAAATAAACAATCCGGTAAGCTACGATTGCGGCCACAAAACTCTAAGTTTATTTTTGCTTATACTTTGATCAACACCTTAACTGCATAACACACTATTACTACGAGTTAAATTAATAATTTTGAAGGTTATTGCTATTCCATTGCTCTCTATGTTCGAAAATGTGTCTGTTCAACAATGTAAATAACGCAATGAATGTTGTTGAATTGTCAAAATGAAATCCATTGTTACTGAAATTGTAGTTGATGACTTTCTGAATTTGAAAATAGAGGAAGACTTCGCAATCTTGCAGAAAAGTAAATGTTTATTAGTGCTGTGTTCCGATTCAAAAATTCGTTTGGGCGTTTTATAGATGCCGTCTCTCGCGGGATGAAATCAAGTTCAATATAAAATAAATTTAAGGTTTACTAACAATATGAGTCTATGTTATTATTATTATTATTATATTACTAGCTTTCCGCCCGCGGCTACGTCCGCGCGGATTACGATTATATCGCGCTTTTTAGATTTCCCTCATGAATATCAATTTTTCCGGGATAAAAAAGTACCTTATTATTTAATCTGGATTTCTAACTTCACGTCTGCAAAATTTCAAAGCAATCGGTTCAGAAGTTACGGCGTGAAAGCGGAACAAACAAGCTCACTTTCCCATTTAGTATTAGTAAGGATTATAGATGAATGTTTTTTCTTTCGTTCCTGAATGGAAGCTGTGATTAACTTTTCTACTTGTGAGATGGTACATACATAATCAGCCTATATTGTTCTCACTGTTGGGACACAGGCCTCCTCTATATTATAGGGAGTGAATGGGCCATATTTTACCGCACTGACCCAGCGCGGGATGATAGATGTCACATGTCTTCGAAGCTCTAGGACATGCCTGTTTCCTCACAATGTTTTCCTTCACTCCTTGTGAGATAGTGTTCTAGATTTAAAAAGCCGTATTTTAATCTCCTATGCATAAACATCGAATAATTAAAAAAATAACTGGTCGTTTGTCTAATTCTTCATTGACATCATTATCGCTAAATAGACTATAAGCAGCAAAGATAGTGAACTAAAATTAACAACAAAGGTAATTTGATTATGTTTATGGGAAGAAAGCATGTCATATACAGTATGTTAACTAACAGAGGGCGTTCCCGTTAACCCGAAATAGTATAGCATACATACATGCTAAAAAAAAATATTTCCATTCGAAAACAAAATGTTTTTAAAATTTTTCCAATAAGAAAATATTCAATAAAAAATTTAAATTGACATGTAAAAGAAACACACTGTACACGCGAACTTGAAAGACGGCAAGGTCGCAATTTGTTTATGATACTACGCTACTATTTTGATTTAAAACAGGAGGTTTCAAATTTATTTCCAATTAGAATTTTTTTTTATTCGGATTTTTTTATGCTTATTTTTCTATGCTGATATTTTTATTTTAATCAATTAATGATATATATTAACGAGTTTAAGGGAACGCCCTCTGTTATTTAACATACTGTATATGTGTGTCGTAGGTCGTCATCATTTCCATAATTAATAATGTCACGACTAATATCAAAAGCAAACTATCAAAAACAATCCAGAACCACATCTGAAGCCAATCGTTAAAGACCATGAATTTAAAAATAGATATCCCATTATAAACGAACCTCCAAAAATTAATCTTTCTTTTTTCTATATGCCTGAAGTATGGGTTGGCACTGGTAGCTATCTAATTTTAAAACACCGAATCTCGATGCAGCAAAATAGAAAGGAGGTTGATAATTTCATCTTGATAGATGAAGATATTTCTTAGTCGAGATGAAAAATGACTAGATGTTTTTGGCTCAGTTTAGTAATGTATTGGATGTCGTGGAAAATGACATTATTTCATAGGGGGTGGACAGTGCTAACGATTTAGGACGAACTAAAATAATATAGCTGCCTACGCTAGTGAGAGTGGGATATTAATAAATGTTTGGGTATTAGACTGTAGTGGGTGGCATCTACCTACTACAGTCAGTTCTGGTGGACATATACGATGGTAGATACTTACAATTCAAAAACTAAAACCCAACTATGACAAAAAACGACGCTGAAAAAGTATATGACAAGATTTTCAGAATACTGAACTGAACAAAGTTGCTAATAAAAGTTGCAAGTAAATGGACACAGTAGTCTCTGCCAAGATGCCTTTGTTGTAAATTGACAATAATGTCATACAATAATATTCTAAAGTATGCAATATTCACTATGTAGAGACAAATTTTCATGTTTGGAAAACCGCAGTCACACGTTGTCAAAGTGCTACGGTAGGTAGGTATATGTAACGTATGACTACGCCTTTCCTATACCTAGCCTATAACCAACGGACAATTAAGCCGCTTCTAATGATATATCATTTATTGAATTCTAATAAGTAATTAAGAAGTTACGAGGGAACAGATGAACACACATACACAGCCATATACATACATAGCCTATCAAAATCATAACATAAAAGGAGACATTATTTGCTTATAGAAATTTTGTTTAGGTCATCATCGTCATTTCAGCATTAATCCCAGTCGCATCTAAAGCTTTTTCAGCTTTAGAGTCTGGGGTCCGCTTTACCAGTCTAACTGCTGATTTGGCTAATCTTCCATGTTTCCCGTGAAGCGGCTGCCGTCTGACCTCCACAACCCGAAGGCGATATCGAAGCATTGCAGTTAGAAATTTTGTTTAGGTATTTTCGTTTATTATGGTTACTAACGCATTTAAAACGAAACAAACTCCAGAACATGATATTTTCGTAGAAACTCTGTGAAACTCTGTTACTGGTTAAGACAAGAGAAAAAAAATATATAGTCGTTGATTACTTTTGTTTATTTGGCTTAGTAACAGAGTTCGTCTACTTCATAGATTTAGGATTTTATTGCAGTGTACTGTCTCTATAATGAAAATAGAAGATACAGTCACCTCTTTAGTCACATGACGTTCCAAATTCGAAATAAAAAAAAAATAAATGACACTGATCTCGAATGAGAAACCATTTTTTTTTTTTGGTTCATTTCTTTCCGTTCGGGCGAATGGAAAAGGCAAAGGCATAGTACGCCATACAGCCAAGTCTTCAGTAATTTTTTTCTTCATTAAATATCTATCCTAACTTATCCTAATTTATCCTAACTTATCCTAGCATAACTTAACCTAAACTAACTCCTTTCGTTTTACGCGTTTGGACGATAAGGAGCGGTTTAGCGTAAAGACATGATGAGGCCACTATGCTACAATATTTCACTGTTCTTTTTGAATTATTCACTGAATGCACTTTTTACTACATAAATCACGCGTTTTTATTTAGTAAACGACACTATAAATAATTTTAAAAGTCCAATGAAAAATGAGCGTGACACTCATCTTGACATACCCGCCAAACCTCCATGAGAAACCAATAAAACTATTTTAAATGAAAAGTCAACAAGAGAAAAGACAAAAGAACGACGTGTGGTCATAAATTATATCGTAATCAAAGAAGAGTTGGTCCGCGGGAACACATCCCGTCATAAAAGAATATTCGTGTCTGTGGTTGTGGTTGGTTCAGTGACGCGTGAGTCGAAAGCTGTGACCACAGTGTAAGTATACTTCAGTAGACTGTTGGTTGAAATGCATGTATTTTTGGAAGTGTAGGTGTTGCTGTAAACGTAGAGCAAGTTTACATTCATCATCAACCTTTTATCGTCCCACTGCTGGGCACAGGTCTCCTCTCATTCAAAGTACGACACCAATGACTGAAGGTAAAGGGCGATATCTTGAGGAAACCTGGACTTCATAAGTCTGAAATCGCCAACCCGCGTTGAGCAAGCGTGGTGATTATGCTCAAGTTTACATTAACGGCGAAAAAGACTCAGAAAATGTTAGTCACTTTTGTAATACCAATGTAAGATATAAGACATTCATCCCACAATTGCTATGACTTGTTTTTCTTCGTCTGTGGGTTTAAAAGTACGGTTTTAATGATGAATCAATTCGACTGACCATAAACAAAAACTACAACTTCTCAAAATCAAAAACATTTTAATAAACCAATCTTAATAACCATTAGTTTAATGTATAGAAATAATTCACACTACCTTGTCCTACTAACCTACAATGTGGAGAAACTACAGAAGAAAGCACTTCAATGGATCCTCATCAGCCTCCATTATTAGTTAACACAAGATATAAAAAGCGTATCTTCAGTTTTGTATGAATAGGGCTTCAATTAAAGAGCTTTTTACATCTATATTTCTATACTAACATATAAAGCTGAAGAGTTTGTTTGTTTGAACACGCTAATCTCAGGAACTACTGCGCCGATTTGAAAAATTCTTTTTTCGTTGGATAGCCCATTAATCCAGGAAGGCTTTAGGCTATACAACATCACGCTGCGACCAATAAAAGCAGAACATATAAAAAAACAAATATTAATCCTTATCCAAATAAATTAATAGTATTTAATTTTGAACAAAATTGTCCTTGACATCACTTAATTTCAATTAACATCTTATAAGATACTACAATTTTAAAATAACTCTTTTGGGGTTCAAATAAAATGTTCAAATGACTAACTCCACGTAAACGAAGTCGCGGGCGGCCGCTAGTTAATAATATAATCAATTCATTATTCACAAAGTACTGTTTGACACCTGTCAGTTCGTATATTCATTCAAGAACATAGTTTTTGCATTGGATAGCTCACTAATCCAGGAAGGCTATATAACATCACGCTGCGAGCAATAGGAGCAGAGCATAACAAAAATTTAAAATGTATGCTGTATATTTCAGGGTTAAAATAAAATGTTCAAATAACTCCACGCGAACGAAGTGGCGGGCAGCCGCTAGTATAATACGAGTATATGCAGGTTTCAGTACTTCGCCCACGGTTATTTGCAAGTCTTGGGGGATTTCGCTTTATTTCGCGTTCGTTAGGGTTCTTGTTTGTGATCGTTTGTTGATGTAACAGCCATTCTGTCGGCATCATTCACGTTGTCAAAATAACGTAATGAATAGGGTTCATCAGGGTTTTCATGACGTAAATATACATTTTTCTTGTAAATATACGTTATTTATTTGGTGCTTTGGATTCTTTTGACGGCCGAGACAAATGGTATGGCTTATATAGCGTTTCGTATGTCTTCAACGACTTTCGAAGTTTGACATAAGCTTTTCGTAAACTAAATTAAAATTCTGGTAAAGGTTTAGGTTTAGTTGCTCCATAGACAGTTTAGACGCGATTATAAACATCGCTACTAAAAATACGCCAATTATTTACGTTGGCGCTGACTAATGAGCTTAACGAAGATGTATCTTTAATGTATTCGTATGTAGCTATCCACTTATAGGTCTTCATTTTCTAGTGGTGGCATCATTCCTATTTCACAAAGCTTAGATTTTAACAGGCTCACGACATACACTAACCCAATAATTGAAATCATTGCCAAATGTAATCCTCAGCCATCAATCTTTTCCAAACTTCCACAAACTGTTAAAATTCAAGCTCCTCTCAAATTAAACTCCAAGGTGTTAGAAAAATACTATAAATAATCTGCTTATAATCAACACCGGCCGATAGATGGCGTTAATTTAAAGGTCGTAGGTACTTTATGCTTGGATTTAATGAGACACATCTGGGTCGAGGCTGGACGAGTATTTTGGGACTATTGTGCAACAGTTTTGATTAAGTGTTCATAATTTAATATTAACTGGAAATATGGCAATTTAATTGCAATGAAATTGTAAGGATTTGACCTGACCTCACTTGGTTAGGAAATGAAGGTGGTTTAGCTGCGACCTGTTGAACTGAGTGATGTCATTAATATTTTCAGCGATAAAAAGATGGATGGTTGAGATGGCTGGTCTTCGTTGGTGCCTTCGGGGATGCGTGGGATGTTATAAAAGATAAATTGGTATGTTCTATATTATATTATGTCATATATAATATCGGAACGATAATATAGGTAACTAACGATTTAAATAACTGTATAATAGGACACATGACTTTAGTGAATATCTAAACCGATGGGCCAATTAGACGACACAGTTGGCGTAGTGGTTAGGTAAATTTTCTTTACGAGACCATTATAAAGGTTACAGTCAATTCGTGTAGTACACTATGGTAATACTAAACTTTCTAAGTATATCTTGGACAGCAATGACTGATTACAAGGTGAAGGAAAACATTTTGAGGAAACCTGGACTTTAAGTCTGAAATCGCCAACCCGCATTGAGCAAGCGTGGTGATTACGCTCAATCCTTCTCTGTTTGAGAGGAGACCTGTGCCCAGCAGTGGGACGATAAAAAGGTTGATGATGATAAATATGGTAATACGTGGAAAACAAATTTAATAACATAATTACGTCATTATTACATGAATTAATTGTGTCATCGAAAGTGTATCTTCGTGATTGTGTTTATTAATTGCATTGCGTTAAGTGTATGCATTCTAATAAGAGTATTTATAGTGTTCACTTTACCAAGTAAAGTGAACCAATTGAATATCTAATAATATTTCTCAACCTCATATTGTCTCAAATATGTGTCTTTAAGCCAGTCATTGTATTAATTTCGAAACAGTACTACATTTATGTCGCATAATTTCAGTATTTCTAAAGAAGCCATACGGATTAGAGCCTACCTTTTCAAAGTCCTGTCACAAAGGACATCAAAGAGTTCGGTTATTTCTAAGGGTCCTCAAAGAAAACAAAACACAAACGGGGCATCATAATTTAATGTTCAGTCATGCTTACAGATGCTCACAATCAGCTGTGCGTTCGTAGTGCGTTAGGTCCCAAGCTAGTCCCCTGAGTTAGCCCAGAAGTCTACTTCCTCTTCCTCCTCTTCAATTACCTCTTTAGTCTCAGTCGTCTCTTCCTCGAAGGAGTTGAGTTTGGGAACGTCTTTCAACATCGGCTTTGGCTCTGCATTGTCTTCGGAAGCCATGCTGCCCACTGATGCTTCCACGCTCCATTGGTCACTCCTTCTCTCCCTCGAGTTTTCCCTCGATCGACTTCTGGAATAAGAACGCGCTGATATATTTGGAGTGCTTCCGAACCCTGCCACTTTGCCGTCTTTATTCATACGCTCGAACTCGGCTTCCTCGAGTGATGTGAACATCTTTAGTTCTTCCTCGCGGGACGCTCGCGACTCTTTGGAAGAATTCGACGACGAAGAGTGACGCTTTCTAAAACTCCGTCGTCTGCCACTCGGGTCGCTTCGTTGTAATCGTCGGTACTTAATCCCATCAAGAGATCTTAAACAAATTCATAACATATGAGTATATAGTACAGATGAGGTGAATGGATATGTACCATGATTTAGCTTTCTACTCGTGCTATGGTGGTGTCCAGATGAATGGTGATCACACGTGGCAATGGGACGCAGCTAAGTCACTACCGAACTGTAAGCATGAGTGTCTACATGGTAGATGGATCTGCTGGTAACAATGGATATTAACCTGAGGAAATCTTCGTTGTATTCGCCTTTTTTGTCATCGTCGAATGATTGGAAATGTATTTCGGGCAGTGTTTGCGAGGTGCGGGTGGGACTCAGTGGTCTGTAATGCCATGTCAGTTTCTCGTCGGCCCCATCTTCCTCCTTGCTGTCAGGCTCGACAATATTTGAAGTAAAGCTGTTGTGATTTGAATCTGAAATAGTTTCACGAGGCGTAGGTGATCTGTTTCTTTGACCGACACTGATAGACCCTGGGGAGTTCGTTAGAATGGTTTTCGTTTTCGACGGACTGTACCTGTCGCTTCTGTTGTCTTCGTTTGATTGGCTCTCGAGCGATTCCTGTCCGAAGCTGGAGATTTTCGTAGAGAACAGTATGGCGGTTGAGTTCGTGTTGTCACCGTAGTACTTGACAGCGGCCGATTTTAGTTTTCCATTTTCATCCTCTGTTAAACATAGGTATCCCTGGCCGCATTCTTTGTTCCAATCCGCTGCGGAGGTTGAATTGGTCGCTTTTCTAAGTTGGCTGCTGTAGAACTCGACGAGTTCTTGTATGTCCGGGTGGTCGCTGGGTACGACGCCACTGAGTAAGTGTTTCAAACACTCGATTACTTCATGAGCGCCTGCGTACGAGATAACGACAGACAGCAGGAGTCCCATTTCAATGTCCTCGAACAAACACAGCTTTTCAAACGGAATGGAAAAGGGGCAC
Organism: Sesamia nonagrioides; assembly: GCA_017933935.1. NCBI lineage: Eukaryota > Metazoa > Arthropoda > Insecta > Lepidoptera > Noctuidae > Sesamia > Sesamia nonagrioides. The sequence continues at coordinate 149,462 of JADWQK010000307.1, read as the reverse complement.
TTTTGAAAAGGGTCTCGAGGGAGCGGGATGGTGCAGCGCTATTACGCTGAGGCAAGATTTGAACAACTGAAATTAAAGTGTAATAGTTGCCAAACGTTTGTCTCCCGATATAGAATTCATTTGGCGATGTGGCCAGACATTAGCTTTATGTCTCGTTCGATCATTCGGCCGAAGGTCGAGGCTTTACGAGACTATAAAAATGTTTCAGGCCGTGATTGATTTGTTAGCCCGTGTGATTGTAGATGTAGTGAGTTATTGGTAACGTAATATCGACTCACTTTGTTGGTGATTTAGGATGAATGCGTTTCATTGCAGTTCCTGTGATGTTTCAAATAATAAATCAACTACGACTTAGTACAGCGCCGGGGAGTGGTTTCTATTTATGATGTTAACCAAGATTATGGTTGTTGACGTTGATTTCGACATGTTAGAGATTTTGATCGATACGCTAAGTGCATCAGATATTGAGACAGCAGCATGATTTATTGTATTCATAACTTTAAACTACGTAACTTAATGATAAGTAGAGTAGAAGAAAACAGGATAACAAACCATCTTATCTGATTTTCCTTGTTAAAAGACGTGGTTACAGTCCTGATCCTAGTTTCGCAAACTTCTCAGGACAAATTAGTTTCAAAGTTTATGCCGACGATCGTAACCTCTTAGGATTTTACTAGCATTTACTCATTATACACTACCTGACTGGTAACGTTACTTAAGTAAAGTAATTAGTAGTTCTTTAGGTCAAACAGCGATGCCTTTGTTTTACTAATCTTCCCATTTTAGCCGATGACTAATTGCTATTGTTGCCAAATCTTTAAGTGACCGCCAAAGGCGCTAGAAATACGTAATTTTACGACACTTGTGCGGTTACTAGAATAAGTTATTGTCCCTTAAAGGATATTAAATAACTAAACCCGATCTTATAGCATTTATTGGCCGTAGAACAATCTAAAGATAGCTCAAAGCTGTCAAATGGCTTAGCTTTGTTATGGATAAACTAAATATTGGTGCCGGTTAAGTGAACTGTATTATTGTCTTTTTGAGAAATAAAGATTCTTTAAACAACTAAATTTAGGATCAGTGCATTTTTTTCTTACTAATTCATTAAAGACAGAAGATAGATATTAATTTAGTCATAGCTTAATCTTTCTGACTGACCAACCTTTAGACATCATCATCATCATCAACCTTTCGTCCCACTATAGGGCACAGGTCTCCTCTCATACAGAGAAGGATTGAGCGTAATCACCTCTTGACATATATTGTGATAAATACTTTGAGTTTAACGTTAAAAATAGGCTGCTAGCCGAATTTATTAAAACGTTGATGTTTTTAACTAACTATCACAGGTAAAGAAGATGACGTATCCAGAATCTCTTCATCTGGAGAGGACCGAAAAACGTTTCATATTTAGATATTGTAATCAATTCACATTAAGTCGTGGTGGCCTAGTGGTTAAAACACCAGCCTCTCAAGAATGAGTACTTTTCTAAAGTTATATGTACTTTCTAAGTATATCTTTGACACCAGTGACTGAAGGTGAAGAAAAACATCTTGAGGAAACCTGGACTTTATAAGTCTGAAATCGCCAACCCGCATTGAGCAAGCGTGGTGATTACGGTCAATCCTTCTCTGTATCAGAGGAGACCTCTGCCCAGCAGTGGGACGATAAAAAGGTTGATGATGATGATGATGAATCAATTCACTATTATCTAATGTAGCGGTACCTACAAACGTCACATGCGAGCAACGCTTCATATTGACGTCACAAGAATTCTACATCTCGCAAGCAGAGTTTACCGAGCAACTAGCATACATATATCGTACAACTTCCCAACATCAACCGTTGGGCAAGTGCCCGCCAGACAAAACAGCCTGATGAGTAAACTTTGCTCTTTTTTCCTCATGCCTCCACATCTATACTAATATATAAAGCTGAAGAGTTTGTTTGTTTGAACGCGATAATCTCAGGAACTACTGGTCTGATTTTTTTTCTGAAAAAAATCTTTTTGCGTTGGACAGCCCATTAATCCAAGAAGGCTTTAGGCTATATATAATCACGCTGCGACCAATAGGAGCGGAGCATAACTAACTTCACGCGAACGAAGTCGCTGGCGGCCGCTAGTCTAATATAATTAAGGTTATAGTAATTTTAGACATTCTCGCGGTGGTATTTTGCCAGATAGTTTTCAGAAGAAATGATAACTTTCACGCAAAATATGACGCTGCTCTGAAAAATTCACCTGTGTAAGTAAATAACCTTGAACTATTAATAACTATTTCCAATAAGTCGTGACGTCACTTTCTTCTTCTCAACAATGCATCGGATCTCTCGTTAATATAATAAAAGATGCCAACTGTATCATCACATAAACTGCGTGGGTTCGATCTTGACATTGAGGCACTGGAATGCTGGAAATAATGTTTCCGGCATTTAGTTTCAGGTGTTACAATTTTGTGAACTCTATGGTAGTTTTTGGAATGAAGTACAGAGTCCATGCTTTTCTTATTAGTTTTTTTTTTATTTTTTATTAATGGTAAACTAGCGCTTGACCCGTTCACCGCAATCCCGCATGATAGTAAGCAGTGATGCAATCGTTGATGGTAAAGCGCGATAGTTTGTGTTTGAAGTTTTGAATTGATCTGTTTGTTAATTCTTCACACTAAAACGGCTGGACCAATTTTGATGAAATTTGGCACATTTTATAGACGGAATACTTTTATCTAGATATTCTCTAGAGGATAAGAATGTGGTGAAGCCATGGGGTGCAGCAAGTACGAGATAATTATTATTAAATAAACAAGTACTTAAACCATTTAAAGTTAATTGTAAGTAAATTATGTAACCAAAATTATTTTCTGAAAATAGCCCTCGGTGGTAGGCCATAACATCGGCTGCCCGCAGAAGTTACCACCCACCAGACAAAGTCTTGCCGCCAAGCGATTCGCCGTGTTCCGGCTGATGTCTGGTGAATCCGTATGGAGGAAGGGTCTGAGCAGTTGTGTTGCGATGTGTGCCGGGTACGATGCGCCAAATGATGTTGTGTCGGGAGTTTGATCGTGGAGGGTCACCAGATCAATCTCCCTCTGGCGCAGCATCGTTGGTCGTGTTGTTGGGTTATACATTGCATCACCTCGCCCAACTGCCGTCTACCTTCCTATTCACTCAGTTTTTTTGAGTGAATAGGCACTTCATAAACTAGCGCGCTTTACCATCAACGATTGCATCACTGCTTACCATCAGGTGGAATTGCAGTCAAGCACTAGTTTATGATTATAAAAAAAACTAGGTATGCAATTTAAATTTAGTTCTATTCAGACTGAGCTTCTTATATAACACTTGTGCTCAGCTCCGGAAAACATCTGTTCTTAATCAGCGAATTTAAAATATTCACTATTTACTGGTTGGTACTATATTAATAGCAGGTTACTCATGTCAATATTTTGGGATGGGCTGGTGCTATTTCGAATTGTCAGAGAATACAATAAGAAGGTTTATCTAATCCTACTAACATTAAAAACATGAGTTTGTATGAATATACATAATTACATTTAATAGATATGTTTCATCATCTCGAGCGTTAATCCCAGTCGTATCCGAAACTTTTGCAGCTTTGGAGTCTGGGGTCCGCTTTACCAGTCTAACTGCTGATTTTGGCTAAACTTCGATATTTTCCGTGAAGCGACTGCCGTCTGACCTCCACAACCCGAAGGCGACATCGAGGCATTGCACTTAGACCAATTGTTGGACTTTGAGGGCTTCAACAACCCGTAACGACTGCTATTAGATGTTCGTATGGCAACCGGGACCAACAGCTTAACGTGCTTTCCGAGGCACGTCCGGACCAGTGCAAATATTCATATTTATGCATACAAATATTTGCACTGCGCGGGGATCGAACTCGCGCCGCCTGGCGCAGCGGCCGCGTTCGCTACCGCTAAGCCACGGAGGCTGTAAATTTAATAGATATGTTTGTTACGCAGAAACTTCGGAACCGATTTGAATGAAATTTGGCACACAGATGATTTACTGCAAGAATTAACATGTTATAGTTTTTTTAGAACAGTGGTAGTCTAGTGGTATTAGCCGCGATTTATTAATTTTAATCATCGTTTATGAATAAACCCCAACTATGGTTTATTCATAAACGATGATGATGGTAAATAATCGCTAATCACTAGTTAACTTTGCAAGTTTATGAATAGAGGGGATAGTGAATTCTGATTCAAAATTTATTGTTAGCCGAGCCGTTGCGATATTTTACAGAAAATACCTACAACTAATCCAAGCAATTAACAATTTTCAGGTCCATTACCAAGCGAATTAGCCGTGAAATAGTCCCTAACAAGTCACACTCAAGTGTCATCGACCTTTGAGTAATTAAAAAAAAATGTTGCACACGTAACCAACGTTTTTAAATTTTCAAACTTGGAACACTTCAGAACGGAATGTTTTCTTTAAACTACACGTTTACGTCGTTTTGTCAAAATGCCAGAATTATTTTATAGATATACCTATTCAATAATAATGTCTAATTTACTTTTTTATATTGTCATGGCGTAAGATTAATAACAACAAGTGTGCTTTACGATTTTATTTGATATTTGATTTACTTAGTTTATTTATTTGACTCATAATGTATATATTGAGATCTTTTTGAGGCACAATTGGGAGAAGTTCAGATCATGTGATATAAGTTTATTGAGGTAGTAAACCAGTATCAATTAATATCAATGTAATATTATATCAATGTTTGCAAACGTCAAAAATGTATGATTAAACAATCGCTAATCACTAGTTAACTTTAAACAAGGTTTATGAATAAGGGGGTTTATGTTTTCAAATTACAGTAGGTACGGGAGGACAGGATGAGCCTGTCAACAAATATCAAAGCCTGTAGTCAATGTAACATGGCTTCATAACGAAACGAAACCAAACCAATCAATAACGAAAACGATTCGATTTCGTTTCGTTATGAAGCGATGTTACATTGGCTAGGGCCCCTGGGCCTGTAGCCAATGTAACATAACGAAAACGATTGACCACACGACGCGATAAATCACGTGGTCAATCGGTCCCGCCATTGGTTGGTTTGGTATTCGATTTCGCTTCGCTACGAAGCGATGTTACATTGGCTACAGGCCCTGGTACCTACTTGACAGAGGAAAATATGGTCTACAGATCTAAAGGCTTAATAAATTCGCACCAGGGCAGAGGTGTTGGTAGATTAGGTGTTGAAGCTTTAAGCTGAAACGGAAACATTAGTGGCACGTCACATTTGAACGTAAGCAGTGACAAGTTGGCAGCTCCCCGGTCAGATATTCACAACAACACATTTGCTGATGATGTGCGGTAATTGCACATTCCTGTCACTTCAGGTAATTAACGACGGGGAACTTGTCCTGCATGCGATGGTTATAGCTTTGATGTCGACCACTACCAATCATGGTGACTGATTTATCAAACATAGGTGACAAAGGAAAAGACAAGCGATGAACGAACCGCATGATAGTAAGCAGTGATGCAATCGTTGATGGTAAAGCGCGATAGTTTGTGTTTGAAGTTTTGAATTGATCTGTTTGTTAATTCTTCACAATAAAACGGCTGGACCAATTTTGATGAAATTTGGCACATTTTATAGACGGAATACTTTTATCTAGATATTCTCTAGAGGATAAGAATGTGGTGAAGCCATGGGGTGCAGCAAGTACGAGATAATTATTATTAAATAAACAAGTACTTAAACCATTTAAAGTTAATTGTAAGTAAATTATGTAACCAAAATTATTTTCTGAAAATAGCCCTCGGTGGTAGGCCATAACATCGGCTGCCCGCAGAAGTTACCACCCACCAGACAAAGTCTTGCCGCCAAGCGATTCGTCGTGTTCCGGCATGATGTCTGGTGAAGCCGTACGGAGGACGAGTCTGAGCAGTTGTGTTGCGATGTGTGCTGGGTACGATGCGCCCAATGTTGTTGTGTCGGGAGTTTGGTCGTGGAGGGTCTCCAGATCAATCTCCCTCTGGCGCAGCATCGTCGTGTTGTTGGGTTTAACATTGCATCACCTCGCTCAACTGCCGTCTTCCTTCCTATTCAGTCAGTTATTTTTTTTTTAATTATTATAAACTAGTGCTTGACTGCAATCCCGCCTGATGGTAAGCAGTGATGCAATAGTTGATGATAAAGCGCGCTAGTTTATTAAGCCCATTCACTTAAAAACCTTAGTGAATAGAAAGGAAGACGGCAGTTGAGCGAGGTGGTGCAATGTTAGGTCCGTATTACAGAACGTCACTCAAAACTCAAGCCCTACTTAAGTCTCGTTTCAAGCCATTTGATTGGTTGAAACTAGTTTTAAGTAATGCTTAAGCAGAGATCAATGCTTGAGTTTCGTTCCGGAATACGCACCTTAGACCCAATAACACGACCAACCATGCTGCGCCAGAGGGAGATTGATGTGGAGACCCTCCACGACCAAACTCCCGGCACAACAACATTTGATGCATACTGCTCAGACCCGTCCACCGAACGGCTTCACCAGACATCATGCCGGAACACGACGAATCATTTGGCGGCAAGACTTTGTCTGGTGGGTGCTAACTTCTGCCGGCAGCTGATGTTATGGCCTACCACCGAGTAAATTTGACATAGAAACACAATTTCCAAACTACAGCAGCCATTTCAAAGCCATTATTCTTAACACAAGTACGTAAGACTCTCTCATTTAGGCACAACATACATCTAATTACGGAGCAGTGACGTCGTCGTGACGTCAGACGGACCGTGTGGAAAGTGTGGGCGAGCATTTAAGCACAAGACGTCTGCACTGGAACGCTGGATGCGCGGGCGCTGTTTTCAGCGCTTTTTGTCTAAATAGTTCTGTTATCTAAGCTTAGACTGTGGGTGGGGCTCGATTCATGAAAACTTGAGTTGTTGAGAAAAATAAATGTACTTTCTGTAGTTACGTTTTTGCGTCAGTCGTGGTGGTCTAGTGGTTAAAACACCAGCCTCTCAAGTATGAATGTGCGGGTTGGATTCTAGGTCAGGCAAGTACCAATGTAACTTTTCGAAGTTATATGTACTTTCTAAGTATATTTTGGACACCAATGTCTGTTTACAAGGTGAAGGAAAAAATTGGGAGGAAACCTGGACTTGAGGACTGATCAAGCGTGGTGTTACGCTCAATCCTTCTCTGTACGAGTGGAGACCTGTGCCCAGCAGTGGGACGATACAAAGGTTGATGATGATAATGATGATGAAGACGTTTTTGCGTAATTATTCGCTTAACGACATGTGCTGTGTGAGTTACGTTAAAAGAATATAAAGTCATTAAAGATCTTCAGAATCATTATCTTTGCTAAATATTTCTGATACAACGTGGCAACTGGCAATGATATTTTTCATGACAGCTAGAACTGGGTCACTACACACTCGTAGTAAATGATGCTGTCCTCTTGTGGCTAAACTTGTACTGATGACTGAGGATGACCTATAAACATCATCTGGAATTTCAGAAATAAAAAAAAAGAAATTAAACAGTAATGAAACAGAAATACACAACAACTGACTTCTACGGCCCTTTGGATGTCTATATGGTTGTTTTCCACCAACCAGTATTGAAGCCGGAAACTATCCCACGGAACCTATTGTATTCAAGCTACCCCAAACTGTCAGATATTTCCAATCAACCTTGAGCCTTAATGCTTTGGAGATAAAGTTGATAATCTAATAAGGAAATCTGACAGATTATAGTAGCTTGATGTGCTGTCGTGTGTACTACACAGGTTACACTTAATTACTTATCCCTGTGTAGGGTTGCCATACGTGCGGAATTTTCCGGACATGTCCGGTAATATAGTGCTTTCTCCGGAATGCGGGGGGAATGCTAAGCCGCCAGGAATTTCTACAATTTAAGTAAAAACCAAAATAAAAACATTAACAAAACATAAATAAAAAAAAATATGAATGAAGGTTGGCGCGGCCGTGTAAAATATTCAATTTTTTTTTTCTCTTTACACATACACGATTTATTGCGAAGAAATCCGGAAATTTCAGCCGATGTCCGGAATTTGCTCCAAAATTTAGATTTTTCGATCTGGGAACCCTATCCCTGTGCAAATTTAATCTAATCTGGAAAAGATTTGCTTTCGTGTGTATTGCAAAAGTTGGTAGGAATTCGAAACATATCCCGTTACTATGGATTTAGTATACGTACGAATACATATTCAAATCCTATAGACGTAGATATTGATAGTGGCTTCTGGGTGGAGTGGGTGAGTTGGAATTTATCGTAAGTTATTAACACTGACTGCCAAACAACAGACACAATAAGAAAATGGTTAGCAGAGAAAGTCAATTTTAGAAAAAATACCTTCGCTCGTCAAGTCAACTTTAGAAAAAATACCTTCGCCCTCATGCCTTACAAAAAAATTGCTCATACCTATTTTGACGGAGGTAAATTTATTGATAACCCACGAAAAATGTATACACTAAGGCGATTAACTCATGCGCAGAATTCAACATAAAATAGCCCTGTGTAAAATAAGGATTATTTTTATAGCTGCAAGCTTGAAGACTCTGGAATTGTTCAGCAGAGGAATATCATTGGCTGATCATAATAGAAGCATTTTGTAAACAAGTCAAAATACATCACTATGTCTACCGTCTTCAGTTTGTCAAACACACCACTACGCGCTACGCCGCCGCGGTCGGTAAATATACTTTAAAACATAAACATTGCGTAAATGCTTGTTTTTCTTCTTTTATTATAATTATCTATGGATTATTATTTGTCTATGAAAATACTGGCTGGTTTTAGAATTTCATGAGCTTAATAATACTCTTTGCACTGTAAACATTTAGTTGCTACCGAAATCCATTTTAAATTAACCAAAAAAAAAAACTTTAAGGAATTCCTGATTTAACTGCACGGTTAGCGTAGTGGTTAAGCTTTCATTGACTGCAGCGCTGCGTGTCGCGCGTTCGATTCCCGCACAGAACAAATATTTGTACGATCTACAAGTAGTTATTCTGGGTCGGGAGTTATAATTATGTTTGTAAATGTACCCACGATACGGGAGAAATTCCTAGGGCAAAGTAAAAAACAAAAAAAAAATAATTTTGAAACTTTATAAAAAAAATATTAGCAAAATTATCGCGGATAAAGTATTACACATAAAATTTATTTTAAACAAAGCGACATTATATCAACCATGATTAAAAATACTAGTTCTAAAAAAATAATACAAGATTTGATGACAGAGACTCTAAAACGAATTTTGTTTTTCTAGAACCACAAATCCGGAAACATTCAAGAGTGATGATTTTAATTCACACCTGCCCACAACAAAATCCTGAAAAACCATTGCACAAATATCTACAACTGAAGGTTAACCTACCACAAAAATAGTTCAATAAATGAAGCCAAACAAAGATGCTTCTATAAAACTCCCTTACGAATTCAGCCCATAATCCCGTTTACCTAAATATCTTGAAACATCGGTGTCAAAGGCAAGGCCGCAGTGAAAGTAACGGCCGAGTACGGCTCTGGGAGGCGCGCGCCGAAACCCGACACCGGAGTGACGTCACCCGCGGGCCGTGCGCAAGAGACGCGCGGTAGACGAAAGGGAACCAGGGGAGGCGGAAAATGGAAGAAAATATTTACAATAGAATTTCGAAAAGTTACTGTGATTTTTTGGGGGTATTTACGGGCGATAAGAGATGCAATAATTTCGACATTTTGTTGAATAAAAAGGCGTTTGCTTGTCGACAAGATAATGAGCATACAGCATTTTAATATATTAAAGATCTGTCTGTCATGCTGTAAAATATTATAGAGTAATTTATTCTATTCCGTCAGCAATTTTCTATTCATACCTATCTAATAACCGAGACTAACCGACATAGCCCGAAGAACTGCAACACTTAAGTGACAGTAGGCCGGGCACATTGCCTGTAGGACCGATGCCCTATGGAGCCGACGGGTGCTCGAGTGGGGAACACGGACCGGAAGTCGCAGCGTGGGTAGGCCCCCGACAAGGTAGACCACAGGTGGACCGACGAACTGGTGAAGGTCGCGGGAAACCACTGGATGCGGGAGCCGCAGGACCGGTCGTCGTGGAGAGCCTTGGGGGAGGCCTATGTCCAGCAGTGGACGTCTTTCGGCTGAAATGATGATGATGATGACCTATCTAATCTTAAGGATGATACAGACAATTGCTACGCGACACTAATAAAACAATTTTTATGAAAATTTCACATAATATGATGAACGAAAATCGCAATTCTTTATCAGAATTCCAATTGGAATAAAAAGTCAGAACAAACTTTACATAACGAAAGGTAGAAAGCCTCATAAATTGTAAATGAGTGTGATTTAAAAAATCGAGTATTACTACTAGTTTCATTGATGTTACGCCCACCTGAACTGAATGAGCGTAGTGGCAGCCGTTGGGCATTCTCTAGACGATTTCGTGAAGGATGGAGGTTTGGTGCTGAACAACCTTTTTTTTATAAATCACAAATTAGTGATGCAATCGTTTATGGTAATGCGCGCTAGTTTATTAAGAGCCTATTCACTCTAGCCTTGATGAACTTAAATTGTATTCCGACGGAAACACCGCCGCTGGCAAATTGTTCCAGTCCTTTGATGTACACGGTATAAAAGACGAGCCGAAACGCTTTGTTCGGATCGTTGTGGAACTCGCCGTCCGATGATGGAACGGAGATGGAGGAATTAAATCATGCAATTCCCTCGCACACTCTCCAAAATGCATCCTATAGAACACCGACAGGCTGGCTACTCTTCGCCTGTGCTCCAGGCTTTGAAGACCGTTTTGAGCCTATTTCACATATACTTTTACTTTTTTTTTATTTTTACCTATTTTATCATGCCTCATCCTATTTCAAGTCAAACAAATATCAACTTTAATGCAACGACTATTAAGTTGAACACAAGCTCACTAGTGTGACAGCCTGGGCGTCCATAAGGCTTTCCGACTCCTGTCAAAAAATAAATAAATAATAGGACATATAATTTTCCCACTACCCTCCTGAAAGTCTCAAATGTCCGCAAGGGAACCTTATCACCCACGTTTAGTACTACGCATCAGAGGATTTCACAAAACTCAAAAATCTATATACAACGTGTAACAAAAAGGGTATATACATACCAAGGGCATGGCATCTTTAGATGATATCAAACGATATCTGAAATTTTCGGTTTCGTGTGTTTCTTAAAATCAAATCATAACAAACGTGACAGCACACTACATACTTTAATAACTACTCGTTACCCGTCACGTTACTTGCCAAATTCCGATAAATGTCTTCAATATCTCTGTGCGACTAGTATGATAGTAGCCTATCACAGGCGGTGTTTTTCCTCATAACTTCCTAACATAAAGAGATAGAATTAAAAAACCCTTCCAATATCGTTTGATATCATGTAAAGCTGCCATGCCTTTGTTATGTATATACCCTTTATGTTACACGTTGTATATTTAGCACTTCAGTTTACTCTAGTCTAATACTAAATTTACGTCTATTCTGATCTCTGCTTATACCATTTGATTTACTAGTTTATAGTTTCAACATTTAGAGTTGTCTGAAAGTTTATCGCATGAAATCGTCCTACGTTTTTACGTGTTGGCAGCGTACGCGCACAAATCATAGATCTTAGTATTTAACAATATATTTATGAATTAATATAAATATTTGCTTGATTGATCGTCACTATGTGCGTTTTTATTGTTTATTAATTATGTATGCTCTTTTTAGTGTATGAAATTAATTCAGTGTCTTGTTGTAGGATAATTGCTAGGGCGGGGAAGATAGAATTGTACTATGAAATGACAAGGTAAAATAAAAAGGCTTTTTAATCTGTAGAATAAATAGGACAGATTGACATTTATTTTCTAAAGAAAGGCTGTCATACGAGGTATCTAAACATGTATTGAAAAAAGAAAAATGGCCATTGTTAATGAATGAAATATTGACGACACGATTGACGCAGTGGCATAGCGATTGACTGCTTGCTTTGGGTGTGGCGGGTTTGATTCCCGCATTGAACAAATATTTGTATGGGCCTCAGCCAGGAGCATCTTAAAACGGAACCCCCTGTGGGGTACGAACCTCGGTTTAGGGTGTAGCAGGAGAGAACAGCAAGGGACGGCTGGATCGAATCAAAATATAACAAACTGTAACTTTCGATGTCTACTAAAGCTTGTTACTTGCTTTTTATCAAGATGAGACTTACACTTTGGCTCTGAACGCCAATTCTCGTAATAAGTCCAAAATCCATAAAAAATAGGGAAATCGGATGTATATTTGACACATTGAGATTTGATACTGATCTTAGAATGTGAACGTTCTTAAAATTACCTCCTCTTAGTCCCTCTGATGTTGTGCACTAGTATGCGTGACATCACAGCGGGCACATGCTAATATACAAGAGACACGAAGCCAATTCTGTTCATTTTTCTCACAGAAGAGATTCCGTGATTTTTCTTAATGTTCCTTTTTTTTTAAATATACGAGAGAAGGGAAGGTTTCATTTTTTTTTAAATGTACGACAGAATGGAAACCATTTGATTAATGTTTCTTATTATTCTTTTTTTTTAATATGCGGGAGAAGGGTAAGCCATTTGATTCATTTTTCATGTTCAGTTTTTTTTTTTTTAATTCTATTTAGTTTGTAATTTAGTTTATATTTTAGTTTACTTTGTGATCTTCTTGATGATTTGCAGTAAATGCTTCTTCTATCTATGCAACAAGGAAGCAAACATATATTTTAACAGTTGGGGTTGGTCCAGACACATGGGATGCAGTTAAAAGAGCAAGTTCTATGTAAATATAATTAAATGAAGACTAGTTTTCACAAAACGACGATTTTAGTTCGTTAAATATCGTTAACTGCATGTCTATAAGGTAACTTTCCCATTTTCATACTTTTTACGCAATTTGCGATTTTCAAGAGTTATCTCCCAATTCCTAAAATATGCACTACTTTTATGATAATATATACGAGGAAAGCTGTAGCTTTAGACGGAAGGTGAGAAAAGTATGGTAAACAACAAATTGGCAGCTCAAACAGGTGGGTCGATGACACGAGCGGAGACCAGAGTTTCGGGTCCGTATTACAGAAGGAAACTCAAGCATTGATCTCTGTTTAAACATTACTTAAAACTAGTTTCAACCAATCAAATGGCTTGAAACGAGTTTAAAGTAATGCTTGAGTTTTGAGTGAGCTTCTGGAATACGGGCCTTAGATCGCAGATCAGCTTTTATGAATGTCCCGTGGACCAAGGAGTTTGAAGCTTTTCTTCGGCGATAGGACAGGTGACAGATGCAGTTCTGTTTCTTTTTTTTATTTTTTGACAATACCAAAGACACATTATCTTTGTTTTATTTGAAAGCAACAAAAATGTGTTTGTTCTTTTTCATAGAGTTCTATGTTTTCAAAAAGAGAACATTTTTTTTTACTGATTGTCGACTCTTTGACAATTCAAAAGCCTGTGCTTAAAATAGAATTCTTGGAGTTGATGAAAAGGAAGGACGACCCTATTTCTAGCGCCGCCGTCGACTTTTTGTACATAGGGGAGGTAAATTGGTATGTCGCGATTACGTGGGTAAGTGGGACCTATGAAAGATTAAACGCATGCCCGCACAAACTCCCCAGCATACCCTTAAAATGGCCAATGAGTATCTGGCAGCCGAAACGAATAAAATAGGTCTGAAAGCGATCGCTCTAAGACCTGTCAAAATTCTGTCAATCCTTACAAAAGCTGCTGCAGGAAGTGCCCTATTAAATAGGTATCTATGATGGTCGACAACCCAACAATAAGAAATGAACCTTTTTTATAGTTGAATGTATCCATCATCATCATCATCTCAGCGTTAATCCCAGTCGCATCCGAAGCTTTTTCAGCTTTGGAGTCTGGGGTCCGCTTTACCAGTCTAACTGCTGGTTTGGCTAAACTTCGATATTTTCCATGAAGCGAATGCCGTCTGACCTCCACAACCCGAAGGCGATATCGAAGCATTGCAGTTAGACCAATTGTTGGATTTTGAGGGCTCCAACAACCCGTAACGTAACGACTGCCATTAGATGTTCGTATAGCAACCGGGACCAACGGCTTAACGTGCTTTCCGAGGCATGACCAGACCAGTGCAAATAGTCATATTCATGCATACAAATATTTTCACTGCGCGAGGATCGAACCCGCGCCTCCTTGCGCAGCGGCCGCGGTCACTACCGCTACGCCAGGGAGGCTGTCGTTGAGTTGAATGTATCCATCTGTATACATTTTTGTGAGACTGAGTACATAAATAGACAGGTCTACAGTCTACTGGTGTCTACGTGTGATGAAGATTAAACATTTAGACATGAACGAATTCCATACTTCTAAAACCAAACCCAATCTCTATAGAAATAAGCCGTCAGTCTAAATTTAAAAATACCAAGCTTTCATTACAGTCGAAAAACTAAAATTTATGCGATTTGAAACCTTGTCACTTCAGTTTTAAAGGATGGTTTGACGAAACATGGGCAGTGGTGCTAAAATGGTTTTCGCCAGAAGGCTAATTACCGATTAGTATGAAAAATTGTGTTGACTTGATAATATTGTAATTTGTTACTGATGCCAATTTTTTTAAACCATGTTCATGAGACTGACATGTACTGACGGGTAGAGGTGTTCTTAAAGCTTTGTAAATGTTTAAATAGAAGCCCAATTATCGTAATTTAAAGCGTTCAAAATGTAGTCTATAGAGGTCCACTGCTGGACAAAGGCCTTCCCCATGGCTTTCCACAATGATCGGTCTTGTGCTGCTCACATCCATAGACTTCCCACGTCCTTCACCAGGTCATCGATCTAACATTTAGGGGGCCAAACTACGCTGCATCTTCCGATCTTCTTTATCCAGAAGTAGACCTCTATAGGCTGAAGAAAGAATAAAGAAAATCTACTCACAGTCTCATCTAAGTGACACACAAATACTAATAATAATAATAAAAAGTGTTTATTTCAAAAAAAAAAAAACTAACAAAAAAAAAAAAACTTGACAAAATTTAAGAAAATTCTAGGGTTTTGGTGACAAATAGGACAGGACTGAGATCAGACTATTTATTGTTATAGCGGGAAACCGCTGCATGCGGAAAGCGCAGGACCGGTCGTCGTGAAGTTCCTTGGGGGAGGTCTATGACATAGACCTTCCCCAAGGAACTTCACTACATAGACTCTATGTCCAGTGGACGTCTTTTGGCTGAAATGATGATGATTGTTATAGCGCCAACAAAAATACATCATCCCTAAAAATGTCAACCGTCTATCTGTCACGGTTAGCTAGCCTGGTAACAGACAATGGTATCTTAGTAATAGGTTCCCGCTTTTTATTTTTTGGGTACGGATCCCTTAATACAAAATGTGGCGAAATGAAATCTCTAGAAATCTGGTGGCTGATTTGCAGGTGAGTGTAGTGAAAACGATTACGTAAGATGATTTTTTGAGACGATTCTAAAATCTCAGTAACTGCAGCTTAAAAGCCTATAAAGGTCAATATAATTTAAATGCATTAAATTAAAACAAAGAATTGTTCAAAATCAGATAATCGAAACGGAAATTGCCACCACATAAGTAGGAACAATAATAACACCAAGAAAAATAAAATAATTAAAATCACTTATTTTGGACAATAACGCCTTTGAATTTTCAAGTTAGCAAAAGTTTTCATTGATATTTATAGAAACGATTTACTAGCGCCATCTCCTGCTGAGTAGCTGAACTATGAAGAGCTTTGTGTCACAGTTAAAAGATCGAAAGCTTTCTGGGTATTTTCTTTCTGGGTTTGTTGAAAATTGATAAAGCATTTACTTCACTATTTCAACTTGAACACTGTGATTAATATAAACGCAAAATAGTAATTGACTCTAAAATAAACTGATTAGATCTGGGATTCACTTTTAATGATCACATTGTTTTTTAAATTAAACTTCGTTTAATTAAGATTAGTTAACCACATTTACAAAATTCATGCTTATTTTCAAACCACTCACAAAAACTGTCTTCTTAATTCTTCTTGTATTGGAATACACCAAAAAAACGTGGAAAATAACGCGCGTAAATTCGAATTTCGTATTCGGCCGAATATGTCACGACCGTCGCGTACCGATATGACTTTTTTTTAATATTTTTTAATTACACTGGAGACCAAGGTATAAATTAAATTCACTGGAGGCGACACGTCCTCGGTAGCTGTCGAAAGAGTATTGAGTTCACAGTTGGCGAACGCTGTCCGGTTAAGAGATGGTCCTTGTCATGTGTGTGCGTCGATTATATTTATTACATCAGCTTGTGACTATAAACAAGCTTGGAAGACAGACACATCAAAGAGATCGATCGGTATTTAGAAGATCGATAGACGGGAACATCACCTGCTCCAACGAGACACCATCCACGTCAGTAACTTGTAGGGTTAGTGTCAAAATTACTATTCACAGACAGCGAAACATCAAAAGCCCTTTTTATTTCCAGCGGTTTCACCTTCAGAATGCGGATATAACGTTTCTTTGAAATTAAACAGGATTGTTTTCGGTGTTCATTGAACACAAATTCAATTTTGTAATTCCCACTGCAAGATAGGAACGTAACTGATATGATGTATAAACATTTGCAATAATTCGTTCGTCGTAGAATATAGGCCACCACTTCAGATGCTTCCATTACGATACATTGGAAACGTTGTATAACTCATTTGATGATTCAAGTGAATTAGTAATTTAGGGTATCGAAAATGTTTAATACTCACGCTTACGACTAAAATGAACACGAAATGTAAATGAAGATAAATTAAACAACAGAACCCCACCTTGACAACTTCTAAAATATAGCGCCCGATTCAAATATCGAATGAAATCACTGACAGAACATGAAAACTTTTTTTTTTTTTGTCGGCCAAAAAGGTTGAACTAGAAAAAAGGCGTGCAAATCCGCTGCGAGTGTAAGAACTAACTAAAGTGGTAAGGTGTGAACCAATGTACAGCAGTACCTGACTAGTAAACTGTTTATTTTTGTTCTGTAACCACATACCAAACATATTTCATTCGGCTGGTTTATTGACCGATTGAAGCTTCGTTGGTGCAAATTAATCTGGGCTAAATAAGGTGTAAACAAGAATCGCTAACGTTGAAGAGAGCGTGTTGGGAGGAAAAGCAAATAATTTCACTGTTTTAGGATTTTAGTTATAACTAGCGATCCACCCCGGCTTCGCATGGGTGCAACGCTGATACTAAATACAGTACAGAAAACCTGTGAACGTTGTACGTAAAAACAGCGGCCCGCCGCTCCTGCAGCCGCCCTGGCCGGCCACTATGTCCCGTAATTTTTTAATCTGTAATATCTTCGAAAATAATCATTTAAATAATTTGCTGGGGAGTTTTGGCGGGAAGCTAAGATGAGTGCCACGCTCATTTTTCATTGGACTTTTAAATTATTTATAGTGTCGTTTACTAAATAAAAACGCGTAATTTATGCAGTAAAAAGTGCATTCAGTGAATAATTCATAAAGAACAGTGAAATATTGTAGCATAGTGGCCACATCATGGCTTTGAACCAAATCTTCCTCCGTGTTCGGTCCGCGCGGCCGTCTTTTTCGACATGAATAATTCATTACGTGACATTGGCTAAATGCACAAACCGTGCGAAGCCATAAGAGAAAGAAAGAAAGAAAAGAATAATTTGCTGTAAGGGACCATAAAGATCTTTATTAAAGCAACAATGTATGTAAGGTATTTAATTGGATGCAGATTAATGCGGTGTTTGTTAAAATCGCTTCGAAAATTAGCCATTATTTGTCGTATAAGAGTAAACGGCAATAAATGTTTTTGTGGTATATCCATAAGAGATAGACATATAACATCGCGTACTTTTCTGTAGACCTTTTCAATGTGTAGGTACAATACTTAGTAAATTATTTTGATAAATCTCGTAGGGTCTCCGCGTTTCATTGAAAACGCGGAAAAAATTAAATTATTTACGACATCACATTAGAACCCTCAAAAATAATAGTATTTCTCCACTATATAATGCATGTTATTATACACATAAACCTTTAATCATTCTATCCGTTAAAAAAACCGCATAAAAAATCCGTTGCGGAGTTTTAAAGATTTAATCATACATAGGGACATAGGGAAAGAGAAAGCAACTTTGTTTTATACTATGTAGTGATATGCACTCATGACGCCATAACTCTAAAAATATGTATGGCACAAGGATAACGCTAGTTGTTTTAGTTACAGCTTCGGTTATAAATCACCCATGTCCAAATGTGCGAAATTCAGAGCCAGATTGATTCTTCAAAATCAAAATCAAAGCATTTATTTTAAATAAACCAGTTACAGGCACTTTTGAATTGTCAGAAGGTCGGTCAGTCAGTAAGATGAAGCTAGTCGCCCATTCCAAAGAGTAGGTACCTATGGTGAAGAATGGGCAAGAAAATCCATGGACACTCTTTTAAATTTTCAAAGCTATTGTTACAATATTTGATTACATCATTCATGTTGAAATCAACCGTGTGAGAACGATGCAGAAATATATTGTACGCTGAGAGCGTCCATTATGGAAAACACACAAAAATCAATTCAGAAATTAAAATACGCCGTGGCAGCTAAGAGATGCCCGGTCCCCTCTGACGACGTCCGTTCACGAACATGACGTATGGATCAGCATCATTCAGCTCAACCATATTGAAGGGAACCTAATGACCCAACACACCACCAGGGAGACATTTGAGTGAGCATGACATACTCTCAACAGCCAGAGCACTTGCTCTGAACCAAAAAAAAATGAAAACATAATCAGTAGTCTCCACAAATTATCGACAATCCTTTTTCCACATCAACTAGCAAACCTCTAGTTGTAAAGCTCTCAACAGTTCGCTCCAAGATATGCGCTCACATGAATGAATGTGAACAGTTGGATGCATCAATAATATGTATTGTCATTAGTGCGAAACGCAATGAGTGGCACAGTTATGCATTATAATGTTAAAGGCTAAAATTAAACAGTGTTCTGCTTCCAATAGGTTTCATTTCGAGAGGAAGCATTATCTGTAGAATCATGAATTAAAATTTATTGATTTGCAAGGAGAGGTATAAATGTTCTTATGTTGAAGTTTAAACGGTATGAGTGCAGGTACATTATTATCATTACATAAACGTAACATTTCCTCTTTGTTTCTTAGTATTATGGCAACGGCCTTCTAGGTACGGCAGGACGGTATTATTCGAGAATTATTATAAGTTTTCACCTAATAGCCAACTTATTTAGTTTCTTATCATCGGATTGAGGGGCCATTTTTGTCTTTATTATTTCATAGGGGCTTTTATGCCTAGTGCAAGTTAGTCCCATCGTAGCCTAAACAACACATGGACTATGAATTTGAACAAAACTTTCGCATCGTCGCCATTTGGTTGGGATAGAATTTTATGGAACAAACATACATCAGTTCTGTCCAAATTCAGTGATCTTTTCCTACTAGAGTCATATTGGACAGAGCTTTTATCGAAATTTTAAGAACCTTCACTATTTGATTCTATCCTTCAACCTGTCAAAAATACAAGTCATTTCCCAAGATCGTTGACGAATTTTTGACATTGATTGTCGCAGCGATTTGAAGTATACTTTGAATGTATTTAAATATCGGATTTGGGATAGGTTCATGTTATGGAGCATGATCCTTTCTCCAATCCGTAACATGGGTTACGAAAAATGTTTTTCACTTTTATTCTCCCCATAGATTAGTAGTAATCATAAATATGCCATCATTAACTCCATTTTCTTCTACACACTATCGTTCTTTACTTCGGTCCTCCTTCTGTCTCTCCATCACACAATTGCTATGATATACTGCACTAACCAGTTAAGCGTTTGAAGCGTTTAGAACTGTCATTTGTTTATTACTTCGGTGGACAGCGCATATCGTCGTAAAACTTATTGTTGAATAAACCTAATAGAAATAAAGTAACGCTTCGCTGTCAAGACTCATTAAAATTGTAGTTCAATAGCACATAGTTACGCTATTTGACTTCTGTTACGTTGAATTAGTTTTATGAACTATTTCTTCACGGATTGGTTAAATTATTATTCTGGTCTGCTGAAAATTGTTGCTTTTCAACTGGGGTTTTGGAGATGGACCTTACCAGGATAGATTTGAAATAAGATTAGTGCAATACTTAGGTGTTAAGGATCATTATAAATGATACTGCCATGCTGTAATCAAGCTATTCCTGACATCTAGAATTTCAAAACCTTTCTTCTTGCCACAAGCCAATACAACTACAGATTTAAATTATATCTGTATCATCTGTTATTGTTCTGTCTCAATCTGTATGTTTAAATTTTATAAAAGAAATTCAATGTTAATTTTTTTTTAAATGACAAATAAAGTTTCTGTCTTCCTAAATATCTAATCCAAAAGGATAATGGCTATATCTAGCCAAAAGACCATAGTTCAGGCCATATTACAGACACTTGTTACATAATGCCCTGGCAAATGTCAGGCCGTCAGATTGCCGGTCTTAAGACAGGAATAGACCACGTGATGTGTTTTATTGTCTATTTGGAATACGTCGCGACTAATCGTTAGTGCTGCTAAGTATTAATACCACCTGTATTAATAATATTTAGGGCGGGGATCTTTGTATTTAGCTGTGGGCGTTGTTGGAAAAGATTTGAAAGCAATATTATATTTTTCGTAGATATGAGTACTTAACTGAAAAATCGTTCAGAAAACATTTTACGAACTTTTACTTAAGGCTCATCGGATTATAAGAAATATAGTATGAAATGATGCATTTATTTTAAGTCATTGTCTATGCTGAATGGTAAAACTCTGATAAAAAAAAACTGCAACTTCGCATCGCGGTTAGACCAATTTTTAACGTCTAATTGTAAGATGGTGTGATAGCTAAAGGTGTTTTCCGAAGGAAACCAAATTAATTTGACAAATGTGGCAATTTATTTCTTGATCAGGTATTTATTTTTTGTAACGTTTGAAATATCATTACAATCTGTCAACGTCTAACCACGTACATTGAAAACAGCTGTTCATCAACAAGTAAGTATTCCGAGTCCAGAAAAAGAAAATTGATGAATACGATTTGCTCCCCATTGAATAACGATAAACGTTATAAAGAATTCCAGAAAGTCGGCCTTAGTTACAGTTACATTCAATGACCACATTAAAAAACATGGCAGTACTAATATAGGCTAGTTAGTAATATAGAAATAGGTATAGGCCGGACTCTGAAATATGATGTTTAGATTTTCAATTCTTTTTAAACTTAAGTTACCACTTACCTCATCACAAGCATGGCACCTAGGCTTCAATCGTTCAGCATAATGTCGGACGCAGTACAACCGTCCGTCTAACGCACAGTACGCTAGTTCGACAAGTAGCTCGTCACATTCTGCACACGAGAAGCATGTTGGGTGGAAGTATGCCTACAATAAAGTAAAAATGAAAGAAAACGCAAAAATATAAAACATTCAATTTAAAACTTCCTACTAACAGCGACATCTATTATGGAGTAGCCAAACTAACAGTTGCATTGTGAACTCTTCGTAATGTTTTATGACCAATCATAGATGGCGCTGTTATGAAAAATACTTACTTCTTCACCTATTCGCGGCGCTTGAACGGTAATACTTCCACTTCGAATAGCTTTATTGCATCCCGCACAATCAACTGATGCACCGTGATATTGACTAGCGACGCCTGAAACAAATTTTCCTACATAAAGCAAATATAAAAACATTCCACTATTTGCCACTAGATGGCACTGTCTTAAATGTATGTAAGGCTTGTTACCAATGTCAAGTGCAATTTCATTCCTAGCCGCGACGAAGTCTTCATATTGTTTGCGGTGGTTTTCGTCAATATGTCGGCAATGTGCTAAGGAGAGGTCTTGTTTTGGTAACTGAGTGGCTAATGCTCTAGTTCGCCATGCCCTCCATGCTGCTGCGCCAGTGGCGCCTCCTAAGCCGGTCGGTGCGCGCTCTGCTAACGACGTCCAATACAGTTCAGTCTGGAAAGAAAAAATAGTTTATTCTTTCCTCTTTTCCTACAACCTTATCAATAACCAATTTACTGCTTTTAAATTACCGATGCACTATTGGTATAGTGCATCGATAATTCATCATGCCATCAGCATTCATCAGCCAAACAATTTACAAGCAATGTACCCACCATGATAGATGACCTATTAATATCTATACCGTATAAATATGCAACCTTAGCGGACCCCAGACTCCAAAGCTTCGCATGCGACTGCGATTAACGCTGAGATGAAGTGAAGTACCGTATAAATATGCAAAGTGTAAAGGTACAACAACAATCTCTAATTTTTTAAAAAAAGTAATACATATATATTATACATATAGCATTACTGCGGCAGGCTAATGAACCCGAGGATGGGTTGATAAGGACAACGATATTGGACAAAGAATTAGTAGATTTCATTACTAATTATAATTATTTCGACGACACGCAGCTGCCTGTTCAGTCAAAAATACTTGATTGAAAGAACATTAAACTATTTTACATATGTCAGCTAGACTTATAACAACTTGGAGCTCCCTTTCAACCCCTGATAATATAACGTTCTCACCTGCTTGGCAGTTAGCCCTGGCGGGCTGTCGTAGGAGTGGTGGTTGATCTTGGACTCCCGCAGCCCGAGCCGGTCGCGCACGGAGCCGAGCTCCTCGTGGTACACCGAGTGCTTCAGTCGGTCGCAGCCGCATGACTTGCAAGTTTTTCTGAAAACAATGAAATAGGACTTAAGTGTGTTTGAAGTTTATATGAGATGGGAATAGGTTATGGAGATAATAATACATTATATATATATATAAGCCTTTATTGCTGAACTAACATTAAGTACTTAACCTAATTTACAAATTAACACTTCGGTAAACCTGTTCAGTGATCAGCGTGTCCTGTGACACATGGCCTCTTCCAACTTTTTCCACTCGTCTCTTTTCAGAATCAGAATCAGAATCAGATATTTATTTGTAGAACATAGGTAGGTAATACAGATGGTGATGTCAATATAAAATGAACACTATGTCTTACCGTCGAAGGCGTACAAATATTCATACTAAATTATCATAAAATACAATTAAATTTAAAAAAAAAAGATATAATCATACAGTCAAAATTAATAATTAAAACAAATTCAGAGCTTAAATAAAATAATTCCTTAATAATAAAACCGTCCCTACATCAATTGATCATCCAAATATTCACTAAGCGTATAATAAGTCTTCTCGCACAACAAATTAAAAAGAGCCTTTTTGAAATGGTGTATGCTGTCAAGATCCTTTAATTTATTTGGTAATCTATTATATAATTTGGGTGCCATTCCTAGAAAGCTCTTTGAGTACAGTGCAGTCTTGTGTGGAGCAGCACATATCTCTCTATATCGTCTTTTTGATCTCAATGTTGGAAACAAATGCATGTTTGATTTTGCGAATACTACCGTCTCGTAAATGTACGTACAAGGCAAAGTAAGTAGTTTATATTCTCTATCTAAGTAAGTAAGTAAGTAAGTAGTTTATATCTCTGTCTTTGGCTTTTCTTGACCAGATCGCTTCTCCGACTTTTTTATATCGTCCATCCATCTTTTTGCCTGCCTGCCTCTTTTCCTTTTACCATCACGTGGTTGCCAATCCGTTATGATTTTGGTCCACTTTATTCTGCTATCTCTAGTCATATGTCCTGCCCATCTCCATTTCAACTGTCTTACTTTCTTTACTATGTCTTCTACCTTTGTTATGGATCGTATATCTTCTTATCTGATGTGATCTCTTTTTGTAACAATCTGGCAATCTCCACATGGATCATACAAAAATGAAATAGATTACATAGCAACTAATAACAGAAAACCTTTTCAGAACATAAACATTCTAAGCCAATTTAATTTTAACAGTAACCATAGAATGGTCAGAGCAACAATAAATAGTACAGAACCAAAAAGAAGCAGAAATAAATATAAGGTAATAACTAATACTACCATACAGCAAATAGTGTCGAAAAACAAGATAGTTAACGATTATGACAAAGAAATTAACGAAATATTTGGATTATCACAAAATAAAGTGACGAAACCTAAAACAAGCTATACCGAAAATGAAACCAAAACTCTAATAGAAGAAAGAAAGCTACTTTTAAAATTGAAAAAAGACAAACATAACCTAAAAGCCATTTCAGATATAAGTAAAAAAATCAGCAACAGTATCAAGAAAGACAGAACTATAAGAAGAATAGATACTATCAACTACCATATAAAAAAGACGGGAGGAGTCAAAAAAGCTTTGAAAGAACTCGTAGAGTCAAAAAAATGGATACCAAACATTAGAAATAAAACTGGAAAGCAGGAGACAAAAAGAAGAAATATAATCCAAGTAGCAACTGATTTCTACAGGACACTCTATGCAGCAGAACCGAACACCAAGAAAGTAGCTATAAACCTTGACGACGATGAGGTAGAAGATATACCAGAGCTTCTGCAAGCAGAAATAGAAAAACCAATACAGAGTCAAAAAACCGATAAAGCACCAGGGCCAGATCAGATAACAAACGAAATGTTAAAAATTGCTTTAACAATACCTGGAAATCTAAAGAAACTTACAGACATGTATAACACCATCCTAAGAACAGAGTTAATACCATCGCAATGGACCAAAAGTACAATCATACTACTACACAAGAAAGGAGATAGGGATAACATTGAAAATTATAGACCCATAAGTTTGATGTCAAACATATTTAAGGTGTTTTCTAAACTGATTTTAAACAGACTTACAGGGCTATTCGACCAGCAGCAACCAATTGAACAAGCAGGATTTAGAGCAGGGTTTTCTACGGTTGATCACATGCATGTCTTAAAACAATTAATAGAAAAATGTGAAGAGTACGGTAAAGCGTTATATATAGCATTCGTAGATTATAGCAAAGCATTTGACTCAATATGTCACGACTCGCTTTGGAAGGCCTTAGTCGACCAAGGAATTCCTAAAAAATACATACGCATTCTAAAAAACATATATGAGAAAAGCATTGCACAAATAAAATTAGAAACAACTGGGGAAGAATTCCAAATAGCGAAAGGTGTAAGGCAAGGAGACCCGCTATCTCCAAAACTTTTCTCTGCAATCTTGGAAAGTGTATTTAAGGGTCTGGAGTGGGAAGAAGCTGGCATAAACATAGACGGCAAAAAACTCAACCACTTAAGATTCGCAGACGACCTAGTCCTGACTACTGACAACGCTACTATGCTTCAACATATGCTGCAACAGTTGGCAGAGGGAAGCAGAATAGTAGGTCTTACTATGAATGGATCTAAAACAAAAGTAATGACAAATAGAGAAGAAACAGCTATAAAAGTGAATGATTTAGATATCGAATACGTGGGAACCTATACATACCTAGGACAAGTAATTTCATTTAGAGACCAAACAAACATAGAAATCGAAAGAAGAGTAGCTAATGCATGGAACAGATATTGGTCACATAAGGAGATATTTAAAAGCGATCACTTTCCCATGGCAGCGAAGAAAAAAGTGTTCAACTCATGTGTCTGGCCATGCCTGACATATGGATGCCAAACCTGGGCACTGAGCCAAAAACATCTTCTAAGACTAAGAACATGTCAGAGGGGTATGGAAAGAAGCATGATAGGCGTTACAAAATAATACATTAAGTTGCATACAAATATTTTATTTTATTTATTTGGGACAAAAAACAGTTATATGTTACAATATTAATAGTCGGCTAAGGTATAATACATAGTACACAAACATATAACTCATACCCAATGTCCACGGAATCATATTGATTGTACAAGACATAAGGAAACGGACGCATACAGAAGGGGACAGTGAGAAAGTAACGAATGACAAAACTAAAACTAAACCCTAAAAATCACACAAGCCAATTCAAGATAGCGTGCCCCGTCATATATGGTCTGTGGGCACAATCACGTCACACCAAATATCAGCAAGAAATAGTAAGAGTTAAGGATTACCAGAAAGTAAATTAATAGCCATTTTTCTAAATTTGTTCTGGTTAAGAGCGAAAATATCTAGATATGCAAAATATGAATTGTAAGTAGTCTTTTCTCATACTAAAAAAGTAGTGTTGTTTTCATCTGATCATTGGGTGGAAAATGCTGCTTCATTACGGGCAGCCTTAATTTTAATTTTGTGAGGTATGTAAAATGTATTCTAATTTTAGTAATTGCTCTTATAAACCCTTTGTGAAAATTCCAATTGTCTAGCTATCAAGGTTGATGAGTAACAGCCTGGGGACAGACAGACAAATCAGAAATGAGGAGCTCCGTACAAGAACAAGAATATCCGACACAGGCCGAAGAATTGCAACACTAAAGAGGCAGTGGGCTAGATACGTTGCCCGTAGGACCGATGCCCGATGGCCTATGGGACCGACGGGTTCTCGAGTGACAACCATGCGCCGGAATACGCAGCGTGGGTAAGCCCCCGACAAGGTGGACCGACGACCTGATGAACCTGGTGGCGCAGGACCGGTCGTCGTGGAGATCCTTGGGGAAGGCCTATGTCCAGCAGTGTCTTAATAATAAGTTCCGTTTTTACCCTTTGCGTCCGAACCTCTAAAACGACCAAACAAAATACTCACTGCACTTATGTGGCTATGTAGATGGTACTTACATACAACTCATTTGCACACGTAAACAAGGTTCTAAAAATAGCCGAGTGGAGCTTATTGGCGTGACAAAGGAGCATCGCTTATCCCTAATAAGACAATCGTATCCGCAGCGAGCACGAGATGAGGACCAATAAGAATGTAGTAAATTTTAACAAGGCAGGACGTAAAATATTTGATATGTGGATAGTTAGAGAAACTTGTTGAGTAGCTATGTGGAAAATGGAGGATGAGTTTCTGTTAAGATAACTTAAAGAAAAACATACGATTTTGTATCCCTCTTACTGTGAAAAAATTAGTGGAGTTAGCTTTTAGTGAGTTAACATTCCTCGTGTGGCACCGGGCTTAGTATAGTAACATCCCATATCCTCCCATGGGTGTCGTAAGAGGCGACTAAGGGAACTCTCACCAGGGAAGCGGGCAACAGCGCTTCTCTTGTGGAATATCAAACTTTCGCGATCCCCAACCCGTCTGCCAAGCGCGGGGATTATAGCGAACCCCAATGTAATGAAAGCCTTGGGGGAGGCCTTTGTCCAGTAGTGGACCTTTATAGGCTGAAGAAGACACAATTGACAGCTCCCTCTAAGTGAGGTTTATACAGAATCGTTCGGCTGTTTTTGGAAATCATTATCGAGGCTACTAGACATGTTAAACCTACTCCAAGATTGGACTATGAGTCTGTTTGTTGTGAGTTGATAGTTTATAATTAGGAATAATAGATAGACCTTTTTATTCCGCTGTTCCTACGGGAACGAAAGTTATGCGAGTGAAACCGCGGGGTGCAGCTAGTAAGTAATATTACTCGATTGCCTTTTACTCTTGTGTATGCGCTACATGACGCGGGTTCGATTCCCGCACGGAACAAATATTTGTATAACCTACAAGTAGTTGTTATGGGTCTGGTTGTTTGTGTATGTGTGTTTATATGTTTGTAAACGCACTCACGATACAGGAGTAATTCCAACTGTGGGGCGAAGTTTTTTAAAAAAGAGAAGAGAAAGAAATTTTCTATGTTCTTCAAATGGACCAATATTTACCTCACTATTACTTTTGCCTTATTTTATTTTACATATTTCTAAATGTCATATGTTCACAATCAATGGCGTCGATTCCGTTATTTAGGTACAAACTAAACTAAATTAAAGTCATCTTTGTCTTTCTACTCCATCAAGAAAAGGACAGAAGATAAAATTTAAGTATAGTCATGTCAATTTAAGATACTCCATAGATAGTTTAGACGTGATTAAAAACATGGCGTCTAAAATTACGTCAGGCGCGGACCACTTTGACAGGACTAAATTAATCTTCGAAAGACTAAGATAATTTAAATTTAGTTTAGTTTTTGAACACGAGAATCAGGGCAAATATCTGCCTTAAACCAGATTCTAAATTAAAAACATTAGTCACAATATATCATAACCATATATGTACATATATATATCAACATGCATGTATTCATTAGGTACACTATTTTATATGGATGAAAAAGCAATGATATCGGACTTCGCCTTACAAGGCGGCTGATAACATCAACTTGAGCAAGGACCTTCTACATCTACGACTACTAAAATATATAAATATGTCGTGGATAACGATATCATTTTAATAAAAGCTGCTCATTTGATTTATGTAGTTGTGGGCAAACGCTGTGACGTTATTTTGTAATGGCGGCACGCGGACAGCGTCGTTTTGGAAAGTGGGGATTGTCGAACGGTAACTTCGCTTTGAGGTGCGGACCAGGGCACTGCTCCGGGGCGATACTGTCGGTTTACCTATTTATTTAATTCTTCGTACTTTAATTCAAAACGCCTCCTAAGAAATGGAGCCTTTACAACTACACCAAGATCGTGAGGACCCGTCGCTGACGTCATCATATATAAAACCTTGTGTTATCCTTGTTTGAAGTTAGATTTAGCATTTAAGATGTGAAAAATTATACCATCAGCTTTTTTTTTTGGTGGGAAATCATGAAATGATCCGCTTCCTCCACTCCCGCTTTGAACGGAGCAAAAGAG
Source organism: Sesamia nonagrioides (assembly GCA_017933935.1). Taxonomy (NCBI): domain Eukaryota; kingdom Metazoa; phylum Arthropoda; class Insecta; order Lepidoptera; family Noctuidae; genus Sesamia; species Sesamia nonagrioides. The sequence continues at coordinate 120,709 of JADWQK010000307.1, read as the reverse complement.
CGTGTCAGACTTTTACTGACTAAAACCCACCCGCGTTCTTTCATTTGCCTGTAAGACTTAATATTCTTTAACTAGACATGTAAATTTTCCTATCCATCTACTATACTAGCGCCATCTATGTCATCGAAGACATATTACTAATTTACTAAGGCGATGAAACCCTGTACAAACGATTTTGCTTTGTAATTCTCCATGTAGTTTTGACTTCGTTAGTATTGTAGTGTATAATAGTAGTAGTATATAATACATATTCTAATCTTAAGAAGTAACCTCATATCGTGACGTTACGTTCAGTTATAGTTCAGAAAAAGCCGATGACGATGTGGAGGTAAAAGTATCTTTTAAAATTGGAATGACCATAAATTCCAAGAAGGCTGCGCGAGACAAGCATCAGTGTGTTCGAATCTTAAAACTAAAGCGAGGGACAGTATAGTCGAATTCAATACTTATGCACAACTGACAAGACAAAGTCAAAATAAACATCTCAAAAATGACAACTTCAATCTCCAAACAATACTCTGAAGATAGAACGATATGCGACATTGCATACCAAATGCATGCATAATTGCATAAATTCATTAAAAATAAAAAGGGCCAGATCGAAAGCAATGTCGCATAACAATGATCCGCCATGTTATTGAGATGCTAAGTGAGGACGATGCCGTGATATGATTGACTGGCTACAAGACCAATTTAATAGGATAAGTGGTTTGAATAAGGACAGAGCCAGTTGTGCTTGTGGTATAGTTTTGTTGGGGAACGGAGATTGTTTGAATGATCTGTTCTGCGAGGTTGGCGACCTAAAACTCCGTAGACATCAATATCTCTTTAATATTCTGTATTTTGGACAAGGCAATAAGGCAAAGCGGCAGGGTATACGTAACACACTATCAGTAGCAATGGGTTTCACTTTGACAGCTCAACAACATTCATTGCGTTATTGAGCAGATATATTTTTCAAACATATGGAGCAATGGATTAGCAATATGCATCAAATTCATAATAATAGCGTTACGCAAGGTCGTTTTTGGCGGGAAGCTAAGATGAGTGCCGCGCTCATTTTTCATTGGACTTTTAAATTATTTATAGTGTCGTTTACTAAATAAAAACGCGTGATTTATGTAGTACAAAGTGCATTCAGTGAATAATTCATAAAGAACAGTGAAATATTGTAGCATAGTGGCCACATCATGGCTTTGTACCAAAACTTTCTCCTAGTGTCAGTTCACGCGAGAAACGAAAGGAGATAGGTTTAGTTAGGATAAGTTTAGGATAAGTTAGGATAAGTTACAAAAGAAGACAAGATATAATTAAGACTTGGCTTAAAGGTCTTAGAAACCAGGCCATAAAATCCCCAAAAAAAAAAAAGTGTTACGCAATAGGGGTGGTGTAGTCGGCTGGTCAAGACTATATAAACCCCAAATAACTTTTTTTTTTTATAATTATAAACTTGCGCTTGACTGCAACTCGCCTGATGGTAAGCAGTGATGCAATTATTGATGGTAAAGGGCGCTAGTTTATTAAGCCTATTTACTTAAAAAAAAAACCTAGTGAATAGGAAGGAAGACGGCAGTTGAACGAGGTGATACAATGTTAAACCCAACAGCGCGACTAACGATACTGCGCCAGAGGGAGATTGAGATGGGGTCCCTCCGCGACAAAACTCCCGACACAACATTTGGTGCATTGTTGTGTGTATTGTTGGTGTTTGTTTCCAAACACCTTATAGGTACGGCCTCACCAGACATCATGCCGGAACACGACGAATTGCTTGGCGGCAAGACTTTGTCTGATGGGTGGTAACTTCTGCCGGCAGCCGATATTATAGCCTACCACCGAGATTAGTACATAACTCCGATAAAAATGGGTTAATAATCTTCCTTGTAATAATTAAAACTTACTAAACGCCCTAATTGATCTACTACGTTACAATTACATGATAAAAGTCACGTCTGTTCGAAGAGAGCCGTTAAATACTAATTTATTTATTTTACCAATTATCTACACACATATGTAAACATTGGCCCCGAATCCCTAGGTAACAGAATAAATTAAATTTAAATTCATCTCTTTCATTAAGAAAAGGACAGAAGATAAAATTATAGTTTAGACCTGTCAAATTACTTCACACCTGAAGTAAGTTAAAGTATTTTTAGTCGCCATGTTTATAATCGCATCTAAGCTGCCTATGGAGTATCTTAATTTGACAGGATTAAACTAAAATGTTATCTTCTATCCTTTTCTTAATGAAATATGTGCGACGGAATAGCATGATTTAATTCGCCCATCTCCACGTTTCCACCCACCACTACGATCCGGACGAAGCGTTTCGCCTCCTCCTTTATACCGCGTACATCGAGGGACTGGAACAATTTGCCAGCGGTGGTGTTTCCGTCGAACGACAATTTGAGTGTCTACAAGGCTAGAGTGAATAGGCTCTTTATAAACTAGCGCGCTTTACCATCAACGATTGCGTCACTGCTTACCATCAGGCGGGATTGCGGTCAAGCGCTAGTTTATCCATACTAATATTATAAATGCGAAAGTAACTCTGTCTGTCTGTCTATCTGTCTGTCTGTCTGTTACGCTTTCCCGCTTAAATCTCTCAACCGATTTTGATGAAATTTGGCACAGACAATCTTTAGACCCTGAGAAAGAACATAGGCTACCTTTTATCCCGGGAAAGTTTGATGTTCCCGAGGGAAATCTAAAAAGCGCGATATAACCGAACTCCACGCGGGCGAAGCCGCGGGCGGAAAGCTAGTAACTTATAAAAAAAAAGATGTAAGTACTTAACTTAAAATTAGTTTAGTTTCTGAACAAGAGAATCGGCGCCAGTATTTAGTTACCTGTATTTAGTTATTGTGTTTTTAGTAATTGTTGTTATAATGTCAACTCTCGATAATTTCAACAGTCTAACTAGTAGCTATCAAGGTTTTCATAGCCTGGCAACAGAGAAACCGTCTCTGTATTTCCACTTTGGGTACCGGACACTGAAAAATCATTCTTCAAATTGACCATCACGAAATAAAACATCAGCCGAACTATAGCTTTAAGTACTTTTAAATTTATATAAACTGCAGTTAAAATTCACACGACTATACAACTTCTTACAATATCTTATTCAAAGTACTTAAATATATCTATTACAAATAATGAATAAACAAATGTTTATATACATTTCCCACATTTAGGTCAAAATGCCTGACTAATTGCTGTGTAAACTATATTACACATGGTTACACGGAACACGACAAAGAAAAGTGTTTACGTGATCTGCGTATACGCAATGACGTCACAGGTATACTTATGAGTCAGTGACCTCAGGAGGGATTATTGGTTTATATAATAATATTAATTTCAGACATGCTTAACTAAGGACTAGGCTGGATATAGGAATACTGTTTAAAAAAAAGGAAGGAAGTTTTTTTTTGCACACTATCAGTAGCAATGGGTTTGATGACACATTCATTCACAGATGGATACATTCAACTCAACGACAGCCTCCGTGGCGTAGCGGTAGCGGACGCGGCCGCTGCGCAAGGAGGCGCGGGTTCGATCCCCGCACAGCGCAAGTATTTGTATGCATGAATATGAATATTTGCACTGGTCTGATCGTGCCTCGGAAAGCACGTTAAGCCGTTGGTCCCGGTTGCCATACGAACATCTAGTGACAGTCGTTACGGGTTGTTGAAGCCCTAAAAAGTCCAACAATTGGTCTAACTGCAATGCTTCGATGTCGCCTTCGGGTTGTGGAGGTCAGACGGCAGTCGCTTCACGGAAAATGTCGAAGTTTAGCCATATCAGCAGCTGGACTGGTAAAGCGGACACCAGACTCCAAAGCTGAAAAGGCTTCGGATGCGACTGGGATTAACGCTGGGATGATGATGATGATTTACGTTGTTGAGGAGATACGAATCGAATTTAAAGAGCAATGGATTAGCAATATGCTTCGCAATGATTCCAACTTCAATCAAATCTTCCATTAGGGAGCTGCTTTATACGTCTGCATAGATATGACAACTGGGCACATCTTAGGAACAGACTTTTTATTTGTGCTACGATAACGAAGATGGTAAAAACCAATTCGAAGCAATTCGAAGATAGCAAGGAGTACATACGCTTCGGAAAGTAATGTCAGTTGAAAATCGCTGTAGGAATACGGACTGCTTTGAAAGCGGTTGCATCAGTCTAGGCCCTTTGTAGTCCAGCATTCTAATTGCGAAACACACCATCAATCTCAATCATTTTGAAGGATTGTGTGTTAAATTTCCCGTCAAAAACTGTAAAAAATATTAAAACCTTTGCTACCAATGGGGAAGAAAACGCAAAGCTATTTGCAGATGTCGCTGATGGCGTTTGACTCATAACAATTAGCTGTCAGTCGTATCACGTTTTATGTTGAGTTTTTTTATTGTGTTTGACGAGTTTTTTTTAGGTAAAGCAGAGCAATATATTGTACATGGACTGTTTCAAGTTAAAAAAGAAGTTAAAAGTCTAGAGGAGCTTCAGTAAAAGGACGAAAAGCTGATCTAATTACCAGGCAAATAACAATGCTCAGACTTTAAACTGAATACAGACTTATTAGTGCTTTAAGTTACATTAATTTTGTATTAGGTTTAATGTTTCTTTAGTTTTGTTTAAGTAAATATTAATGTACTTATTATTGCCACATTCCGAAAGTTTCAACCCTATTAACCTAAAATTATTATTCAGACTTGAGTCGTATGACCAAAATTTTTACTTCTTTACTTCCTCAAGAACAAGAAATTCAAGAGAAAAAAAAACTGATTTACCGCCCCCAGAAAGCTATAGAGACATCAACATAATGTTTACTAAAATCTACTTATATATTCTGTTCTAAATTGAAATGCATAGGTACCAGCGCCTCTAGTGGCGAGATTTGTCAGTTTTCTTCCCCATTAAAACCATTACAGAACTTTTAAAATTAATAACGTAAAAATAACAAACCTACATTCCAACAACCGTTTAATCTCCTTCATACCAAAAGAGGATACTCACAAAGAACGTTCAAAAACGCTCAACTTACTTATACTTTCAGCGGCAGATGGCAGTGTGAAGGCATGAGGAACAGGGAGTATAAAGTTCACTCATCCGCCATAGAAAAGGGAGGATCCTCTTTTTTATATAAATTATAAACTAGCGCTTGACCGCAATCCCGCCCGATGGAAAGCAGTGATGCAATCGTTGATGGTAAAGCGCGTTAGTTTATTAAGAGCCTATTCACCCTAGCCTTGAAGACACTCAAATTGTAGTGTGACGGAAACACCGTCGCTGGCAAATTGTTCCAGTCCCTCAATGTACGCTGTATAAAAGAGGAAGCGAAACGCCCCGTCCGGATCGTAGTGGTGTTAACAACGTAAGGGTGGAAACTCGCCTTACGACGGGTCATTCGATGGTGGAACGGAGATGGGGGAATTAAATCATGCAATTCCTTTGCACACTCACCAGAATGCATCCTACGACCAGACAGGCATTTTGTTTGGCGGCCACTTGCCCAACGGTTAAGTTGGGAAGTTTTATGTATGCTAATTGCACGGTAAACTCTGCTTGCGAGATGTAGAATTCGAATTCGTGTGACGTCACTATGACGCGTTGTTTATTTGTGGCGTTTGTAAGGACGACTACAGGCAGCACAGTTTCACATAAAACTGGCCAGTGTAACCTCACCTTGAATTTAACGTCTTCTAAAGAGCAGTGTTATCTATACGATGGGCCATGGTGGTATCTAGGTGGGCTTATCTTTGACCTTAGCCGTGAACGGAGGCTATTATGAGATTAAGATGGTGTAATGGTGGGTTAATTTTGTGGGTGTAGGTAGCTATTAGAAGCTTGAGGTTAAAATGAAGAGAAAGAAAGATATAAAACGTATTTTTACTTTATACGAACCTGAATATAGTTTGTTCAGACTAAGCAACTGAATCGATTCCAATCATTTTTACACCATGTTATATTTTTTCCCAAATACAATTAGAAATTGTTGCAGAGTGGTTACCGAGCACACAACTCAGCTGACGTTAGATCACAGGACACATATATACCACTCATTGGTAATGGTTTCATTCAGAAGAGATAATTATTTCCACATTTTTTATAGGAATAGTTAATAATAATAATAACGAGAGCCTCGACCAGCACCTCAGGAGGCTCTCGTTAGGCAGCTGGATCAAGGGCTTGATTCAGAAAGCGGTACTGCTGGACACGGCTCGCATCGTCAGGAAGTTCCTCTCTCTGGAGCCCTGACCGCCGGTAGCTTGGACCCTGTTCCCGATACCGGTGGGCTACTATTTTTTATATTTTTAAATGTTTTTTATATATATTTTTGTTATGTAGAAATATTTAAAAATATAATTTATAAGTGTATTTATTGAAATAAAGGAGATAATAATTTATTTCCAAAAAGCTTATTACTATTACACATGACATGCGGCAACAATTTCAATCAAAATATGAGAGTTTAGCGTCAGTAGCCGAACTAGGCATAGCCTGTATTTCGGCTATCAGCACCATTCCCCTCGTGAACTACAACAAGAATGTGCCAGTCAAAAGGCATATACAATTACATTAGTGCTGTGTAAAATACAGAATAATAAAGAACAATAAAATAATAATAATTGATTAAAATGATAAAGAAATACAAAATTATAATTTTTGAGTAATTTAGAAATTAATTTGAAAAAAAAAAAAAATTAATTTGAAAAAAAATAATAATAATTTGAATACATCGATTAAATGGAATAAGTTGATTACATGCATATATATGTTTTTTATTGCATGGCTGTGTGAGTGGCTTATGATAATGTGTGTGTATGTGTGTTTGAGTAAATATGCAGTGACATGTGGATATGAGTGTGAATGTGAGTGATGAGTGTGTTGGTGAGCTGTGTAGTAGTTTTATCTTTGTTTTCTGAGCTCTTCTCTGAACAGTATTCCTAAAGAGTTAAGAATCAATTCAATGAATAAACTTAATGGAGGACATCTTAATAGTGTTTAACTGTCTATGGAATACAAGCGCCACGATAAGTGGGAAGAACGAAATGATTAACAGCATCCCACAACGTTAACCATGAATCATCATTTCAGCGTTAATCCTCGTCGTATCCGATGCTTTTTCAGCTTTGGAATCTGGGGTCCGCTTTACCAGTCTAACTCCTGATTTTGGCTAAACTTCGATATTTTCCGTGAAGCGACTAAGTGAGAAAATAACGGTGTAAAACTGTGTTGCTGGGGATATTATTAGAGTAAATAATATTTATAGGTGAAGGGAACGACGGCTTTTACGTCATACCAAATATGTTATGGTATGTATGTCAAAGATTTTGTAGTGTTTTTTTTTAATTATTAATTACTAGCTTTGCGCCCGCGGCTTCGCCCGCGTGGAGTTCGGTTATATCGCGCTTTTTAGATTTCCCTCGTGAATATCAAATTTTTCTGGGATAAAAAGTAGTAGTATGTCCTTTCTCAGGGTCTAAATATTGTCTGTGCCAAATTGTATCAAAATCGGTTGAGAGGTTTAAGCGAGAAAGCGTAACAGACAGACAGACAGAGTTACTTTCGCATTTATAATATTAGTATGGATAAACCAGCGCTTGACCACAATCCCGCCTGATGGTAAGCAGTGATGCGAAATAAATATGGGATTATGTTGTGTTAAAAACTTATACAATTACATACTAGCATTTCCCCGGGTACAAAATTTGCAAGTATTTCGTGTTTTCCGACACAAATTCCTACAAAGAAAAGAAAAATGCAAAAAGAACGCTAAGCAATTTCATAGTAGAGTTCGTTTTCGTTTAGTGTTTTTCTGACTTGTAATGAATTTTTGGTCGGCTCCGAAGGGACGAATTGTGGAGTTTGTGAAGAAATTAGAAATGTGGCTTATTACAATATAACTTTGCTCAAAAAGTGGGCTATTAAATGCAAAAATATTTTCAAATCCAACTGGTACGTAGGTCCTAGTTCCAGTGATTAGTCCGATCAAACTTCTTCCATTATTATATTTGTATAGATAACTAGCTTTCTGCTGCGGCTTCGCTCGCGTGGAATTCGGCTATATCGCGCTTTTTAGATTTCCCTCGGGAATATAATTTTTTTTTCAATAAAATGTAGCCTATGTCCTTTCTCAGGGTCTAAAGATTGTCTGTGCCAAATTTCATCAAAATCGGTTGAGAGGTTTAAGCGGGAAAGCGTAACAGACAGACAAACAGACAGGCAGGCAGGGTTACTTTCGCATTTATAATATCAGTATGGATAAAAATTGGAAAAAAAAAGAAAAATTGGATAAAATATTTATAGATTTTCATGTTGTACTCATAGAAAAATAATTGAACAGAATTGTACTAAAATGATAAATATCCTAATAGATAATGTAGATCGCGAATTAGTGATGTAATTTTTATTAGTAATAGACATTTTGTGTTAGAAACTAATGTTTGTATGATAAAAATATTTATCGGCAGATAAGATCCTGTTACAGGAAATCTAACAAAAACGGTGTCTATTTAATAGCTTTGTGTGATAGCTCTAAACTAAATAATGTTCCAGGTTTAATTTAATTCAAGATACCTTTTTCTTTGTTTTGGATGGGAAATCAATGACTTCCCTTTCAAAACAAAAAAATCGTCGATGGACTCGGATGAATCAAGAATCGGATGATGATTTCAAATCATCAAATGAAGAGGTCATTTATTCGGTCAAAAGTCATTTATTAAAATTAGGCTGAGCATCGGCACTTTTTGAATGTCAATGTTACATAAGACAGTCCCCCCAAAACGTCAATGTTACATAAGACAGTCCCCCCAAAACGTCAATGTTACATAAGACAGTCCCCCCAAAACGCCCGTTCTTCGCCACTTCCTAGTGCTTTCGATGGGAAGAAGAAGTGGCGGAACAAAACTCTTCAGCAGCACAGCTGTCTGTTCATTTAAAAAAAGAAACACATGTTAATAAAAAACAATGCTATCTACTACATATATGTATAAGTTGAGATATAATCCTGTCCTTAGATAGAAAAAAAAAAATGGGTTTCAAGAAAAAAAAATAGAATACTCTTTATTATGTACACCATATAGATTACCGAACATAAAAAAAAAGGGTGACACAATGGACGGTCTTATCGCTAAGAGCGATCTTTTTCAGACAAAAAATCACAGTATTTGCGGCGCGGTGGGCAAAATAAGGTTGATAACGCACAACTCAATATAAGGAAAACCTGTATTGGAATCCAGTGACAACTAGAATATCTTCCAATCCTGCCATATCAGTTTATACCAACACGTTAAACCTCTATTCCATGGAATTAAACTACGTCCAGCTATCCTATAAATGGGTCTTATCGTCCCCTCATTCTCAGTAGTTATGAGTAATTCACAAGATTCCCATGGTAATAGCAATGCACTTAATTGATATGCGCGCGGCCAACTTGCGCGTACGCAGGGTTCAATGACGTTGTTGTGTTTACTATTGCTATGATGATTGTGCGGGTGGCTTAGGATTTTGTGATAAATTCCTATTTATTTATCCATTTATTTCAGACATCAAGGCCCATACAAACACATACAATACTCCTCATCATCTCAGCGTTAATCCCATCCGCAGCTTTTTCAGCTTTGGAGTCTGGGGTCCGCTTTACCAGTCTAACTGCTGTTTTTTGGCTAAACTTCGATATTTTCCGTGAAGCGACTGCCGTCTGACCTCCACAACCCGAAGGTGATATCTAAGCATTGCAGTTAGCCCAATTGTTAGACATTTGAGGGCTCCAACAACCCGTAACGACTGCCACTAGATGTTCGTATGGCAACCGGGACCAACGGCTTAACGTGCTTTCCGAGGCACGACCAGACTAGTGCAAATATTCATATTCATGCATACAAACATTTGCACTGTGCGGGGATCGAACCCGCGCCTCCTTGCGCAACGGCCGCGTTCGCTACCGCTAAGCCACGGAGGCTGTCACAAACACACACAATACTATATTCGTTAATATAGTATTGTATATGTTTGTATGGGCCTGGGTGTAGTTAATTATATGTATTTATAATATTTTAAGTTTTTACGTTTAAAAACTTAAAATACTATAAATACATATAATTAACTACACCTAATGTACACGAAGTGTCGGCGTCGTGTTTCGCTGATTTGGAATTCGTGTTGTGGCGTAGCTCCAACCTCTCGACCCTCAAAGTCCAGTTGGTCTTGACGCGCAGATACTCCACGACCTCCTCAATCTTCGTGGAGTGGTGCAGTCCGGACACATATTGCAGCGTCGTCGGATTGTTGTTTGTAGACAATACTGTTAAAGCGGGATGAACTTTCAGGATATATCTATCTGAATATGTAAAAGACTGACGAATCAATCAGAATTTGATAAATAATACCCGTTCTTAAAATGGCCTCTGGCTCTGACAGCTTTCTAGTAGTTCAGCTTTTAGTTTGGCTTTTATCAATCAAACCCTTGTTTGGCGAATTAGAACGGAAATAAGGTATTTTTTGCCTCATTAAAAACTAAAACCGAAATTATGTCTGCACATAATTTTTGCCTTTTCGTAAAAGCCTGTGCTTTTAGACAACATTTCCGGCTACAAGGGAAACAACTTCATGTTACCAATATTCATGTCTTCTCACGGGGCTTACCATCACTCTTATCAGCTCTTCTAGCAGGGCCGAACTTGGACTGCTCTGTTTTTTTGTACTTAGTAATAGCACAAAAGTTACAGTCACAGCTGATGGTAAGCTCCAAGATGAACCAATTTTATTACCTATTTAAAATAACTGTAAACTCTCATAAATCCCTAAGAATAAATGATAATAAACTTGAACATCAAATAGTAACGATTTCCCAGAAGCTTTTAGACTTTAGAAACACTTTGGTACAGTATTATGTACTCGTAAATACAAGATGAATGTTCAAAGGATAAGTATACTCCATCTCTTTAGGTAGTTAACTAAAAGGAAACAAAACATAACGTATTATGTTAACTAAGTCACGTGTTTTTTTGTTTACCTTTAGTTTAATACGTAAACTAATGGAGTATAGCCATTACTGTACTGTACTGTACATTAGTGCCACCGTGAAAATCATCGACATTAAAATTATGTCTGTTCTCATTATGTCTACTTCGTTAAGCAGGTAATGTTTGTGAAGCATCCAAATCACTTATGACTAAAGATTGTTTCCGTTAAAAGTGTGGTTGTCGAACTAGGTGCTTCCAATGGCCTTGTCTTAGAAACCCTTTGTTTATGTAGGCTCAGTATTCTGTAATCTGTGGTATTATGAAGTGCACTGTGTTATCGGCATGGAATTTGTGTTGTGCCTGACATTATTGTCTATGGAACCCTTTGGAGCTGCCGAATTAACACTGATTTTATAATGAATAAATTTTATAGACCGTAATGCCTCGTAAAATATATAATTGTTTTTAGAATTTGTTTTTTTTTTTTTAAACTAATAACTTTTTTGACGCTGGCAGAATAGTGGACATCGGCTCAGCTGCAAAAGAAAAAAAAACAACTCTTTCGCTCCCATACTACGTTCTGGCACAACACCCCTTGTCAGAATCAATTCGAATTTCGAACCAAAACGAAACAATTTCAAATTATCGATGCACACAAAATCTTCGTAATTCATTATATTCTACTATTGCGTGCAAGTCCACAAACCAATAACTTGCACGCATTATACACGGTTACTAGAACGACGTTGTCATAAAATATATTTCGGCTAGTTTTATTACTGTAATTAGGTCAAGCAGATTGGCTAGTGCAAGGGCACCGGTGTTTAGTGTTTTGCTTTTGTAGTAACTGAATTTTGTGGATTGTGGACCGTTTTGCCGTGAGGTCGTGTTTTCTGTTTGGGTTTTACGTGTTGTTCGCGCGATGCAACAGTGCAGCGGCTGCAAAAGTCCTAATATTGAAGTTAAAAGTTCCTTGCGATATAAGTACTATGCGGTCTTAATACACTAACAATAGGCTTTCGTTTTGACTCGGTGGTAGGCCATAACATTGGCTGCCAGCAGAAGTTACCACCCACCAGACAAAGTCTTGCTGCTAAGCGATTCGTCGTGTTGCGGCTTGAGGTCTGGTGAAGCCGTACAAAGGGACGGGTCTGAGCAGTTGTGTTGCGATGGGAGCCAAGTACTATGCGTCAAATGTGGTTGTGTCGGGAGTTTGGTCGTGGAGACTCTCCGGGACAATCTCCCTCTGGCGCAGCATCGTTAGTCATGTTGTTGGGTTTAACATTGCATCAACTCGCTCAACTGCCATCTTCAACTTCAGTTCAACAATATTCATTGCGTTATTACGTTGTTGAGCAGACAAATTCGAATATAGTATAAAGCAATGGATTAGGATTATACTTCAAGAAAGTGCTTCAGATTAGGGTTGTGACGGAGCTTCGCCTCCGCTTCCGTTACTGTGGAAGTTCCGCAAGAAATCGTATCGTCGCTTCCGCCTCCGCCTCCGCACAATTTTTGCGGAGTTATAACGGAGGTTTATTTACGTATTTATAAAATAAATAACGCGCAAGCTGCGACGCTCGACAACCGTCCGGCAGCGTTTGAGCGCGAAATGGTCAAGAATCAACTAGTGCGAGGCGGGAATGCGGCAAACACAATTTGTTGAACTCCTTAATTTTCATTACAAGAAGGTAATATTTTTTTTACCAAGTATACTACTATTAATGTACGTATTTAAAATAAAAATTTTGTTTTAATTAACCATAAATTTCAATTTTTTCTATATGTACTTTCACCTCCGCCTCCGTTAACCTCCGAATCCGCGGAGGTGAGACTCGTCGCCTCCGCATCCGCCTCCGCCTCCGCTAACAAGCCTCCGTTACAACCCTACTTCAGATTATGATTATAAATGATATATTGAAAGTGTGTTACGCAATAGGAATGTTTCCTGGGTAAAAAAAAAATTGATTCTATTTAGTCCGTCATTCAGATTATAGAAAAATATTGGATACGTATATTTTCTTTTATCAAATCACGTCACACGAGTTTTCAACGCGCTGTGTCGTCTTAATTTTTTGTTTTTTATTAAAAAAAATACGTGTTTAGTATTTTTTGGAAATCTGGCTGACGGACTAATTAGTTTATTTTTAGTCAAATACCCTATTAGAGTCCTAAATAGTAAACGAAACAGGACCGCCTTCTTTTGTTGGATGTGCAATCATTTTGAAGCATATTGCCAATCCATTGCTCCATATGTTTGAAAACGTGTCTGCTCAGCAACGTAAATAACGCAATGAATGTTGTAGAAATGTCAAAATAAATAAATAAATATAAATATATACGGACAAATCACACAGATTGAGCTAGCCCCAAAGTAAGTTCGAGACTTGTGTTATGGGATACTAACTCAACGATACTATAGTTTATAATAGATACATATATAGATAAACATCCAAGACCCAGGCCAATCACGAAAAGATCGTTTCCCATCATGACCTGGCCGGGGATCGAACCCGGGGCCTCCACGTCGCAGGCAGGCGTGTTGACCGCTGCGCCAAAATGAAACCCATTGCTACTGATAGTGTGTTTCTCAATTACCCTGCAGGTTCTAATGATTGGGCGATGTTGAATGGTCTGAATCGCGTATATTGGTATTATAAGTACCTACTCTGTCATCATCATAAATTTTCCCTTTAACGCGTGGTCATAAAAACACGCCCATCACCGTTATTCTATTTCTACAAATATTATAAACCTGAAACTTTGTAGGTTTGTATGTTTGTTAATGTTTTAAGCAAAAACTGCGGATCGGATTTGGATGAAATTTAAACAAACAAAAGGTTTATAACCAGGATAAAGGTTTAGGATAGTTTTTATTCGGATATTACTACGAGATCGTAACTGATGAGGACTAAATGCGGGGCGCGGCTAGCTATCAAAAATGCTGAAAATCCAATTTAAGCTGACACACCGTCAACACAGATTAATATTAAAAATGTATACTTCTTACGTGATAAATACATGAAACCTCAAGTTGTATGTAAATGAATTCTTTGGACAGCTGATAATATTATCTCCCAAGAATTTTAATTACTTCGAATGTTGAAGACCACAAGAATAAGCTAAAATCTGTTGGAAAGAGATCTGATAAAAATATAAGCAAATGGACCAAAAAACATATCCATATTCCCGCCAAGCTCCATAAAGAACACAGGTAAACAAATCAATTTAGGGTTATCACAACTCACGTTTTACAAATCTCCTGTTATTTAGATGATTATCGACTTTTACATGCTAGCTATTTATTAACAATTCCTATTGTAGCATATTTCAATAGAATCACTAAAATAACAAGCATAATAACTTGGTATTTCGAAAAACCATTAAAAAGTCGACATTAATTTTACGTGATAGCCCTAAAAAAAAGAAAGGTGGATGAAATCCAGATATGAAACACATTTTGTGGAATTCAACCAATGAATAAAGTTGAGGCATTTGTCAATACAATTTTGCGTATTTTAATTACTTTTAAATCAACTACATAACACATGCATTGTAATATTTTCAAAAATGGACTAATTATAATATATATGTATCAAAAAATGGAACCTATTAGGAAATTAGCGCACATGTATGTCATATTTCATTCAAATAGGTTAAGAGTTATATGCAAATCATAAATGTCTAAATATAAATAAACTGTTTAGATTAGTAGGAAGTAGGATTATTACTTTTATGAAAATCATCTAGGTATGTAGAAAAGGTTGTTAACATCTGTCTTTTAGGCGTAAACTACTCGTTGCCCAGCAACGGTTTGTTTACGTCAATTCATTTGATTTTTTCATTTAATATTATAATCATAAAGTAGTTTTTCATTTGAATACGGGCTGGTGTCCGTAATATTCTCCGTCAATGGGCATATTTAGCGTACTTATTAGTTACTATTTAATGTTATTCAAACAATATTTTTTTAGAAAGTTTGAGATATAAAGTTAAAAACTGCTTCCTCTTCTTAAAAGTTTGATTCATATTTTCAGTTAGCTGAGTTAATGAATAACAAATTTTACTTGAGCAGTTTTTGTTTACGCTTTCATATGATACTTTTAAAGCAGATCATAATAACATTGTGTGAACTCGTAATCCTTACAACTAAATAATCACCTATTAAATACAGTAATAACACGTTAACATAGTCATACATAAACCTGAATATCCCAGTCAACCCACACAAGTCTTGTTTTCATTCGGCCCGTGTCTGTTTGATCTAACAACTGACCGACTCAAATGATGTATCATTTAAACAATTCACACCTTACCTTAGCATTGAATATGTTGTTGATTTACGGTTGTACACACAGAGTAAGTAAATGCACAGAAGATCCAACTTACGCACAGCAAAACACGCTTACATATAGACACACAACTAACTTAACAAAATATCAAGCACTAGTAAGACAAGAAATGCTAAAATATCTACAAATGTCGCGTGCATTTCTGATTTCAAAACGCCAATGTATTGGCTAATTAACGCACAAACCGGAGTGGAACAAAGAAAGCGAGGTCAAAATATTCCCAACGAAATATTATTCGTCTGAGTACGAGGAATTGCAAACGTCAGAAAACACAGTATTCAGGATCTGATCCTCTATTTAGACCTTTTCACCATAGGTATTAAGAATAAGAGTTTTGAAGACCGTAGAGAGGAAGGTCTGAAGCACACGACCTCAAATGGCGCTTGGGGGAGGCCTAAGACCACCAGTGGACTACTTTCGGCTGAAATAATGATAGACTGGACAGATTTCTCAAAACCCTGATGAAGTCTGGTCTCAGTTAATTTCTAGTCAGTGACATTGATTTTTAGATAACACTTTCACAGAGGAATTTTCTGCAATCCATTTCCAAGTTGTCCTTCTGAACTATAATCATCTATGTTTACTTAACAAGTTGGCCACAAACGTGAAGACGTAAATGACTATATTATAAATTAGGAACAGATTTATTATGTTTGTATTGCACGCGGCTACCGTTTTACGTGTTGCTCGCCTGTGGTGGCTTTTTTATGTTAATTAATTACCTATATTTTGAAGAGAGAAAACTTGAGAATTTTGGCGCTTAGCCAGCAAAAGGCAGGAGCGAATTGGAAGGATATGGTGTGGTAGGAAGGATATGCATTGAGGTTCGTTTTAATTAATAGCGTGCTGAATAGAAATATGTTTTGATGCTTACATAATCAGCATTGGGAGGACCCGGTACCCCGGAAAGGCAGATGACGAACGCTTAGGTGGTTTTTTAGCCGGTAAGACCGGCACACCCCACCGCGTCCCCGAGCAGAGGATAGTCCAAGCGGATTTTTCCACGTTAGAAAAAAAAATCCTCCTCTCGCTGAGAGGGAGTGGGCCATAATCTACCACGCGGGCCCAGTGCGGGTTGGTAGATGTCATATGCCTTGGAAGTTTTGCGTGGACATACTGGTCACGTTGTTTTCTTTCACCGTTTTGACAGCAGTGGTGAAGTGCGAGGGTTCAAACTTTCGACCCACAACTTGTAAGTCACGGCCAGCTGGCCGTTCAGCTGATTATGACATTCTTAGATAGCAGTTCTCGACGGATATCAACAAAGCATGAAAAAGATGATGCCAATAAATACGGACATATGATGTACAGACCACATCACCTCAAGCTACTACAACCTGTCAAATTTCTTTATTCGATATTCAACTTTATCACTAAAACATTAAGGCTCAATATTGATTGGGAATACTTGACAGTTTCAGGTACCTTGACCTGCTGTTATCCGTACTTACTAAAATCTATTTTTTGGTTAAGTAAACTAAAATGACAGCTGCGATCGACGCGATTATAAACATGACGACTAAAAATAGGCCAGTTTACGTCGAGCGCACTAATTTGACAGGTCTAAACTGACATTTTATCTTCTGTCCTTTTCTTAATGAAATGGAAAGAAAAAGATGCACTGAACTAAAATTTAATTTAGTTTGTGAACAAGGGAATCGGGGCCAATGACGGAGTTTAGTTTTAGAATAACTTATTCACAAACTTAACTAATGTATAAGTCCAGTGCATTTGTTTCATTCATTATTTAAAAAAAAAAACATTATATGAAAAAGCACAGACGATAAATATTAGTTTAGTCCTTTCAAATTAGTTAGCGCTTGACGTATTTTTAGTCGCCATGTTATGTACGTCTACGTTTTCAACAAGGAAGGCGTATATTAAAGTAAACGTCATACAAAAATAAATATTCCCGCTAAAAATATTTTCATTAAATGGCGGAAAGGTATTTTTTCCCTCTATTAATAAAAATTTATGCCACATGGTTTATATTGTTTATTTTTTACAGCGGAAGCTAAAATGAGCTCTTGTTATCAATAAATTATTCTCTATAGAAATAATATTAGTGTTGGTACGTGTAAATAAAGTTAATAAAAAAAAAAATTTGAATATCCAAGGAAATTCTATCTAAGAATATCGCATTGTTTATGAGTCACAGAGCAAAAAATGCTATCGAAAATGTAGTCTGGGAGACGGTCATTCATATTTTCTTGTGAAATTGATCATGAAGTGTTATTAAGTGGGGAAAGGATTATGTGTACCTAAAATTTTGAATTATCGACACATTAGACATAATAGTTCTGTATCTGTCTGGTAGGCATTGGTCATTCGCTGATTCGCTTGGTGTTAGTGTTAATAGGGACAGCTCTCCATCATGCATCAGTTGAGCCGTTTCCGTTTTGTTCTTCCTAACATGAAAGAAACATCTGACTTTGCATTAAGACAGAAATCTTCATATAGATTCGTAGAACGAATCATCGCTATAATTTTTTTTACAATCTCCAAAATTATTTTAAAAGGAAATTCTTTTTCAACGAATTTCTCTAAAATTCACTGAAACATAAACCATTAAATTGTACATTTTATGTTTACCGTACTTCCACTCTTCCGTTATGATTTGGCGGTATAAAGCAAAAACAAATGTTTTTTTTTTCAATTCCATTTTCCAATCAATCGTGAATCCTTCACACAGAAGCTCTTACATTTATTTATTTATAAATACAATATGTAAAGAAAACCCTGTCCGACCCGTAAGGATAATAAAGGTTAGGTAAACACTTGACCAAATATAATATAAAATTTTACATAATCATCATAGTAACAATACTAATGAATTTTGAAATAATCCTTTTTTCCCGGGAATTAATTCCAATTTCCCCGAAATCTGGTAATTTTTAAAAAAGTGACAACACCGATATTATTATAAGCGAATAGCGACGCGACACGTCACAGGTGCCGCGTGCCCTGCCCCCCGCCGCCGCCCGCGGAAGGGGTTGCATACAGCACTTGTATTAAGTTACCTCTTTTTGCGAAATAATATTTATTTTTTTAGGGGGATTTTTTTTTTAAGTTTTGCCTGTCTTTGTGGGCATTATTAGAATCAGTTATCGATACCTAACAATACCTTCGCGGATCGGACAGGGTTTTCTTTACATATTGTATATACAAGAATTTCACTTGATGTTGTACATACGGCTACATATCAAGTTGTACATTTCCAGTATAAGTTGACCTCGCAGTGTTCCGAATTTCCGTTCTATAAGAGGTTAGCTTGTAGTTGATGTGCTCAGCTTGATATGTAGCCTTGTGCACATGAAGGAGCAAGAAACATACATCGTTTATTTTTTAGCGTAGTTTATACAAAATGTTTGCCAAAACAGTTGGCAGTCAGCCAATCGCTGCTTCCCATCTATGTCTTGGTTCTTAACGCTAAGAGATATTTGGAATTCAATAATGTAAATACAGACATATTGACATTCTCAAGAAATATCTAGGATTAGAGCTGATGTAGAGGTTTTAATCTTCGTTTTATTTCTACAGATATACTTTGGAGATTTGTAAATGTAATAAATTGGCAGTTTCTGTCATGTAATGTCACAATATTTTGCGAGTAAATTGAAATACCTATATACCTATGATCGAAAAGTTCGCCATATGTATGAACATAAGAGAAGTTAAAGGAGTAAGTAAGTGTTGCAGCAGGTGGCTTTCTATAGTATCTGACCACCCCCATGGGAATAATGCGTGGGTGGGAACCATAATATCTACTCACATGGGAATAATGTGTGAAAGGGAACCATAATACCTACATGTGAAGATATTATGGTGTAGAAAGGACAAAATATTTTGAGTCGCAGAAGGGCAGACGTTTTGGGGGACTGTCTTTTGTAAGTGGGACATCCAAAAAGTGCCGATAATTTCAATAAATGCTTTTGATCTTGATCACTACTTCTACTGAGAATATTATGCTTTTAAGTCAGTATCAAAGGAATACTACTCTATAAATTCGCCTGGATGGTAAACCCAATTCATGGTTATAAGATGGATTGCTAAGAATAATCGACGTTTCAGTATTCCGCTTATTTGTAGCCTCTATCACGCATCGTAAGTTTACAAAACTTCAGCAGAATATGTTCAATATTTACGCAAACATTCTTCGTAGAAATAAAACCAAAAGTTTGTGTTTATTTTCGTATCTTCTCTACGTAGTACGAAGCCCTTTGCGATCATGGTCACGGGTACGAGAAGTCGCAGCCACTTGAATTCATAATGAAAACATTTAGTTTGATGATTGTTGTAACCAATTGTATCTGTATACAACAGTGGCGAAGGGTGAAATTTTGACAAAGGGAAGCCGGTCGAAAAAAATAAACACTTAAACACTTACCTACTGCAGGATATCTTGGAGGAGGTCTTCAGATAAGAATAATATTGCCGGTAGAATAATATAAGCCATAATAACAAACAAAATCCACAGTATTTAACCAAATCTGCGATTAAATTACCTTACAGAATCAGTCACAGTTTAAATAACACAAATATTAAAATATAACAAACGAAATTATCACGCACCAGTGGTATAGCAACATGTCACATACTAACAATAATTTATTTGCAACCTTACGAAATGGAACACGAAAATATGCCAAAATAAAAAGAATATGACTTGCGAAGGATTTCATTATAACGCTAATTCTTTTTAATTTTGTCGTGTTTTCTTTCTCCCGTGCCGAGTTCCGTGTTCGAGTGGTTTCTTTGTCTCTTTCTAATAGAGGAGAGGAGAGAACTGCAAGCCGGTCGCGATCAGCCTATCTTTTTTTAAATTTTACGTACAGTTAGCGAGCATTAGAAAGAGATGGTTTGACACGCTCTGTCTCTTTTCGCCTCATAGTAAAACGTTGGCCGAGATAAGCTGTAATTCGTCGAGTTACCTTCAATGTAATTTAGGTACGAAAAATTTAAGCGCTGATTAATTTACGACTATAAAATGAAATGTGATACTTAGGGTATTGCTAAGAATTACTATTGCTATTGTAAATCGCGCAGGCATTTAATTAATAATACTTTGTTAATGAAATAGAATGTAAATACTTTTGTATGAATATGGAACTGATTTTTGAAAGGTAACCCGGTGGGAATCGGCTTGTATGGACTCTTCGCCACTGGTATACAATTGTCTATATAAAAATTAATGACACTTTTCAATGGCAATGCACAGAAGCGAAAAGTGTCATTATTTTTTACACACAGTTTCGATTAATTTAAAGAATTGATTCCAAAAGATAAAAAAGAAAATCTCGATGTTATGTCAAGATGTAAATTCCACGAAAAGCAAGGTTATACCGGTTAAAGCCGGTCACTAGAGAAAACATAAACTTCCATGTACCCAAACTTAAGTAAAACTAGAACTAGAGTAATAAATCCTTTGTCTGCGGGTCCATAGAGGATCATATGTTTTATTATTACGTACTAAATAGTGTCATGGAAAGAAAACACCAAGACTCGACGAAAAAAAAGTATTTTCGAGTTCTATAAAAGTGTTTATGAAGTCACTTTTTGAAAGTAACATGTATGCGGATGACAATTGACTGATTACAAGGTGAAGGAAAACATCTTGAGGAAACCTGGACTTTAAGTCTGAAATCGTCAACCCGCATTGAGCAAGCGTGGTGATTACGCTCAATCCTTCTCTGTATGACAGGAGACCTGTGCCCAGCAGTGGGGTATTGTATTTAAATATACAATAGGAAATTAATTTACTATTACATACAAACAATAGGTAATCTATAGGAAATATAATATTGGTTTTTTCCTTATACATGTGTATAGGACGGTAATCAACGCTCAGTTTCCGAAACTGAAACATTTGTAATATATTCCAGTGGTTAACCACATCAGACCTTTAAATATAAATCTATGTATTAGAGACACAATCATGATTGGCTTGACAGAGTTCAAAAGAACCTTTATAGTTATTCAGTTTGATGATACAATGAAAGCATGGAATTAGCTCCTATATTTTACGAGCGTTCCCACCGCGGTTTCTACTTTCTTCTTCTTTCTTCCGGTAATATCGCGCTGTTTAGATTTCCCTCTGGAATATCAATTTTTTCCGGGATAAAAAGTACCCTATTATTTAATCTGGACTTTTAACTTTACGTTTGTAAAATTTCAAAGTAGTTATGGCGTGAAAGGAGAAAAACAAACCAAACTCACTTTTTTTAAAAATAATTATAAACTAGTGCTTGACTGCAATCCCGCCTGATGGTAAGCAGTGATGCAATCGTTGATGGTAAAGCGCACTAGTTTATTAAGCCTAATCACTTCATCACAAAAGCTTAGGAATAGGAAGGATTTTTCGATAATTGTCCTATGAAGATACAGAGAATTTACTGATTGTGCTGAAGTGACTGTATTTTACCTTATATAATTTGTTTCTTAATATTGTTTATTTATTAATTACTTTAGATTGTTTTTACAGCTCTTATCGCTTGAAACACAGGATTTCCTAGTTCAGGCACGTAATACTTAGATTTATGAATTACAATTAAGGCTAACTGTATTAATTTGTTATTTTAGAATTTTGAATAAATATTATATTATATTGTTATTATATTTATAATATTAGTAAGGATTATATAATTATAATATAGATGGGCCGGTTGTAACTTTGATGAGGTACATACATATATGATGGAACAAGCGTGTCCAGATTAGAGAATAAAGAATTAACAGGAATAAATAGGTGATATTTGTATATCACCTATTTCTTTAAAAAATAAATCATTAAGATGAAGAGCTTTCCGCCTATAAGCCCAGTTCCACATAGATCACATAATTTTATTAATACAATAAACAATAAACAGTCAAAACAATCGTGTTTCTGTCACAAATACAATTTTAATATTTTTTTATGTGTTGCATGGCGCCTGTCATCAAGTGTTTTGACTTCCGTTTTTTTAACCATGTAATAAATAAAAGCTACGTTTTTCATTGGCAAAGCAACTTACAAGTTGTAGATCATAGGTTAGAAGAACCCCGTCCGGCGCTATACTTTGTGGAAATTATTTCATCACTACTGCTCTTAAAACGGTGAAGGAAAACATCGTGAGAAAACGGGTACGTCCTAGAGGTAAAAAAATCTTTGAAAACATGTGACATCTACCAACCCGCTCTGGGCCCGCGTGGTAGATTACGGCCCACTCCCTATCACCGAGAGAAGGCCTATGTCCCAGGTATGGGAACATTATAGGTTAGGTTAAGGTAATGTATAAATAAAAATGAATTTCAGCTCGTTATCAAATAAAAATTATAAATCTTGGTGAGATCACCATCACTTCAGAACGGCTGAACCGATTTGGAAAATGTTTGTTTTAAATTGTTCGTAACTGTTGAAATAGTAAACATCAATCAATTCACTTGTTTCTGAAAGTAACTTTTTAGTTCATATATATTAACGTGTGGCGCTAATGTGTTCTGTTCTGTAATAGTACATTACGATATTAGTGCGTAATGATGTTATAACCAATACGCACGTATATCGTACGACGTTTTTTAACACACTTGTGAGGAAACAGAAAAAAAAGTATTTTATATTTTGTCCATTTTAAATAAGCTCAATCTGTGAATGCACACTGTTGCTTTCCCGCCATTAGTATTATTATTTGCCATTTCAAATATGGAACAGCGCGCAGCGCGAGCCGTGCGGCGGCGATCAGTTCCATAATTACTTGAAATGGAAAATAATGCTGTTATGGAATTTGTATGGACTATAACTTAACTATTTGCTTTGATAACACACGCGTTTGTTATGGCCTGCTTTACATATTTAAAACCGGTGGAATTACATCAGCTTTACGAGCAAGGGTGTTAAAAAAAACTTTACCGTACATTAAACGTTGTTAAACTAACTTTTTTCTTAATTATTTCCAACAGTAACTATCGTCAGAATCAGGCTCCTACCGAAAAAAAAATATATTTAAAAGTTGCCGGAAATTTCGGGAAAACTGAATCAATGGGAATCCCGTATGTTTTTTTTTTTCACTTTGACAGTTCTATGTTTGTAGGTACGGTATAAATAAAATAAGTTTATTTATCAAAACTATTTAGGTAGTCATCACCCGTTCTATCCGGGCCAGTTAGAATATTTTAAATTCTATTTGCAGATAATAATTTATGGGTCGTAAAATACCACGTTTCTATGACATCGCAGGCATTAAACATTGTGGTATAAACTAGTCCAGAAAATCCATCATTTATTATTATAATGACATGTATGTAGGTATATTAGATATACTTCATTTTACGTGCAGACATTAATGTGCTGAAGAGATTTTTTTTTTTTGTAATATTTTTAAACTAGTTTTTGAATGCAATCCCGCCTGATGGTAACATTGATAAAATATTAAACAGATACGATATATTCTAACAAACTGACAAAAAAAATGTGCCGAACACAGCAGCAGCACACATGCATATTTTTATTCGGCATACATTGGTACAGTGTGAGTGAGATGGGGCGCAATCTAAAGTATAGAGAAGAAAAAGATGGCTAGTGTTTGTCGTATGCGCTGTTAGTGTTTGTCGTTTGTTTTTACGAGTGTATCGAGAGTGACTAAAGCGAGATACAGAACTTACTTCCTTTTGTACGCTTCATTTTTAGTGCGCTAGTGACATATCTAGCTTAGTTTAATATTTTATCAATGGATGGTAAGCAGTTATGCAATCGTCGATGGTAAAGCGCGCTAGTTTATTAAGTGCCTATTCACTAAAAAAAAAACTGAGTGAATAGGAAGGAAGACGGCAGTTGAGCGAGGTGATGCAAAGTTGAAACTCAACAACACGACCAGTTAACGATGCTGCGCCAGAGGGAGATTGATCTGGAGACCCTTCACGACCAAACTCCCGGCGCAACAACATTTGGAGCTTCGTACCCGGCTGTGTAGCAACACAACGACAACAAAGACTTTGTCTGGTGGGTGGTAACTTCTGCCGGCAGCTGATGTTATGACCTACCACCGAGATAATCTATTTCTTTTGGAAAATAAAATAACTAGAGGGTTTACCGATTTATGAATGCTTAACCACTTAATAACCGAAGGATATGTATAATATCACAATAAACCAAATAGCCATTCTTAAAAAAAAAAAAAAACTAGTGTAATAGTGATAGATATCGTGTAAAGGTACCGTAGTACGGAACGGACCTTCCACTCGGACTTGACAGCTTTTTATTATTTTGTCATCGACCAGCCTAGAAGACGATTGTGGACTGCAGGCGATCCAATTATTTACCGTTATTTACCAACAACAAAGTTTATTTACATCTTATTTTAAAAAAAACTTTGTAACTTTTTTAGAAGCACGGAATACAACATTATTCATGTGGTCAAGCTTGTAACCCGTTAGCCGCATTGCAACTAATGTAGATTAGCAGGTGGTAAATTACTAAGTACATTCGCGCCATTCTCAGATCTGCATGAAAATACCATAGATAAAAATAACTTACATGCTATTAATTGGCATGGGACAAGAAGTCCATTCAGCCTAAACAACTGAGAAACCATGTTTAACTGGCCGACGAGAAAAAAATATAACACATGTCATAGTCTGGAACTTTGACAGTTAGTGTGGCAATAAAACAAAATTTTGCAATAGATGTTTAGTTTTGCACTGCGTAGGTGTCGTGTAGTCTGCTAATGAAAATAAAGCTTAACTCATAATAATAAGACAACAAGGATGTATGATAAAAATACCTTTGCTTCGCGTTTTGTTTAGATTATGTCGTCATTTGTTTGAATGCTGCCAGTTTATTGTTCTCTCGGGTTAAAAAAAATAATGGTGGTGAGACGTCATTTTTATTCTCATGGATGTTAGAAAAAATGGATAGTGTTAGAGTTTTATTATTTTTTTCTGGAACTTTCAAACCATAGCCAATTTCCAAAAGACGAAACCGGTGCAGAAGTAGATCTGGACGTATACCGCGGGAGCTGGTTTGAAAGGGCGGAAGAAAAGAGTTCCTGGATAGATTCGGAGAAGCCTTTGCCCATTAATGGGACATTTCAGCTGAAAACTCGTATTTTTACCAGAAGCGACTCCCTTCTTCAAAAGTCTAACAACCAGAGAGGACCTCACGTAATATCGGGTTGTTATTTATTGTTATTGTTATACTTTTGGGCTATCGTAACGACTGTAATAGATCTATGAATGAATAACAGAAAATGTTGGTGATTCTAGAATGGTAAGATTTGGGAAATTCACAGAACTACAGGGTACATAAACCTTGTCGTTATCTAGATCAGGCTTAGGGTGACATCATCGCCAAATGCCAGTTTTTAAATTCACCTCGTCGGGTAGCTGATATTGCATAGGAGAATGTGAAAACACAATTTTTAAGTAGTGCGCTTTACCATCAACGACTGAGTCACTGCTTACCATCAGGCGGGATTGCGGTCAAGCGCAAGCTTATAATTAAATAAGCCTAGTAGGTAGTTTAAAATCAGTTTAGGATTTTTGATAAAAATTTGGGGAATTCTCTACGTTAAAAATGAGATCTATCTCGGTGGTAGGCCATAACATCGGCTGCCGGCATAAGTTACCACCCACCAGACAAAGTCTTGCCCCCAAGCGATTCGTCGTGTTCCGGCTGATGATGTCTAAGCCGTACGGAGGACGTGTCTGAGCAGTTGGGTTGCGATGTGTGCCGGGTACGATGCGCCAAATGTTGTTGTGTCAGGAGTTTGGTCGTGGAGGGTCTCCAGATCAATCTCCCTCTGGCGCAGTATCGTTGGTCGTGTTGTTGGGTGTAACATTGCATCACCGCGCTCAACTGCCGTCTTCCTTCCTATTCACAATTTTCTTTTTAGTGAATAGGCTCTTAGTAAACTAGCGCGCTTTATCATCAACGATTGCATCACTGCTTACCATCAGGCGGGATTGCGGTCAAGCACTTGTTGATAATTATAAAAAAATCTCGATTGATTGCTTGGCAATATCCCGAATCTTATCTCGACATCAGGCGATCGATTCTGTATAAATGTTTTCGTAAAAATTTGATGAATAGAACGAGACGTGAGCTGTCAAAAGTGTAAATCCTCAGCATTAGTTGGAATAACAGCTCACTCCAAACTCAGTATAAATTTTCATGTCGAGATTGTGTCAGAATCGCACTACAGACTTGGTAAATATGTTCTCGAGTTGGTAATCTACAATCAAGATTGCATTCCCTATTAATGCCCTTATATGACACAGGAAAGCAGTCTGGTTTATTAAATATGCTGACTATGATATTATGAATATTCATTATCATCAACATGTCCACTGCTGGACACATGCCTCCCCTAAGGATTTCCAAAAAGACCGGTCATCCAACCTTGCGCTTCCGTCAACCGTCCACCTAATCCGTGGGTGTGCGACGCTGCGCTTGCCGGTACGTGTTCGCACTTCAAGAGCCTTTCTGCCTCATCGGCCATCGGCTCTACGTGCTATGTGCCCACTGCCACTTCAAAGAGCTAATTCGCTGAGCTAGCGACTTTCGTTCTTATGAATATTGTTACGAATGGACCTTATGTCGATGGCATAAGGTTCAATATCGCGTGACATGCAGTGTGTCACTTTTGAGCCCTATTTCGCCAGATCTAGACATTTCCTAGGTACAATAATACAACGCATTACTAGACTTAGGACGGCCTATCGAATGGTACAGGTCTCAACAGTTTTGTCAACAAAGTGTCGACATCGAAATTTCTAGAAGCCCGTTTCCGGGAATTACAGTAGGTACTTCCGAGTGACCTCGAAGTTATGTGCTATTATTATTACGTCTAGAGGAATCTGGAATGTTCGATCAGCTGGACTATATATAGCACCGTGACGCCGACGCGGAGTCAGTCTACACTCGACTAGCGATACGAAAACAGCGACAGTTAAGAAGCGATCTTCGAGAATACCTACTGCGACAATTATAACGAGAACTGTAAGTACTACGTGAAGAAACATCTGTAGCGTTATTGTGTGTTTACAACACGGACTTCGTGGACGTAAGAGAAGACTTCGGTACGACATCAGCTACGTTCTACTTGTCATTGCCTACAATCGACTGTGCCTTCGTTGCCAATAAACTTCGTAACCCTTAACCGGCATTTTAGTACCCCTAGCCCGTAACAATTGGTGTCAGAAGCGGTATGCCGGTCACGCCAAGGGAAGACGAAAGAGTTCGCACGCGACGACAAGCAGCGATGGATTTGGCGCGTCAAGAGGAAGAATTGCTTAGTGTCCCTGCACCCGAAACAGAAATGGCCGTCGCAACACCTATAAGTGCGCCTACTACCACCACTATTCCCGGAAGCAGTGGATGCGATTTATCGGCGTTGCTGGCTCAATTAACGATGCAAATAAAAGGTATGGCAGAATCCCAGGCAAAATCCCAGGCAGAAATCCAGGCAAAAATAGATAGATCCCAGGCACATATGGAAGAAACCCAGGCTCAAATAAAACAATCCCAGGCAGAAACCCAGGCACAAATTAAAAATGTAGCAGAATCCCAGGCAAAATCCCAGCAACTAGTATTGGAACTAAACGGAAAGTGGAAAAAAACTAAAGAAGAGGTCAACGAGCTTAAAACAAAAGCAACACAACAAGATGCACGTATGGACCAGCAAGATACGCGCATAGACAAACAAGAAGCGCGTATGGACTACCAAGATACGCGTATAGACAAACAGGATGCTCGTATAGACAAACATGATGCGCGTTTCGAGACACTAGATAGCACCATCATGGAGTGTGAGAAAGAAATAAAATTCCTCCATGATAAGGTACAGAAAGGAAGTATCAAAGGTGTGATACCTGTATCCAGTGCTCTGCCGACTTTCAAGGTACCTCATTTTGACGGGACAACGTCATGGGTGGCCTTCCGTCTACAGTTTGAAAAGGTCGCAAAAGGCAACAATTGGGACGACGATCAAGCCGTAACCGCCCTTACGCTTGCTCTGCGTGGTGAGGCAGTCCAAATCCTCGAAAATATTTCCGGCGATTGCAATACCCTAGCCTGTCTGTTAGAAGCGTTGGAGTCTAGATATGGAGAGAAACACCTGGAACATGTCTACAGGGCTCAACTCCGCGACCGCACACAGAAAAGCAGGGAGGGTTTGCAACAATGGGCATCGGAAATAGAACGTATTGTTCGGAGGGCGTATGCTTCAACGCCGGGAGCAATTGATGCTACTACGGTGCAAGCTTTTACTGATGGAATTCGAGATGCGGAAGTCAGGGCTGCAGTTCGTCTGGGGCACCATCAGACTCTGAAGACAGCCTTGACACACGCTCTGGAGGTGGAAGCAGTACGCCAAGATGGCCGACCACACCACCGTATTCGTGAGGTAACCGCACAAATGAAACCCCGACAAGGGCCAACATGCTATGAGTGCGGTGAAAAAGGGCATATTCGGATCAATTGTCCCAGGAAGGCTAAGGGAAGAAGCACTTCTGGGACACAGGTGAAAGCCGAGGATTTAAACTAGGAACAGCCAGGGCTATGGGGCGAGTACTGGCTGGTCGACATGTAACCCCCATTATAACAGTATCACAAGTGGGTGACGGAAACAGTCTCATTATAGAAGGAGAACTGAATGGTAAATCCTGCAGTTTCACATTGGATACTGGTGCATCAAGAACCATTGCACGACCGGAGCTATTTCCTCGGACCATAGGATGGAAAAGAGGATCTTCACAATGCCGATTACAAACCGCCACTGGCCAACCAGTACTCGTCCTTGGTGAAACGAACGTGACCTTGAAAATGGGTGATAAGACATTTACGCACCCCGTTTTAGTAGCGAATATTACAGATGATTGCATAATAGGACTGGACTTTTTGAAGAAACAGCAGTGCGTCCTTAATGTAGCTAAAGGAGTATTGACTTTCCCAGAACAAGAAGTATTTCTTCAAGGTGGAAAACAAGGGTCAGTGTACTGTTTAAGGAGAACGGTATTACCACCAAGATCAGAAACCTTAGTAGATATTAGACTATCACCAATAGGATGCCGTAAACGTTGCATTATAATAGAAGATTCGGGAGATCACCCAGACTGGATAACAGCAAGGACACTGATGATGATTTCCGATAAACCAAAAGTACGCATTATCAACGTTAGTAACAAAGAAATAATTCTTGAAAAGAATTGCATGGTGGGTGTGTGCGATCATGTAGCATCTTTGAGAAAAACAGAGGCTCACCAAAAGGAACTTGATCAGAAGTGGCAGGAACATGTATCGACACTACTCGAAAATTGTAAGGGCAATTTGAACAAGTTCGAAAGTCACAAAGTTAAGCAACTGTTACACAACTTCCATGACATCTTCTCGAAGATCGACGGTGACGTGGGAAGGACTGGGCTCGTCAAACACCACATAGATACGGGTGATACACAGCCGATAAGACAGAGACCACGTCGTATCCCCTTTGCAAGAGAACAGGAAGTCGCGGAAATGTTAAGAGATATGGATAAAAACCGGATTATAGAAGCATCCACCAGCCCTTGGTCATCTCCAGTAGTCCTAGTCAAGAAAAAGGATGGCAGTACAAGGTTTTGCGTTGACTACAGGATGTTGAATGATGCCACGAAAAAGGACAGTTATCCTCTGCCACGTATAGATGACACTTTGGACTTGCTAAGTGGCATGAAATGGTTCTCCACAGTTGACCTCAAAAGTGGTTACTGGCAGGTGGAAATCTGTCAGCAGGATAAAGAAAAGACCGCTTTCACCACTGGTCCTGGGAACGGTCTCTGGCAATTCAATGTCATGCCTTTTGGACTGTGCAATGCTCCAGCTACATTCGAGCGCCTAATGGAGCGCATTTTGGTTGGGTTGCTTGGTGATGCATGCCTGGTCTATTTGGATGACATCATCATTATGGGACGAAACTTCGCAGAACACCTACGCAATTTGGAGAAAGTGTTCCAGAAACTGCGTGAAGCAAATTTAAAACTCAGTCCTAGTAAGTGTACACTATTCCAGAAAGAAGTTGGATACTTGGGACACATTATTTCGGCGCAAGGAATTCGAACAGACCCTGAAAAAATAAAAGCCGTGTCGAAGTGGCCTACCCCTCGCAATAAAACTGAGGTACGCTCTTTCTTGGGTCTGTGTGCATATTACCGTCGGTTTGTGAGGAACTTCTCCGAGTTAGCGAAACCGTTGCATCGTTTAACAGAGGAAAAGTGTCAATTTGAATGGAACTCTGATTGCGAACAGGCATTTGCTCTACTGAAAACTCACTTGTGCGAGGCTCCTGTACTAGGTTACCCTAGTAGGGAAGGCCGATTTTTGGTAGACACAGATGCCAGCAATGTGGGTATTGGAGGAGTTCTCTCTCAAACACAAGGAGATAGGCAGGTCGTTATCGCATATTTCGGCAAATGCCTTTCCAAGCCAGAAAGAAATTATTGTGTTACCCGCCGAGAACTTCTAGCCGTTGTTAAGACCTTACAACACTTCAAGAAATATTTGATTGGGAGGCAGTTTACACTTCGTACCGATCACGCTGCCTTACAGTGGCTCCTCCAGTTCAAAGACCCAGAAGGACAAGTAGCAAGGTGGATAGAGCAGCTGCAAGAATTTGACTTTGTCACTGAACATCGGAAAGGCAAGTCACACAATAATGCTGATGCCTTGTCTAGACGACCTTGCGAAGAATCTTGCCGACATTGTGCCAAACAGGAAAAGAAAGAGAACGTAAGGATTATCCAGGTGAACGCTTTGGACGAAGACTGGGATAATCAATCATTGAAAGACGCACAAAAGGAAGATAGTGACTTGAAGACAGTAATCGAATGGAAGAAACGTGGCCAAAGGCCCACTTGGAGTGAAATATCAGCGCTTAGCCCAACAGCAAAAAGTTACTGGGCTCAATGGGACAGCCTGATAATTGATAATGGAGTTCTCAAGAGGAAATAGGAATCACCCAGTGGACAGGAGGTCACCTTACAGATAGTTGTCCCCTGTGATAAGGTCGCGTCAGTGCTACGACAGGTGCACGACGGAGTATCCGGAGGACATCTAGGAGTTAAGAAAACCCTGGAGAAGGTGAGAAAAAGATTCTATTGGGTGCATTGCCGTGAAGACGTTGAGGACTGGTGTAGAAAATGTGTAGCTTGTTCCTCAGTAAAGGGACCGCAAACGAGAGCCAGAGGTCGGCTGAAAGTGTACAATGTTGGTGCACCATGGGAAAGAGTTGCTGTCGATATAGCTGGGCCATTCCCTGTTACTGAAGAAGGGAATAGGTATATCATCGTCATGCAAGACTATTTCAGCAAATGGCCAGAAGCTTTTGCAGTACCTAACCAAGAAGCTCACACAGTCGCCAAAAAGCTAGTTCACGAGGTGTTCTGTCGATTTGGCATTCCTTTGGAGTTACACTCTGACCAGGGTAGAAACTTCGAGTCTTCACTATTTCAAGAGGTTTGCCAACTGCTCGGGATACACAAGACTCGTACAACACCATATCACCCACAGTCAGATGGAATGGTCGAAAGATTCAATCAGACGTTGGAGAATCATTTGGCCAAAGTAGTGGAAGAACATCAGAGGGATTGGGACCAATACATTCCACTCTTCTTAATGTCATACCGCTCTGCAACACATGATAGCACAAACTGCACACCGGCGAAAGTCAACTTCGGCCGAGAAATTAGACTACCCATAGATGCACTAACCGGAACACCTCCCGATGCTCCTATCCTAGCCGTCGACTATGTGGCCGACCTGCGGCGTAAATTAGATGGAATACATGAGCTAGTGAGAAAGAATGGTCTGAAAACCAGTGAGAAGATGAAGATCCGATACGACCGCAAAGCTAACGTGCCCGGATTTGAAGAGGGAACTTTGGTATGGTTACATAATCCAATTAGAAGAAAAGGGAAGAGTCCAAAGTTCCAAGCCAAATGGGAGGGTCCGTACACGATAGTAACCAGAATAAACGATGTCACCTACCGGATTAAGAAAGGACCTAGAGGGAAGCTGAAAGTCGTACACGTAGACCGCCTAGCTAGCTATTATGGATCAAATCATGCTCGGGACGAGCATGACTAAGAAGGGGGCAATGTTACGAATGGACCTTATGTCGATGGCATAAGGTTCAATATCGCGTGACATGCAGTGTGTCACTTTTGAGCCTATTTCGCCAGATCTAGACATTTTCTAGGTACAATAATAAAACGCATTGCTAGACTTAGGACGGCCTATCGAATGGTACAGGTCTCAACAGTTTTGTCAACAAAGTGTCGACATCGAAATTTCTAGAAGCCCGTTTCCGGGAATTACCGTAGGTACTTCCGAGTGACCTCGAAGTTATGTGCTATTATTATTACGTCTAGAGGAATCTGGAATGTTCGATCAGCTGGACTATATATAGCACCGTGACGCCCGCACAGAGTCAGTCTACACTCGACTAGCGATACGAAAACAGCGACAGTTAAGAAGCGATCTTCGAGAATACCTACTGCGACAACTGCAACGAGAACTGTGAGTACTACGTGGAGTAACATCTGTACTGTTATTGTGTGTTTACAACACGGACTTCGTGGACATAAGGGAGGACTTCGGTGCAACGTCAGCGACATTCTACTTGTCAGTGCTTACAATCGACTGTACCTTCGTTGAAAATAAACTTCGTAACCCTTAACCGGCGTTTAAGTACCCCTAGCCCGTAACAATATTATAATACCCAAGTTCCTAACCTTTACGTAATAAAGATAAAAAGTGCAAAAATAAAAGTTGTTTTCATAGGTGGAATGTTATTATTTTCTATTCTAACAACTGAATTTTTTATTTAATTTAGAATACATATAAACTGCCAAAATATTTTTGCAATAACTAAATCAAAGTTACTCTTGGCAGTACCAGCAAAGGCCTGGCCTTCGGCACAATTATCATATAAGATTCACAATATTGATAGCCAAAACGGTCAGTTTTGCGAGGTTCAATGAAACTGAATAAAAATAGATGCAAGATCAAAGGACTGCGCCTTCTTTTGATGATAGATACGTGAATATAATGATGTGGCTTCTATATTATATGCGTATTTGAATAAATACTGCTGTTTCCAAGTTTTTTTTTAAGGTTGGTAGTGTCTGGTTTTCATTTGCTAAGATTGTATCGTAGTTTTAATAAGGCTCATAGCGAAGGACCACAGCTGGATAACATCACTAGTTGGTTGCAAGTTGAAAAGAAGGTTCTGCTTTTTAGATAGAACCTTCATGAGAACATAAAGCACGTTATTCACATTTGTACTGTCACGGCACTTATGTTGCACTTTGTACTAATGGCTACGATGGTCCAAATGTTACACTTTTCATTATATTTACTTTTTACACTTTTTATTATTATTGTTACACTTGTTAGCCTTTATTCGTCAAGTGTGCTAAAGCGAAAGGAACCTAGTTTTATTCGGGTTGACACCTCAACTGTTTTTAGCGGCTACTTGTCAAAATAATATGACTTAGTTGATCGTGAATTGAGAGGATATTCTCGTAATTTTAAGAATGTTCAGTGTGGTCTCCGTCTCAATATGTCCAAAAATATGTTTAACTTCCATAAAATTTGATAAAAGTTTGACATTTGTCTGTCGTCGTGATAAGACTGTGATTTTGATCGTTTAAATTACGAAAAATGGCGTTCGCTGACTGGCGTAGATGACCCTGCAGATGCAAAATTCCTTGTTTAAACATCATGCATCTATCTTTATCACGCTGATGTTAGTGCTTTAATACAAAATATTGCCATTTTTTACGTTTTCATATTGACAGAAAAGAAAAAATACAATAAATTCCAATAAAACAGAACTGTATTTCGTTTCAGGATTAACGCATAAAAAACTTGTTCATAGAAATGAAAAACTCAAAAGCTTTCAGTAAATTAAAAACAACTCGTTTTGTTTGTTATACCCAAATTGACATCTGTTTTGACAGCTTCTTGTCATAACAAAATGACATTGTTTGATCGTTTGATGTAGTGACCATAATAGATTTTATATATATATATAGAGTCTTCTATTAATACCTACATTTATTGATTGAGTTCGATCTTTAAATGCTTTTTACAAAATTTAGATATGTACTTAAGTATTTGGTTTCTCAATTTCTCATATGTAGGTATTTATGTATTATATTTTGTCGATCTTCGAAGACGATCTTGTAGACTTCGACTCCTTTATTCTAAAATTACTTGTTTAACTCCGTTCATGTTTTTCATAGATTTTTAACTTTATATAATAACTATGAAGCGGATTCGGCGGATGCCCCAAATAGCCGTAAATAATTAAACAAAGCTAGAAATATCCCAGGAAATCTACCGTATAATACATAAGGCCTATAGTAAATCTAAATAGTGAATATACAATATGTAAAGAAAACCCTGTCCGATCCGTGAAGGTATTGTTAGGAATCGACAACTGATTCTACTAATGGATACAAAGCCGAGCTAAACTTAAAAAAAAGTACCCCTAAAAAATAAGTATTATTTTGCAAAAAGAGGTAACTTAATACATGTGCGGTAGAACACCCTTCGGCGGCCGACGGGGGGCAGGGCACGCGACGCGTGGTCGAATCGCATAAGCGTACCGTCAAAATGGTGTTGTCACTTTTTTAAAAATTACCAAATTTCGGGGAAGTTGAAATTATTTCGCGGGAAAAAAGATTATTTTAAAATTCATTAGTATTGTTATTGTGATGATTACGTAAAATTTTGTATTATATTTGGTCATGTGTTTACCTAACCTTTATTATCCTTATGGGTCGGACAGGGTTTTCTTTACATATTGTATATAATGGTGATTTACCGTATCGTGGACAATACATACGTAAAGTAATAAAGATCAAAAGTTCTTTTTGATGATAAAACATCATTTTAAGGTTTTTTTTTTTGTTTTATAATTATAAATTAGTGCTTGACCGGAATCCCGCCTGCAATGATGCAATCGTTGATGGTAAAGTGCGGAAGTTTATTAAGAGCTTATTCACTCTAACCTTGAAGACAGTTAAATTGTAGTGAGACGGAAACAATGCAGCTGACAAATCGCTGTAGCGCCGCGCCGCCGACAAACGCTCCGTCTGGATCGTTGTGGTGTCAACAACGTAAGGGTGGACACTTGCCGTACGACGGATCGTCCGATGATGGAACGGAGATGGGGGAATTAAATCATACAATTACCTATACATACAAAAACCCTCGCACACTCACAAAATGCATCCTATAGAACACCGACAGGCTGGCTAAGAGAAGAGGCTCTCGATTCAACCGCAGTGTAGCAGTAAGTTTTACTGGTTGGTTCATTCTGCGATAAATTCACAATGTGGCTGTCATTCTAACTAATGATTATATTTGACACTATTGACAGGTCAATCCAAGCGCCACTTTACTTAACTTCTCACGGTGAGACAGAATTGATGATGTCTGGTGAAGCCTTTTTTTTTCCTTGTGGAAATCCTCATAGGATGTCCACCGCCCTGGGTTGGCCGACGGGGTCTGTCAGACTTTTACTGACTAAAACCACCCCGGTGTCTCTTCTATCACGAGCAAACGCGTGAGGCCGCGGGAGTCTAAATTTTTCCACGGCCCCACACCCTCGTGCTGGCCCGGTCTGTCTGGGCCCCGTCTCTTGCACGGGGAAGTGGGGTGTTAAACTACCCCGAGCATCGCCTCAGGGGCGTGCGTCGACACTCGCGCGCGCCTCCGCCTCGGGGTCCATCGAATAGGGGGCGGGGACTTCCCCATGTCCCTCGCCCCTGGACCCATTCATGGGGGGCGGAAGAGGGCGTTATCCGCCCTTCTTCGGCGCCCGATGTGTCTTCAGCGGCCCGGGAAGGGAGTTGAGATCTCCCTCTCCCGTTCCGCAGCTTCCTTCTGCGACATCAAGTCCTCGCAGAAGGACACCACTGCGTCCCACGACTCTGCGCCACCGACCAACCTCCGCAGTCCATCCGCCGGCAGTAGGGCAGCGTCAGGTCGCCTCCTACTTCATTTGTGAGGACACGGCGCTGCTCCTCCCAAGCTACACACTCGGAGAGCGTGTGCTGCGCCGTGTTCTCCCCGCATTGGACGCAGTGGTGGCACCAAGCGTCTGACTCCCTGCCTAAGCGACGCAGGTACTTGCCGAAGCAGCCGTGCCCCGACAGCACCTGCGTCACCCTGAACGACAGGGAGCCGTGCCTTCTCCCGAGCCAGTCGTCGAGTACTGGCCGGATCGCCTCGACGGTAGCGAGGCCGGCGGTAGGGCGCATAAGCCTCTGCCGCCAGTCCGCCACCAGGACCTGACGGAGCTCCTCTCGGTGCAGCTCGATCTGCCGCTGCACCGGACTGGAGCCCCGTTTCCGCTCTTCCTGGCGCCATCGGTACAGTGACGCGAGTACTTTCGCCTCTAGGTCCCAGGGCGGGGATCCGGCCAGGGCGCAAGCCGCCTCGTAGGAAATTGTGCGGTACCCGCGGACGACCCTGACGGCCGTCGCCCTCTGCGGCTTGCGCAGAATGGCGAGTGTTCCGGCCGTCAGGTCCATCGCCCACACAGGGGCCCCATACAGGGCCATGGACCGTACGATTCCCACGTATAACCGCCTACAGGCGGCGCTCGGGCCCCCCATGTTGGGAAGCAACGTTGATAGCGCGCCTGCTGCACCCATCAACTTGGGCGCCAGTCGCCGGAAGTGGGGCCCGAATTCCCATCGGCTGTCGAGCTCCAATCCCAGATACTTCATGGTGGACTCGACAACTATCCGAGCCCCACTGACCACGATATGTGATCAGTGAGGCAGTGACAAGCGTGTCGTCCGCATAACACGTCAAGTCGGCGCCCGACGGGAGCTCGCCTCTCAGCACCCAGTCGTAGCCGATGTTCCACAGAAGCGGTCCCAAGACCGATCCCTGTGGAACACCGCACGACATTTGGTGCTGACCGGCACCGTCACGTCCCCGATAGATGACGCATCTGTCCTCCAGATAAGCCCCTACTATGCGGCGGAGGTAGGGAGGCACCCGATGGTATTTCAGGGCCTCCCTAATACAGCTCCAGGGTAGGGTGTTGAAGGCGTTGGAAATGTCTAAAGACACCGCCAACACCACCCCACCCCGGGACACCGTATCCTCCGCCAGGGATCTCACGCGCATGATGGCGTCTATGGTGGAGCGCCCCCGACGAAAACCGAACTGGTTGTCGTCCAGGTTCGGCCCCTCTCCGCACAAGTGGCCGACGAGGCGATCTGCGATTATACGCTCAAAAAGTTTGCCCGCCTCGTCGAGCAGCACTATGGGCCGATACGCGGACGGCGACCAGCTTCCCCTCCTTCCACACACTGGGAAACTGACCCTGCTCGAAGCATGCCGTGAAGAGCCCCCTCAGCTGGGGCTCTAGCTCCTTCAGAGCCAGGACGAGAGCTCGGCCAGGAACTCCGTCAGGTCCGGGCACTTTATTCTTGGCCCGGAGCCGCGACACGGCAGCTCCCGTCTCTGCTTGCGTCACCTCGGGTGTCTGGTGAAGCCTGGGTCTGAGCATTTGTATTGCGATGTGTGCCAGGTACGATGCGCCAAATGTTGTTGTATCGGGAGTTTGGTCGTGGAGGGTTTCCAGATCAATCTCCCTCTGGCGCAGCATCGTTGGTCGAGTTGTTGGGTTTAACATTACATCACCTCGCTCAACTGCCGTCTTCCTTCCTCTTTACTGAGTTTTTTTTGAGTGAATAGGCTCTTAATAAACTAGCGCGCTTTACCATCAACGATTGCATCGTTGCTTACCATCGGCGGATTGCAGTCAAGCACAAGTTAATAATTTCAAAAAACAAAGGAGCAACCAATATACATATATTATATATACATCACATATAATATATGTATATTGGTTGCTCCTTTGTTTCTGCATGTTATCTTTAAGATTTCCAACCCTATCCCAGTAATGAAAATGCGCTACGTATGTACAAAGCCAAAACAAAAGCATGGCCGAAATAATAATATCCAACCGTAGAAATAATATAAATATGAATTGTAATAATAGACCTAATTTACAATAATATTGCGAATAAAAGGGTTGGAGATGACTAAGGACCAAAAAAATATGGAGCCTCAGGGGCTATTAACCTTGACTCGGGAAATTAGCGTGTCTATGAGTGTATGTAATGAGGCTATTTTAAAAGTAATTTATTATTATGATCTGTACTGTTAGGGGGAAACTACTGTTAGATTATACTAGCTTCTACTGTGGCTTCCTATTAGTGCAATAATTATAGGGATCAACGTAAAATTTGACGTCTTCATAGTATGGATAAAATTTATAGTATGCCATCTTTGTTTGACCTTTTCGTCAAAGAGGTGCAGCTAAACAAGCTTTAAGGAAAAGCTTTTAGCCATATCCAGAGGCTGTACGTCCTTGAGTTCAACCTTAGAACCATCTAATGGAACGCCGAGCCCATACCTATTTACTAAGTACTAGGGCGTTGTTTGACTTTTAAGAGTTCTCAGTAAACTGTTTTGTTTACAGTACGTAAACCTGCTTTAATTGAATAGAACGGAAGTTAAATTATGTTGACTAGGAACTTCAGAGTCTTAAAGAAAAAAAAAATGAGTATTCTTCGTTCAAAATGGATCCATAGATTAAAAAGAATGATGTATGGCACACGGTAAGTACCGACCTGCTGTGTTAATACATATAAAATGCATAATATATTTCAAAACCAAATTCCACAATCTGAAACTGTAAATTTTTATGATTCTTAAGATCTAAAGACTCTGAACATCTCGTAATTAAAATATTTGCAAGAATATTTATGTTTAATTGCCGCGCACTACGCTTTAATGGCTGCTTCTTTTATGGATCAATAAAATTATTAACAAACTTAGTTATTCTTTCAAATATCTTTGCTGGCACTTTCGGCATTTTTAATGATCTAAAATCCTGTTCTAAGCTGAATTACTATATCTATCATGCTTCATATTCCAAGGTTTCTAATTTACAATCCATTAAAGACATTAGAATTGTGTTCGTGTGTGTTTGTTTGCAGAACCCACTACATGTATCACATGTGACATATCTGTTCTATTTCAAGCCATTCCCTCATTTATGGACCAACCCTGAAGCATAGACAACTAAAGACCTTTCCGTGACCTCTTTGCAACCCCATTTGACTAATGAAATAAACATGCAGTGCGAGAAATTGATTTTCGCTGCTTGTAACATTTGCTTTTAGAGTAGGTTTTTTTTTTGGTTGACGTAAACTAATATGTACAATACAATACTATAAATATTTGATGATGGATGTGTAATGAGTTCAGGGTGTTCTAGACTATATTTCATCACATTCATTTGAATAAATCGCTTTTAGTTTAAGTATACAAATTCCATCTGTTTAAGTATATTATCTTTGACACCAATTACTGATTATAAGGCTAATGCATCATAAAAACATCTTGAGGAAACCTGGACTTTAAGTCTGAAGTCGCCAAGCCGCATTGAGCAAGCGTGGTGATTACGCTCAATCCTTCTCAGTATGAGAGGAGACGAAGACCATCGCACCTTTTTTTCACCTTTTTTTATCATCCCACTGCTGGACCTGTGTCAGATATTCCCAATCAACCTTGAGCCTGAATGCTTCAGACATAAAGTTGAAAATCTAATAAGGAAATCTGACAAATTGTAGTCTGTTGATGTGCTGTCGTCTGTACATTACCCTTCTCCTGACCCTCTTTAATAGATGCATCTCGAACCTGGGGCCCTAGTCTGCTATTTTTATAATTTTGTCATTCCAACACGATTCCATTGTCATTGTGATACAAGTTCGTAATCTGCTAAATTCATAATATAATAAAATAAATTAATAATAATCGACCAATCGGTCAGACATCTCGTAATGGAATGGTGATGGACATTGGCGTATTGCCATTATTATAAAAGCCGTTAGTAGAAATTATTTTCTAAAAACTACTCAATTTGAACATTTATCTATACTAATATAAAACTACTGGTCCGATTTGAAAAATTATTTTTGCGTTGTATATAATATCACGCTATGACCAACAGGAGCGGAGCATAACAAAAATTTTAAATGTATGCTGTAAATTTTGGGGTTAAAATAAAAAGTTCAAATAACTAACTCCACGCGAACGAAGACGCTGGCGGCAGCTAGTTATGGACATGGTGAACACATGCGAGTGGAGTGTCAGTAATTGACCACTGGAAAGTCATAATGAATCGTCGATGGTAGGCCATAACCCTGTGGCCGTAATTATAAGTTCCCTACATCAGCAGTGGTTTCGGAGCTGGTATTAACATTAACAATAGTTTGCCTAGGCATGGGTACTAATTTATCATTGTAATAACGCTCTTTTTGTTAATATTGAGTTAATAATGATGAGCCATAAATAACTATGACATTACATTTTGTTTGCATACCTATTGCCTGTAGCCATTTGTTATTTTGACAACTACTGAGTACATAATACCTTGATTGATTTTGGCTCAGCGCGAAAGACAATACAGATAACATAAAATGTCAAGAGTCGAAGCGCTATTTCTAAGGGTTACCAGTTATAAATAAGTCACTGCTTCTAGGTCAGAGGCGAGAACTGAAGGTTGGCTGGAGACAGACTGAATCACAGCTCGATTTATGTCTATTACTCTTAGTAGGTTAATCTGTGACTTGATAAACAACCTCCAACGTAATTGAACTAAAAGGCTTTAGGTCGAAGCGTAATTTTAAATCGATTCGAATCGAATAAATTTTAATCGAATCAAACCACATCTTCCTGATGTTGTTTTGTTTTGAAAAAAGGAAAAAATCCTTGAAGCCGATCGATTGTATAAAAATCTCATCGTGAAAAGGTGGTTAGATTAAAGTAAGCATAGAGCGAGCGGTGCGTTGACCATATTTTTGTTGGGACAACCAGGCAAGATAAGAGCTCATAAGTTTGTGGTTTATCATGATATCTTTTTGAAATTTTGTACATAGATTCTTTACTTAAAAATACTGGACACGTGTTTCGGGTTTAGCATAAACAAAAAATAACGTTGTATAGGGTACACCTGGGTAAAAATTGTCCTTCAAAGCAAAAGCTCGAAATGAAATTCTTCATAACAATTACGACTGCTCAAAAAATCTAAAGTCTTCTAATAGAGTTAACCGTTCATAAGGAAGCTTACTTCATTAAAGTCTACATAGTAAACAAAACATCGGACGTTTTTAGACCAATATAGGACAATGACCAAGGTGTGTTATGGTTGAATCTTGTACATAAACCAGTCCGCGATCACTCGTGCTTCCGTAGATAGGAATTTTTACGAAGTGCTTTGTTTGACTACATCCATACTAATATTATAAATGCGAAAGTAACTCTGTCTGTCTGTCTGTCTGTCTGTTACGCTTTCCCGCCTAAACCTCTCAACCGATTTTGATGAAATTTGGCACAGACAATCTTTGGACCCTGAGAAAAAACATAGGCTACCTGTTATCCCGGAAAAATTTGATATTCCCGAGGGAAATCTAAAAAGCGCGATATAACCGAACACCACGCGGACGAAGACGCGGGCGGAAAGCACACAATCTTTAGACCCCGAGAAAGGACATAGGCTACCTTTTATCCCGGAAAAAATTGATGTTCCCGAGGGAAATCTAAAAAGCGCGATATAACCGAAATTTACGCGGGCGAAGCCGCGGGCGGAAAGCTAGTATTTAATACTTCCAACGTTGGCAACACTGTGTAAAATATCGGCATTGAGGAGTTTAGGCGGGAAAGCGATGATGAGTGCCACGCTCATTTTCCATTGGACTTTTAAATTATTTATAGTGTCGTTTACTAAATAAAAACGCGTGATTTATGTAGTAAAAAGTGCATTCAGTGAATAATCATGTCTTTACGCTAAACCACTCCTAATGTGCCACACGCGGGAAACGAAAGGAGTTAGATTAGTTAGGATATGTTTTAAAAATACTTTAAGATTTCGACTGAAGGACTTGTATCCATGGTCATGAAATCCATACTAATATTATAAATGCGAAAGTAACTCTGTCTGTCTGTCTGTCTGTCGGTCTGTCTGTCTGTCTGTCTGTCTGTTACGCTTTCCCGCTTATTAAACCTCTCAACCGATTTTGATGAAATTTGGCACAGACAATCTTTAGACCCTGAGAAAGAACATAGGCTACCTTTTATCCCGGAAAAAATTGATGTTCCCGAGGGAAATCTAAAAAGCGCGATATAACCGAACTTCACGCGGGCGAAGCCGCGGGCGGAAAGCTAGTATTTAATACTTCCAACGTTGGCAACACTGTGTAAAATATCGGCATTGAAGACAATATTTCTGATGTCACCATTAGCCTTGTTCCACTCACACCTAAGGATAGGGTTTCCTCGCTTTGTACTACGATCCCCTGCTCTGTACAAGTCTCATTCAGATGTTCTCCATGATGCTGTTTGTTGATGTGTTTTTTGAAAACATTTTCATATTTACCTATAGAGGATGTGATGTACTTATGTACATTTAAATATTTTAAATTTAGCACATCGCTTAATAGTAGCACCTCAACACAGCCCTGCTCTATTCCGAGTGGCGACTAGACATGTCCTTTAAGTTGTGTGTACTTACTGATAAATTTCGGTGGTTTTATTATAAACCCCAAAGCCCCTATAAGTGATTATAGTGAACACCACAGTATACTATATAAAGAATGAATATATAGAATATATAATATACCGCTGGATACGGGAGGCGCAGGACCGGTCTCTGTCCAGCAATGGACGTCTTTCGTCTGAAATGATGATGATATAAAGAATTCCTGTTTGTTTTTAAAGCTACCATAAATTAGAAATTCAGACTCACACGCTATCTTTGGTATGTACATTATTCGTTCGTATTTTCTCTCCATTAATAAATGCCTAATCATGTGAATTCAATCCCAGAACCGTCAATCTTCTGCAAACTTTCGGAGCTTAAACCCACCGATAAAGCCAACTGTTTCATCCTAACAACTTCTAA
The DNA here is from genome assembly GCA_017933935.1 of Sesamia nonagrioides. Lineage (NCBI taxonomy): Eukaryota > Metazoa > Arthropoda > Insecta > Lepidoptera > Noctuidae > Sesamia > Sesamia nonagrioides. The sequence goes on along the minus strand of JADWQK010000307.1, from coordinate 77,380 downwards.
TGCCACGGCTCTCATTAGGCCCCCCTATAACACGTTACGACCGAGTAATCCGCCGTTATAGCCCACAAAACCGTTTTGCTGGCGCGTTTGATACCGATAAAATTAGCAAAACACATAAAAATAGGGTAATTAAATATAAACGGGTTTACGATTTGATAAACATGTCTAATTATTTATTGTATTGACTTAAAACAATTGTAAATTTAGAATATAATCAAACGTTATTTATTGAAATTAGATTGAGCATCAGCACTTTTTGAACGTCTAAATTACCAAAGACAGCGAAAAGGTAGGTACCCTACACCGCCTTTCTTTCTTGATTTTATTATCGAAAGATTTAAATTAGATTCTGGCTGCATTTGAATAAGATTATGTCAAAAAACGCAGCCATTATTAAATGGTTTAGAAGACATTCAAATAAATATATCCCTGGTATAGTCACCACTAGGTTACCCTACATATCTGAAACTATCCAATTGCCCTTAACAACCTTCACACGTAAGTGATAAAGTTCAAAATCTATTGAACATATTTTAATAACTTGATGTGCTGGCACCTGTAGATGCCATCTGACTGAGTACCTATATGTCGTAAAACGAAATAATATTTAATTACGGCAAATTCATAAACTCATATTATTAGAAGAACCATTGAAATATCAATATCCCATTGTACACCCTTACTTTCAGTTGTAATCATTTTGAAGCTTATTGCTATTCCATTACTCACTATGTTCTAAAGTATGTCTGTTCAACAACGTAAATAACGCAATGAATGTTGTTGAACTGTCAAAATGATACCCATTGCTTCTGATAGTGTACGCAATTACCCTGCAGCACCGTAATAGCGTAACATACTTTTACTATCAATTTGTACCATTTTAAATAAATGAAAAATGTGAAAAAGATAAATGTGTTTGCTCATTAACGTAAACAATGCAATGAATGCTGTTGAATTGTCAAAATGAAACCCATCGCTACTGATAATATGTTAAACAATTTATTATCCTGATTACGCTTTGCATAGTAAGCCACAACATGCTGAGCTGTTGGCCTGCGCCGGATTTTCCTCCGGTCGTGCCGGATACCCGGGGCTATAAAAGAAGGGGTAAATAGGGTCTGGAGGGATATAACTATCCCGAATGTTCCCACAGCTGCAAAGTGCTTTTTATGCGCCTATTTAGATGAATGGCCTGACTTTTAACCCTGTTTTGGGGGGTTGTAATACATAGACGCCCCAGAGGTGTATAAGTTGGTAATTTGACATAACATCTTTCTTATACAAGCTGTCACCGCCGCTTACAAGCGTCGTGGTTACAAGAAAATCTTTAATGTCATTGGTTTTACAGTATAAAAGATTTATCTCCCTCTTAAATCCGTTTCGGAACGGTGATATCGAAAGCACCAGTAAAATTAAATCTAATTCTCTTGAATGGCGGTCATAAACACTTTGGCATTTATTGTAAAGAGACTATTGATCATACCTAAAAATAATCTATACTAATATGTAAAGCGGAAGAGTTTGTCTGTTTGTTTATTTAAACGCGCTAATCTCAGGAACTACTGGGCCTGTAGCCAATGTAACATCGGTTCGTAGCGAAGCGAAATCGAATACCAAACCAACCAATAACGAAAACGATTGACCACGCGACGCGATAAATCACGTGGTCAATCGTTCCCGCCATTGGTTGGTTTGGTATTCGATTTCGCTTCGATGCGAAGCGATGTCACATTGGCTAGGGCCCCTGTTCCGATTTAGCGCGCTTTACCATCAACGATTGCATCACTGCGATACTTACCATCAGGCGGGATTGCAGTCAAGCACTAGTTTATATTTACAAAAAAATAGAAATCCGTGCGCAAAATAATTTGGATTAAAGTGTGTGGCATTCATAAAGCCGGGCGAACAAAGGTTTTTTTTCCTATCATTAGAAACAATACAGTTTTATTATAAAATTCTTTGAAATCTAGATTAAATAAAGATGAGATATAGATACAGTGCTAGATCTGTTTGATAAAGTATTCGCATAAAATATACATCTCACAACGCGACTAGACGCAAACATTAATTATAATAAGATTTTAGCAGGTGTTTAAAATGCAAGAAATATTTTGGTTTATAGCAAATACCAGCTGTAATATGTATTTAGAAACTGAGCATGGAGCACTCTTCTGTATCTATACTAATATATTATAAAGCAGAAGAGTTTGTTTGAACGCGCTAATCTCAGGAACTACTGGTCCGATTTGAAAAATTCTTTTTGCGTTGGATAGTCTATTAATCCAGGAAGGCTTTAGGCTATACATATAACATCACGCTTCGACTAATAGGAGCGGAGCATAACTAACTACACGCGAACGAAGTCGCTGGCGGCCGCTAGTATATTATAAAGCTGAAGAGTTTGTTTGAATGTGCTAATCTCAGAAACTACTGGTCCGATTTGAAAAATTCTTTTTGCCTTGGATAGCCCATTAATCCAGGAAGGCTTTAAGCTATATAACATCACGCTGTGACCAACAGGAGCGGAGCATAACTAAACCACGCGAACGAAGTCGCTGGCGGCCGCTAGTTTAAAATAAAACAAGGTTTCAAAAAACAATGAAGACTTCGAACACTGCAACTTCATCAGTGTCGTGGTTAAAACACCAGCCTCTCAAGTAGAGTGTGCTGGTTCGATTCCAGGCCAGACAAGCACCAGTGTAACTTTTCTAAGTTATATGTACTTTCTAAGTATATCTTGGACACCAATGATAGATTACAAGGTGAAGGAAAACATCTGGAAGAAACCTACCAACCGCCAACCAACATCAATGCTTACCATCAGGCGGGATTACGGTCAAGCACAAGTTTATAATTAAAAAAAAAAATGCGTATGACGAGAACTGCTAGTTCCTGTCACTGTCCAGAAATTAGCAAACAACACCAGGTACTTAGATATTCGTTACAAGTATATACAATATGTAAAGAAAACCCTGTCCGATCCGTGAAGGTGTTGTTAGGCATCGATAACTGATTCTAATAATGCCCACAAAGACAGGCAAAACTAAAAAAAAAATCCCCCTAAACAAATAAATATTATTTCGCAAAAAGAGGTAGGTAACTTAACACATGTGCGGTACGCAACCCCATTCCGCGGGCGGCGGGGGCAGGGCACGCGGCACCTGTGACGTGGTCGCGTCGCTATTCGCTTATAATAATACCGGTGTTGTCACTTTTTTAAAAATTACTAAAGTTCGGGGAAATTGGATTGAATTCCCCGGAAAAAAGCATTATTTCAAAATTCATTAGTATTGTTACTATGATGATTATGTAAAATTTTATATTATATTTGGTCAAGTGTTTACCTAACCTTTATTATCCTTATGGGTCGGACAGGGTTTTCTTTACATATTGTATATAGTTTCTGGGAACGAAGACTGTTTTGAATGGAATATAATGTTTACTGGTTTTGATTATTTTCCTTCCTCCTAAGGGCCTTTAGGAATAGGAACATAATACCAAACAGTTAGTCTCTTTTTAACCCATTGTTAAAAATAACTAATGGTCAAGTATACTAATTATTTTTAAAAACTGTTCGAGTCCAACTACGGATCAAAACACCGGCCCTAAATTGAGTATTAATCGTGTAAGGAATTACATCTTCAACTTATGAGATATCCGTAGTGAACCACCGAACAGCCATTGTTACGGATTTAGTAATGATATAAACCCGGTATGGAGCCGGACCGGGTTGCAGGATCTGTAAGTAACCAATGTCTATCTAGAAGCCTAACCCAGATCCGTTTTAATTGGTGGCTTATAGGTAACTGCGGGGGATTTTGTTGAGCTACTTCTCTTCTAAAGCACTAAAAAGTGGTAAAGCGATTTGGGAAACTGTTTTATGTAAAGTTTACGTTCAAAAAGTGCTGATTCTCAGCCTAATTTGGAAAAAATAAGCATTTGCAAAAACATGTCATGTGAGCAAACTAACAATGGGCGGTCACTTTAGTTGTCTTGACTCTTGAACTTAACATTAGAATGTATCCTTAATTGCCTCAGTACTCTGACACATAACAAAACTTATAAGAAATAATATTTTTTTCTCCCAAAATATAAAAATCAACAAACTATTAGAGAGTACACCAAAGGTAGACTCATGACTTCTGAAGATCTTGTAGTTCCTATCCCTTCATTCCATCAGTACCTACTAACTTCCTTCACTTAGGTGAACACTTGAGAATGTGCCACCTGTATACTCACGACGAGCATTAGGTCCATCAACATGCGACCACCATTATCTAACTACGTAAAAGCAGTAAATCTTCCCAATATCCTACGCACGTTATTTTGGCTACGAAGAACACATTAATCACTTTGAGTAGTCGCCGTCGGTGACTAAAGGCCTTAAATTGGGATTACTTGCTAATTCTAAGAGACGATGAATTTTCTACGTGAAAAAGTTTATGAGTAGTCAAATAGTCTAGGCTGGTATATTTTATAATAATGAAGAAGCCTGAATATCTTGCATTGCAAGCAATGAAAGCTTTGAAAGCAATTAAGATCTTGTTTTAGAGTCACAATGCACGAGGATCGTTCAGATTTGGACCTATTAAGAAGCCCTCTGGGACTCCAAAGGCCATGTCCTACTAGGATCCTGTACTGTATAAACGTTTTATTTGGATCAGTTTTGTTTCAGGTAGAAGTTCAAAGGGTTATATCATCAGTAGTACTGAAGAAAGTCACTGAGTTCTAGTGTAATAAATTTCATAGTCTTTGTGGCGAACGTTCTTCTATAAATGGCATCCCAAAAGAGAAAACTGGAAGTAGTGTTATATAATTTTATACTGTCTATCATAAATTCATAATAGCACAAAATAAACACGAATGTTCTATAAACGTTTATCTGCAGACGACAGGAACTACCGACTATAGCTTCGTATCCTGAGCGTACCGCGTGGGATGCACTGCCCAAATTGGTGACTCTGTTACACGATAAAATTATCGTTCTAATTTCATATTAGTGCAGGATAGTGCTCTGTTGAGATTATTGGCACGTTTTGTTTATACAATGACAGTTATTGTGAGATGAGTCAAGATTCAGACAGTGTACAATGTTGTCTACAGCAAATAGGTAGCTCCATGTAATAATTTATTACAAAAGTTCAAGAACTTATGAGATCTTGGAGTTGGTAGAAGTTACAAAAGCGATTTCCAAAAGCTTTGTGATAAAAAAAAAAATGGTTAAAAACTTTGTGATAAAAACTTTTCGTATATTTTCCTTCTTGGTAGATTTCTGAGAAGTTTTATAGTTAACAGTAAGTAAGTTGGTAAAAGATTTTATTGCGGAGGAACTTCGCGCATGTAAAAATGTATGAAATTGTATGTGCGCGTAGTTCCTCTACTACAACGTCCTTTACCAACTTATGTGCCGGTAACTATAAAAATATATTAAGCGGGCGGGTTGTTTCACGTTCACTTAACGCACGCGTAAAAGTTAACAATGGTGCTAACTATCGTTAAGTCAAAAAAATGAGTTGTTATTAATAAATAAAAAATATATTCATTCAATTTTATTCAAGTGCATGCAACGCGTTTGGCAAATTGCTTAACTTAACATACATATATTTCATTATTTTTGAGGGTATGATGACGGAGACTAGGCCTCGGAATTCAGAAACTTACCTAATAACCATATCCAGCACATCTTCTTTCTCGAAAACCTTGCAGTACAGGTGCAGGATCTTCAAGCAGGTGTACTGCAGACCAGTCCAGTTGACATCAGCTGATTTCAGGGCTTCGTCCCAGGGGCAGTTCTCGTGTCTCGACAGGCACAGCATGCCGTCTACCGCGGTCTCCGTAGGAGGCATTTAACTTAGGATCTTGAATTCACTTTAGCTTTTGTTTTTGCACTTTTTCGGGTATATGTTTTGTCATCAAGTGTTGGAATTGTTGGAATTTATGAACTGATGGAGAATGACGGCAGATTAGAGATTTGTTGGGTACTTTAATGATGGTGTTGGTCTAAAAATAATTAAAATTTTGTGCCAATCAGTAAATCCGCGGACTAACGCAACAATGTGGAAGTAGACAACTAATATGAGTCTAATGACAATGCTGCTATTATATGACTACCATGATAGCCATGATTAGCCTACCGCGATTAAGGAAAATCGACGCTTTATTAATTTAATTCAGAATTATCCTTTCTAAAATTAGAATGACTATTTAATCTCGGATAATGCTATCCGTCTGTTTATCGTCATAAAACGGTTTTATAGGACTGTAGTCAGGCCCCCATCCTTACCATTTATTGTATGACGGACGCTTGTTCAGCGACGAAACGTTTAACTCAAGTAGAAACGACAGCACATCAAGCTACTACAATCTGTCAGATTTTCGACTTTAAAGCATTAAGGCTCAAGGTTGGGTTATATTGGGAATATCTGACAGTCTGGGGTAGTTAGCTTGACCTGCTGTCGTCCGTACCTAGCTAGTTGTAATAAATTGCGAAGCTGTCTTAAGAATAGAATATACTAATATCGAAGATAGGATAGACTATTATCTCTTAATAAATAACTGTCAAAACAAAAGCATTCTATATTCAAATAAAATAATCCGAAAGCTAAGACCGTAACCATACCAATCGTATACCACATCGTTTTTCGAATGCAAATACGTTCTCATTCTATTTTCAAATCCAATCACTTAACCATTCGCTCGAACGCCTACGCAGGCAAAGAAAGTATCAGTTGCAAGCTGTCAAAACATAATATGACAAATAAAAAACAAGTGCTCGTGATTTTATTATGTAGCAAAAAAGGACATTGACTTTCGAGATCCGTTAATCTGAGAACTATAGAAAGAAACTAGGTATATGTATATGAGCGGAAGTTTACACGTAGCTTGGTAATTTATTTCAAGAGATAAAAGCGTGGGAGATACCATTACGTATGTTACATTACGGTTTAGGCGAATAGAAGATGATTTCACCATTTTTAATATATCTCTACGTCATTCCTCGACTTCTCCCTTTAAGTATGTATTTCCCGTCGGCATCATCTCTCAGAGACTTATCACTTTACTGGGTAAATTGGAGTAAATCTAACTTACCAGGCTCTAGGGGACCAAGCAGTCTATATAACACCCGAAAGGAGGTCGAAGTTAGCAATTTGAAACTTTTTAGTGTAACAAGCTTGGATGAAACGAAATGAATTGATATTTCCTTAATAAGGATGTACCACGCGCAGTTCAAATGACTAATTGATCGGTCGATTGTGGTGTCTCGTTTTACTTTGAAGGGCAAGCCAAAATTTCAATGTGGTTTGCATTATAATGCAAAAATCCCGAAAGAACTTGGATAAAAATCGGGCAATATTGAATCGGAAATAGATATAAGATTCGCGGTCCCAGTTAGGATTATCAATAGCTGCGGCTGGTGGTAGATTGTGATATTCAGCTACCTTATTGCCTAACACACTATCTGAATCATTTTGAAAGAAATTGCCAATCCATTGCTACATATAATGTTCTAAACATTTGTCTGTTCACAGCATAAATAACGCAATGAATGTTGTTGAACTGTCAAAATGAAAGCAACTGTCAGTTACTGATCGTGTGTTACGTAACTACACCGCTGGTTATTGTCATTCCCTTGTTTAGACATGGGAAAGGAAAGGGAAAGACATAGAACCGTCTAGACACTAAGCGTCTACCATGTTTGTTGACGTCACTGAAATTCTTCATACCTCATTGTGTTCATCTAGTGTATATTTACCGGCTGTTATGAGGCTGGTAACAACACATTTAATACAACATGTTTCAACTGTTTCATAATAGCATGTATCGCCATTTGTGTGAAAAGATAAACCGTTGAGGCATGAACTGCGTTTCTGTGGTAATCTTTGATGGATAGCTTTTAGCCGAAGATGAAATTAAACAGACATGATCTGCATTAACGAAGCAGGTACGTGATTTTTAACGGGATAGGTAGATGAGGTACAGAATACAGTGTCTGCTGAAGCACATTCAAGAATTTGTTAATTGTGACTTAAGTTTCCATCCATACTAATATTATAAATGCGAAAGTAACTCTGTCTGTCTGTCTGTTACGCTTTCCCGCTTAAACCTCTCAACCGATTTTGATGAAATTTGGCACAGACAATCTTTAGATCCTGAGAAAGAAGGCTACCTTTTATCCCGGAAAAATTTGATGTTCCCGAGGGAAATCTAAAAAGCGCGATATAACCGAACTCCACGCGGGCGAAGCCGCGGGCGGAAAGCTAGTATGATATAATCTTCAATTTTAAGGTTTTGACAGTGACATAGTCACCACGCAGTGCGCGCCAAACCTACGAACGACAGGAGGTCATGCTCTCCGAAACTGCCAAATATTCCCAATCAACATGGAGATAAATTTGAAAATAGAATAAAGAAATCTGACAGGTTGTAGTAGCTTCATGTGCTGTCGTCTGTACCTACTGTTCGAAAAAATTTAAAAATAAAATGTTCTTTCCGCGTTCAAAAACAGAAGGCTGCATAAATTAGCATGTATGACACAATGTCGCAGCCAGTCTTAACCTCTATATTTGCTCCATGGCCTTAACTCTCGACACAGCGGGTCATTTAGTGAGATTGGTTGAAACCTATTCCACAAAAATATTATTCCGTAAGCTTTAATGAATTTAAATGATGTTGAAACTCTTTTGTTGTAGTTTACGACAAGCTTACTATAGCATATGATGAGTTATGTGAGTATTTATTTGTCTATGCCAGCTCATTTAGAGTTGTGGCAGGTAAGAAAATAAAAAAGAATTGACAAAGAAAAAGAACATTAAAGCACAAATTAAAGTGATTCAAATTACGTCACAAGTGTCCTACATTGTCCAGTTACACAATAATAAATAAAACAAATAAAGGAAGCGGTTGCGACAAGGACCGGGCCGCTACCCGCGACCTCTGGCGTCGGAAGTTCTAATTTAAACAATTCTCCGCTAATCGCTAATGTCCATTGTCTCAGCAGACACTGTCGAACGATGTGTTATACGCTTAACTTTGATACAGTTTCATTAGTTGGTAATATGAATGGTACACAATGTTATTACGAAGAATGTAAGGCCAGCACATTTTAAGAGTAGAAAAAAAAGTCAAAGGGTGGTCACACAATTTTTCACTTTCTAGTAAAAAAACCTGTACTTGATCAAATTAATTTAACATAAACGTGGATTTAACTACTATTCTGGTATACCATTCTTGATTCTGGCCTGCAAGAAATTGGATTTCATTGGTTTACCAACAATAGTTTGCGTCAGTGTGTGGCAATGGCAAACTCCACTGGCATAAACAAAGAATTTGTATAAAAAAAATTATATGTAATCTGACTTGTATTATGTCTACATTTGTATGGTTATCGGTCTGATAAACTTTAAAATGTCAACTGCCATGCCTGCATCGGTGTTATCCGATATTTTAACCGTTAATATTCCACATAAGAAAAACTGATTGGAACTTGAATCGGTATCATAATTGCGTAACAGACTCTTACTCTCAATTGGAAGCATATTGCTAATCCAATGCTCCTTAAGGGGATAGATACCCTCGAGCGGCCAAAAACGCTCATCTTTCAAAGTTTATTTCTCCAGAATGCCTTGATCAAAAATTTTGAAAAAGATATATTATAATCATAGATTCAAGCACAACATATTTAGTGTTTATTATTTTCCATATGGCCTATATTTACGTCAAAAAAAAATATTTCTACACGGCGTTTTTTTACTTTTAAATCGATATTTCTCTTAAAGCGCTTAGACTTTTTAAAATATTCTTACTCGCAGTAACGTGTACCTGTAAGAACTACAGAATCATAGTTCTATTTTAAAATTGATCAAATATTTAATAAGAAAAGTAATAAAAATGAGTGTCCGTACGAGTTTCCGCCTTACGAGGTTCAGAGGGGCTCTATGCGGGACGCGGGCGCGGGTGGCCGGCAGTCTCGCGCCAGCGCTCGTGAGAGGAGGCTGTGTCACTTTTTGCTCCGCGCACCCTAGGATACTAATGTAAAGACATGCTTCAGAAGCGGGCAAAATAATAACGACGTAGTATGATCCAGTACAAGTCTGTTTAATTAATGATCAGCAGTACAGACATCAGTAGCGTTTATACACCATTGAGTCAAAATACTAACGAGTAGTCAGGTATTGAATAAAATTAAGAAAAAGTTAATAGTAACGCTAGTAATTGTCAATAATTGTGTACAGATATTTGGATTAACCTAAAATATCGAAAGTTGTTTATATTTATTTATTTGAACAATGCTTGATTCAATAAATAAATATCCGATGGGCGGGAAGACTAATGCTCGGTAGGATTTTTTAATAAGAGTTGGCGGTAATCGGAAGTTGCATCAATAATTCTAAAATTAATAAATTAATGGCCGAAAGACCGGAAGTGTACTTCCAAGTGTGATTTTACATAAATAATTACGCAACTGCGATCAATATAAAATAATTATGTATAGCTCGAACTAAGTATAGCTTCATAGATGAGCGGGAAGCGGAAGCTGTAACACTCGGTACTTACTTCGAGTGCAACGAAGTATTTTTAGGGATTTTGTGTATAATTATTGGACGTCTGCATTTATTGCCGCGCTGGGACGCTTTACGTGATTTTATATGATGTTTTATTTTGATACTAGCTTTCCGCCCGCGGCTTCGCCCGCGTGTAGTTCGGTTATATTGCGCTTTTCAAATTTCCTTCGGGAACATCAATTTTTTTTCGGGATAAGAAGTACCCTATCATTTAATCCGGATTTCTAACTTTACGTCTACAAAATGTCAAAGCAATCGGTTCAGTAGTTACAGTGTGAAAGCAGAACAAACAAACAAACAAACTCACTTTCCCATTTATAATATTAGTATGACACTTTCCCATTTATAATATTAGTATGATTCGGTTATATCGCGCTTTTTAGATGCCTTCGGGAATATCAAATTTATCCGGGATAAAAAGTACCCTATCATTTAATCCGGACTTCTAACATTACATCTATAAAATTTCAAAGCAATCGGTTCAGTAGTTACGGCGTGAAAGCGGAACAAACTAACAAACAAACAAACTCACTTTCCCATTTATAATATTAGTATTTTCTAAATTCTGATCAGTGTAAATCTGTGAGTAAGTGTAAATATTAGCCCTTAGTATTTATTGTAAATATTAGCCCTTAGTATTTATTGCCGCGCTTGGACGCTTTATGCGATGTTTTTGAGTTTTTTTGAGTCAATTTTAGACGATTTTTTTTTAATTTTCTAAAAAGATTAATTGCATAGTGTAGAGGGCGTCAAGAGGGTAACTTCTTATACGGGTCATTTCTTTTTTAAATTATAAATTAGCGCTTGACCGCAGTCCGACCTGATGGTAAAGTGATACGATTGTTGATGGTAAAGCGCGCTAGTTTATTAAGAGCCTATTCACTCTAGCCTTGAAGACACTCAAATTGTAGTGTGAAGGAAACACCACCGCTGGCAAATTGTTCCAGTCCCTCGATGTACGCGGTATAAAAGATGAAGCGAAACACTTTGTCCGGATCGTAGTGGTGTTAACAACGTAAGGGTGGAAACTCGCCGTACGACGGGTCGTCCGATGGTGGAACGGAGATGGGGTATAACATCATGCAATTCCCTCGCTCACTCCTCAAAATGTATCCTATAGAACATAGAAAGGCTAACTACTCTACGCCAGTGCTCTAGGCTTTGGAGATCATCTCGAGTTAAATCAGGGTCACCAATCAGCCTCTTCGCACGCCTCTCCACTGAATCCAAAGTAGCCAGGTGACACTTAGCAGCTGGAAATGTGGCTGCAGTACTCTACACACGAACGGACTTGTGCTTTGTACAACATTAGAAGCTGCCCAGGTGTGAAGTACTGCCGGACCTTTGCGATAACGCCAAGTTTCCTGGCAGCCACCCTGGCCTTGGACTCAATGAACCGCCCAAAGTTAAGGTTCGAGGAAATCTCAACTCCCAAAAGCTGAAGACGGTCGGTACACTCCATTTCGAAAAGTAGGGGCCAAGGTGAACGGGCTCCTTTTGGCGGTGAAAAGACACGCCTGTGTTTTGGCGGCATTGAATGCTTCAAGATTGGCCTTGCCCCATTCGGAGACTGCCTGTAGTGCAACATTCGTTCGCTCTACCATAGCCTGTGTTTCGAACCGGATTGATTCCCTACTAGCCCGAGCATCCGGCAGGTATCTCTCCACAACTGTGTTGTCATCTGCATGCCCATAGATACCGGGCCTCAGCAGATCGTTAATATTCAGCAAGAACAGAGTTGCAGAGAGAAAAGACCCCTGAGGAACACCGGCATTAGTCGGTATGGGCTCAGATGAGTAACCGTTGACAACAACTCGGAAGGACCGTTCAATCAGGAAGTCTTTTACCCAGCCAGTCAGTCTAGGGGAAATGCCGTAGAAGCTTACTCAAAAGGCCAGCGTGCCATACCCGATCGAAGGCCTTCGAGATATAAAGGGAGACAGCAATCGCTTCCCCATTTCTCTCGAGGGCCTCGCCCCACATACACTAGAAGGTCCCCAGTTGACTGATTGCGGCGAAACCCGTACTGTCGGTCAATGAGGAGATCGTTACCTTCAAAGTGTGCCAAGAGGCGCGACTTCAACACACGCTCCATAATTCTGCAAAGTATGGAGGTGATCGAAATCGGCCGATAGTTGGTAGTATTGGCACGACTACGACTACCCGTTTTAGGCACGGGCTGCACTTTGGCGAGCTTTCAGGCCTTGGTCACTATACCAGTCCTAAACGAGAGCCGATACAAGCGCGTCAATACAGGAGACACCGGGCGCACATACTTTAAGAACAATCGCTGGTATACAATCTGGACCATTAGCCTTATTCACGTCCAGACGACACACTACTCTCAGAACCTCCTTGTTCCTAATGCTAACCTCAGGCATTGAAGTTCCGCAATGAGGTAAATTAGGTGGAGTAGCACTTCAAGTATGAAGACGCGAATTATGGGCAAAGAGAGATGCAAAGAGACCTGCTTTCTCTCTTGCCCTATGAGCCAGTGTTCCATCAGGCCGAACCAGCGGAGGGAGTGTGGGCCGACAGAAGTTCGCCTCGACCGATTTGGCAAGGGACCAAAAAGATCTGCTACCGAATGGTAGCGCAGATAACTTGTTGATAATATGGATAATGCGGTCGAAACGAGCCTTCTTAAGCGCCTTTCTGTAGGACTTGGCAGCACGATTAAAGGCTCTCATCCGGAGCTCCGCGGTCACGAGCGTCAACCCAGGTGAGAAATGTCGTGTGCTTACGCTGTTCACCTTTGACACAATTAACATTGAACCATGGGCGATCCGAGCCACCGATGGGCACGTCATTGAAGGGGATAAAATACTCCATAGCAAGGAACCACATCGGTTATAGCGTCCGCACAGCTCACGGATTGTTAGAAGAGAAGCAGACCTGCTGCCAAGGATAAGATGCAAAGAAGTGGCGTATCTCATCCCAACCCGAGAGTCGTGATCTGGTGGGGAGAAGGGCGATATAGACTTCACCAGACAGTGGTCTGAAGTTCTCAACGGTGAGGAAACTGTTACAATACATCTGTTCGGATCAGTGGTCAGCAGAAGGTTCAGACAATTGGCGGTATGACCAACTACATCAGGCACCCTAATCGCTCGTTCTACCAGCTGGGAAAGGCCCATTGAAAGCGCGACGTGTCGCGCCTCTCTCCCAGCGTGGTCGGTCCTCTCGTACGGGAAAAGCCAGTCATGATGGCAGGTGTTGAAGTCCCCCAGAGCGACGAACTGTGCGTCAGGGTGCCGGTGCAGCGCATTGTCAGCAGCCTCACTGAGGTGGTCAAATAATCGAGTTGTCTCCTGATCACCGCTGTGCGATCGGTAGACACAAGTGTAAACAATTTTGTTGACACCATTGTCAACCAACAGCCATAGGGACGAGAAGTGATGGTCTTTGAGGTGGCAGAGGCACCGGCAACAGATGTCATTGCGGACATACACAGAGTGCTCTAAATGATCCTCCAATGCGTAACCCCGGTAGCTGAGGTATGTCGCATCAGACGGACATCTGATCTGGGTCTCCGTCAAGAAAAGCAGATGGGACTTCTCAGTCTCAAGGTGGTGGTGTAGTGCAGTGAGATTGCAGTGCAGACCCAGGGATCGCCATCGGGTCCTCTCGTCCGATCGCCAACCGGCACGATGGGGCCACCCTGGGATTTTTGCAGTTGGTTGTGCAGCCTTTCGTGTGTGGCTGGCACACTACTTGGGCCCCCAAATACCTGCGGTCGGCCAGCGGAGCACCGTGCTTCGAATCCCGCTACCCTCCACGACCAAACTCCCGACACAACATCATTTGGCGCATCGTACCCGGCACACACCGCAACACAACTGCTCAGACCCGTCCTCCGAACGGCTTCACCAGATATCATGCCGGAACATCACGGTGGCAGCATGACTTTGTCTGGTGGGTGGTAACTTATGCCGGCAGCCGATGTTGTGGCCTACCAGCGAGGAAAGAAAGAACTATGAAAGAACTTTGACCCCTAGCACATTTTCGCTGCGACGTACCATTTTCGAGATAAAACGGCCCACGATGTGAGGGGCTAAGACGACGCTATATCTCGAAATTAGTATGTCGCAGCGAAAAAGTGAAAAGGGTCAAAGTTATTTCTAAGGCCACACCCTGTTCATTCCTCCAATAAAACTTAAGAACATCTCAAGAAAAAAATTCGTCAGTTTTTTGCTAAGTCCAAAACAAATATTTTCCTTCCCTAAAAAAAATATATAATTGATACTTGTAATTTAATCCTTAAGAAACTTGATTAAATTTCCCTAATTCTTTTTTCTAGTAGGTAAATCAAAACAATTTAGGGAATGTGCGAGGGAATTGCATGATTTAATTCCCCCGTCTCCGTTCCACCATCGGACGACCCGTCGTACGGCTAGTTTCCACCGTTACGTTGTTAACACCACTACGATCCGGACGAAACGTTTCGCCTCCTCCTTTATACCGCGTACATCGCGGGACTGGAACAATTTGCCAGCGGCGGTGTTTCAGTCGGACTACAATTTGAGTGTCTTCATGGCTAGAGTGAATAGGCTCTTAATAAACTAGTGCGCTTTACCATCAACGATTGCGTCACTGCTTACCATCAGGCGGGATCGCGGTCAAGCGCTAGTTTATAATTTATTAAAAAAAAAACTTTTTCATTCTTTAAGTTCATTAGTCTCAGGTGTTCATTACCTAAAATTTGGTCAGCTAAATTTTTAAACAATATGTATTCTAAATAATATGCATCTATTTTGGTCTGACCTGTGAGTTTTATTTAGATGATAGAGGTTCCGGGATTTTTTTTAAGTCCAATCCATCAATGGGAATTATACCAAAAACGCTAAATGCTAAATAATAACTATAAATAAAAGAATAAACCGGTTACCATTTTGCATTAATCATTTTTATAAATTAATATTTGTTTTCCCTTTTTTAAATAAAACAATCCCTGCAACGCAGTATCGAAAACAACATAATAAAAGAAATTACCTAATATGTTTCACTTTAGGGCATGAGTTTTGATACCACGTAACATATTAGGTACTTTTTAGGCAGAATAGTATACTTTATAGACATGGTACGTATGGCATTCTACGTTTGTTGCGAGACATCCGCGCTCGAAGCAAGCGAGTAGGAAATGTGCACGTAAATATGATGCGGGGTGCGCGGGGTTTTTTGCCTAGCCCCGCCCAGATGCGCAAGGTCATCGTCGTTACTAATCGCCTTAACCTTTTGAACGCCCATCTAGATAATACGCGATGTGTCCTCCTGCGCCACACTACAAATGTATAACGTATGTATAGTAAAACGTAGGGATGGGATTAGTGTCCTATCGACAAATAATATTATACATATAAAATAATGTTTATTCACCAATTTACGAAGCTAAATAAAAACTGTAATCGTAATTTCATATTTTATTTTATTTCATAAAAAAAAACAATATGAAAACCTGGATATATTCCCCACAATAAAAAAAAAGAATTTTAAATTTATTAGACGTGTGTTCTACAAGGCACATCCCTATTTGTCTCCAAATGTAATCCTTCTACTTCATATCAAGTAGTTGGCGCTCGAGGCACGTCAAAATCCTTTCTGTTCTATGGATGTCTAGATTTCTATGGTATATATTTTATATTCACTGTGGTCGAGTTACACGTGCATAAACTCAACCGATTCCTGCATTATTTATTTCGTTTACTTACAACATACATACATACTCGCAATTATTTTTCTGGTTTGTAGAAACTAATAGAAAACTGAAGAAAATTCCTGAAACAGAAGTTGACGACTTAACGGAATGTCAAGACGACGAACTATTTCAAAATTCTGATTCAGACTTGAACAACTCGCAATAATTCGTCATATTCACAGTCACAATTTTTTTTATAAGGACACGTGCGCCAACTCAAGATGTAAACATTGCACTACACTAAAATGCGCAAGGTCACTATGACCTTGAAACCCGTCCGCTTATGACGTCACAGATTTCCTTCTATACACGTCGGTGGCGCGTACGGACCGCTAACTAACTAACTTTGTAGGGATGGGTTTTTCAAACGGGGTTTCACTATCGACAATGATTAGAAAACCTATTAATTCTTGATTAAGGTGAATAAAACCTAGTTTAAAGTGTACAATACTTATAAAATATTATATATTTACGTAATTTTCTTGCAATAATAGTATTTATGATCATTTCGACGAGATGAAATATAGCGAGGTCTTCGTCGTGTCCCATCACTGGCTTACTTGATATCAAGTAATTGGCGCTGGGGGCATTAAAATATTTTCTGGCGTTTTGTTTCTATTGAAAATTAAACAAATAAGAACTTATTATGCGTGAAAAAGTTAAAAATATGGTTGATAACAGGGCAAATTTCCATAAAAACAAAATAAAAGGTCTTGTAAAAGTCGTAAATTTATTTTATACTGTGATTACTTCTAATCAAGTAGTGGCGCTGAGGGCACGAAAATCTCGAACTTGTATAGAAGTGATTGGCGTTCAAAAGGTTAATTATGTTAAAAAAGTGTGTTTGCTTAATAATGCAATGAATGTCGTTGAACTGTCAATATAAAAGCCATTGCTTTATACATTTTACACACATTGTTACATTGTAACTAGCCTGCAGTTCATTATTGTCAAGTAACTTTAGAATGCATTCAAATTAATACGGTTTCGAAGGCTAGACTAGCCACAAAAACTAAAACATCGACTGGCAGTAATTTGTTGACATGTCACTGAATAAATACTTAACTTTTTGTTCTTAATTTAAATTCGGTTGACAGCCACATGAGCTTGCGACTCGAGAATTAACGAAGTCCTTATATGGTGCCTAATTAGACATTATGAAACAGTTTATGTTTTGTTAAACGTAGTTAAGAACGTGACTGGGAATTAAAATTAATTTATTAAACTAAGCTCGTTTTAAAGTAAGTACCTTCAATTCTTTATTACATTGTAGTGAAAATTATCAGCTGTTGAATAGTTTTATACGGGATTGAAACTACATCAACCAGATAAAACTGACTGATTTATCAGTTTTATGTGGTTTAAGTCCATTCTGTCATTGAAGACACATCGAAATAAACTTTAAGTTTGATTTTGTATATAATATCACCATGTACAGACGACAGCACATCAAGCTACTACAATCTGTCAGATTTCCTTATTAGATTTTCAACTTTATCTCAAGGTTGATTGGGAATATCTGACAGTTAGGTATAGCTTGACCTGCTGTCGTCAATACGATCCTTTTGGATACCTATAACGAAAATTTAGAACTGATACCTACGAAGATATCGGCTAACGTCTAGTTTGGAGATCACCACAAAACGCTATGTATATGTACTTGATTATTGGTAAATAATTTCAATCTCCCATTAGGAATTGCGGTCTATATTAACAGAACAGTGACTACTTTTTAGTTTTTACCATACCTTCAATGAAGTCTGTGCGTTGGCCAGTGAAGCGACCAACCAATACATGTTTTAACAATAATTAAGGTTTGCAGAATGAGGCTCTATAGAGAGTTAGAGGCTCTCTGTTATTCTTTTTCTGGGTTCAAATTTTTTTTTTTGACTATTTAAACTAGAGGTTGATCGCGATCCCGCCTGGTAGTAAGCAGTGATGCAGTGGTAGTAAAGCGCGCTAGTTTATTAAACGCTTATTCACTCTAGCCTTGAAGACACTTAAAATACTTAAATTGTAGTCAGACAGAAAGACCGCTGCAGGCAAATTTTCATGTTTTTGATGGATTAAACTGACCTTCTCTTTCTTCAGCCTATAGAAGCTCACTGCTGGAGAAAGACCTCCCCCAAGGTTTTCTATTACATTGGGGGGTTTACCATAATCCCCACGCTTGGCAGACGGGTTCCGGATCGCAGTAATTTGATATTCCACAGGAGAAGCGCTGCTGCCCGCTTCCCTGGTGAGAGTTCCCTTAGTCGCCTCTTACGACACCCACGGTAGGATAAGGGTTCTATTATAAGCCCGGCACCACACGAATATGAAAGACCGTCGCAAGCAAATTTTCAGTTTTTGATGGGTTAAACTATGTAAATGGAAGCACAGAATATTGAGCAGTACTAAGTCTAAACGAAAAGAGAATCCAGAAAGTCAGTTTTGCTCTGTTCCATAGAACTATTAATGATTTTTAACTCCCAATACTGTTACGATTACAACCTGCGCGCGCCTTCACGTGAACGTACTTGAATGAATCATTCACACAAGTGTGCGCAAACGCAGCGTTCTATTTCTCCAACATAAACGGCATTATGCAACCTCTAGCCGCGAACAGTCAATTTATTCTATACGAAAATAAAATATCCAAATACAGATAGAATATTTACGTTAAAACATTAAACCTGGCTGGAAATGGCGTTATTAGGTAAGCCGCTTGGCCCTTTACGGTATGATTGCTTTTTAATTAAGTTTAAATATCGAATAAGCTTCGTCGAAGTACTTTTTAGTCTATGTTTTCTTTAATTTATGTCAAGTGATTATATTTTAATGACGTTATCGCGATTCTAAGTGCTGCTATATTCGTTGTCGGTTTTGGTTGAATACGTTTAAGGTGTTACGATCATAAGAAAAGGCGTAGCTTATCCAGTCTATAACTATTATTAGTGCTGGTACACGGCAGGCCTTCTCTCTATGAGAAGGGGCGGGATTTAATTCACCACGGAAGGATGGCGTCTCTTGTAACCCGGTTTCTCGGTGGTTTTAATAGGAGGATGGTTAGAGGTCAGGGCTCTTGATACTGAGTAGCCTGTGTTGCCTGGAAGTCCACACTAAGTACGGTATTGGTATGGAGGCGAATGGGGCCAGGGGGAAACCCAACAGACAAAAGCAGCCGGAGTGAGCATTCAAGATTTAAAATGGTAGATAAGTACAATTATGTAGAAATATAAATAAGAATAAATTTAGTCGTAGATTAAATAAGAAGTAATTTAATTAATTAGTGCACAAACATTTTGACTATAAATCCATGTGAGTGACACACTAACGCGTAACCCTATGACGGAGAGAAATATCTGAGTGAGGAAATTGTTGACATCTGTACGCAAATTTTATATTAATTTCTCTCATCCGGAGCTCCGCGGTCACGAGCGTCAACCCAGGTGAGAAATGTCGTGTGCTTACGCTGTTCACCTTTGACACAATTAACATTGAACCATGGGCGATCCGAGCCACCGATGGGCACGTCATTGAAGGGGATAAAATACTCCATAGCAAGGAACCACATCGGTTATAGCGTCCGCACAGCTCACGGATTGTTAGAAGAGAAGCAGACCTGCTGCCAAGGATAAGATGCAAAGAAGTGGCGTATCTCATCCCAACCCGAGAGTCGTGATCTGGTGGGGAGAAGGGCGATATAGACTTCACCAGACAGTGGTCTGAAGTTCTCAACGGTGAGGAAACTGTTACAATACATCTGTTCGGATCAGTGGTCAGCAGAAGGTTCAGACAATTGGCGGTATGACCAACTACATCAGGCACCCTAATCGCTCGTTCTACCAGCTGGGAAAGGCCCATTGAAAGCGCGACGTGTCGCGCCTCTCTCCCAGCGTGGTCGGTCCTCTCGTACGGGAAAAGCCAGTCATGATGGCAGGTGTTGAAGTCCCCCAGAGCGACGAACTGTGCGTCAGGGTGCCGGTGCAGCGCATTGTCAGCAGCCTCACTGAGGTGGTCAAATAATCGAGTTGTCTCCTGATCACCGCTGTGCGATCGGTAGACACAAGTGTAAACAATTTTGTTGACACCATTGTCAACCAACAGCCATAGGGACGAGAAGTGATGGTCTTTGAGGTGGCAGAGGCACCGGCAACAGATGTCATTGCGGACATACACAGAGTGCTCTAAATGATCCTCCAATGCGTAACCCCGGTAGCTGAGGTATGTCGCATCAGACGGACATCTGATCTGGGTCTCCGTCAAGAAAAGCAGATGGGACTTCTCAGTCTCAAGGTGGTGGTGTAGTGCAGTGAGATTGCAGTGCAGACCCAGGGATCGCCATCGGGTCCTCTCGTCCGATCGCCAACCGGCACGATGGGGCCACCCTGGGATTTTTGCAGTTGGTTGTGCAGCCTTTCGTGTGTGGCTGGCACACTACTTGGGCCCCCAAATACCTGCGGTCGGCCAGCGGAGCACCGTGCTTCGAATCCCGCTACCCTCCACGACCAAACTCCCGACACAACATCATTTGGCGCATCGTACCCGGCACACACCGCAACACAACTGCTCAGACCCGTCCTCCGAACGGCTTCACCAGATATCATGCCGGAACATCACGGTGGCAGCATGACTTTGTCTGGTGGGTGGTAACTTATGCCGGCAGCCGATGTTGTGGCCTACCAGCGAGGAAAGAAAGAACTATGAAAGAACTTTGACCCCTAGCACATTTTCGCTGCGACGTACCATTTTCGAGATAAAACGGCCCACGATGTGAGGGGCTAAGACGACGCTATATCTCGAAATTAGTATGTCGCAGCGAAAAAGTGAAAAGGGTCAAAGTTATTTCTAAGGCCACACCCTGTTCATTCCTCCAATAAAACTTAAGAACATCTCAAGAAAAAAATTCGTCAGTTTTTTGCTAAGTCCAAAACAAATATTTTCCTTCCCTAAAAAAAATATATAATTGATACTTGTAATTTAATCCTTAAGAAACTTGATTAAATTTCCCTAATTCTTTTTTCTAGTAGGTAAATCAAAACAATTTAGGGAATGTGCGAGGGAATTGCATGATTTAATTCCCCCGTCTCCGTTCCACCATCGGACGACCCGTCGTACGGCTAGTTTCCACCGTTACGTTGTTAACACCACTACGATCCGGACGAAACGTTTCGCCTCCTCCTTTATACCGCGTACATCGCGGGACTGGAACAATTTGCCAGCGGCGGTGTTTCAGTCGGACTACAATTTGAGTGTCTTCATGGCTAGAGTGAATAGGCTCTTAATAAACTAGTGCGCTTTACCATCAACGATTGCGTCACTGCTTACCATCAGGCGGGATCGCGGTCAAGCGCTAGTTTATAATTTATTAAAAAAAAAAACTTTTTCATTCTATAAGTTCATTAGTCTCAGGTGTTCATTACCTAAAATTTGGTCAGCTAAATTTTTAAACAATATGTATTCTAAATAATATGCATCTATTTTGGTCTGACCTGTGAGTTTTATTTAGATGATAGAGGTTCCGGGATTTTTTTAAGTCCAATCCATCAATGGGAATTATACCAAAAACGCTAAATGCTAAATAATAACTATAAATAAAAGAATAAACCGGTTACCATTTTGCATTAATCATTTTTATAAATTAATATTTGTTTTCCCTTTTTTAAATAAAAAAATCCCTGCAACGCAGTATCGAAAACAACATAATAAAAGAAATTACCTAATATGTTTCACTTTAGGGCATGAGTTTTGATACCACGTAACATATTAGGTACTTTTTAGGCAGAATAGTATACTTTATAGACATGGTACGTATGGCATTCTACGTTTGTTGCGAGACATCCGCGCTCGAAGCAAGCGAGTAGGAAATGTGCACGTAAATATGATGCGGGGTGCGCGGGGTTTTTTGCCTAGCCCCGCCCAGATGCGCAAGGTCATCGTCGTTACTAATCGCCTTAACCTTTTGAACGCCCATCTAGATAATACGCGATGTGTCCTCCTGCGCCACACTACAAATGTATAACGTATGTATAGTAAAACGTAGGGATGGGATTAGTGTCCTATCGACAAATAATATTATACATATAAAATAATGTTTATTCACCAATTTACGAAGCTAAATAAAAACTGTAATCGTAATTTCATATTTTATTTTATTTCATAAAAAAAACAATATGAAAACCTGGATATATTCCCCACAATAAAGAAAAGAATTTTAAATTTATTAGACGTGTGTTCTACAAGGCACATCCCTATTTGTCTCCAAATGTAATCCTTCTACTTCATATCAAGTAGTTGGCGCTCGAGGCACGTCAAAATCCTTTCTGTTCTATGGATGTCTAGATTTCTATGGTATATATTTTATATTCACTGTGGTCGAGTTACACGTGCATAAACTCAACCGATTCCTGCATTATTTATTTCGTTTACTTACAACATACATACATACTCGCAATTATTTTTCTGGTTTGTAGAAACTAATAGAAAACTGAAGAAAATTCCTGAAACAGAAGTTGACGACTTAACGGAATGTCAAGACGACGAACTATTTCAAAATTCTGATTCAGACTTGAACAACTCGCAATAATTCGTCATATTCACAGTCACAATTTTTTTTATAAGGACACGTGCGCCAACTCAAGATGTAAACATTGCACTACACTAAAATGCGCAAGGTCACTATGACCTTGAAACCCGTCCGCTTATGACGTCACAGATTTCCTTCTATACACGTCGGTGGCGCGTACGGACCGCTAACTAACTAACTTTGTAGGGATGGGTTTTTCAAACGGGGTTTCACTATCGACAATGATTAGAAAACCTATTAATTCTTGATTAAGGTGAATAAAACCTAGTTTAAAGTGTACAATACTTATAAAATATTATATATTTACGTAATTTTCTTGCAATAATAGTATTTATGATCATTTCGACGAGATGAAATATAGCGAGGTCTTCGTCGTGTCCCATCACTGGCTTACTTGATATCAAGTAATTGGCGCTGGGGGCATTAAAATATTTTCTGGCGTTTTTGTTTCTATTGAAAATTAAACAAATAAGAACTTATTATGCGTGAAAAAGTTAAAAATATGGTTGATAACAGGGCAAATTTCCATAAAAACAAAATAAAAGGTCTTGTAAAAGTCGTAAATTTATTTTATACTGTGATTACTTCTAATCAAGTAGTGGCGCTGAGGGCACGAAAATCTCGAACTTGTATAGAAGTGATTGGCGTTCAAAAGGTTAATTATGTTAAAAAAGTGTGTTTGCTTAATAATGCAATGAATGTCGTTGAACTGTCAATATAAAAGCCATTGCTTTATACATTTTACACACATTGTTACATTGTAACTAGCCTGCAGTTCATTATTGTCAAGTAACTTTAGAATGCATTCAAATTAATACGGTTTCGAAGGCTAGACTAGCCACAAAAACTAAAACATCGACTGGCAGTAATTTGTTGACATGTCACTGAATAAATACTTAACTTTTTGTTCTTAATTTAAATTCGGTTGACAGCCACATGAGCTTGCGACTCGAGAATTAACGAAGTCCTTATATGGTGCCTAATTAGACATTATGAAACAGTTTATGTTTTGTTAAACGTAGTTAAGAACGTGACTGGGAATTAAAATTAATTTATTAAACTAAGCTCGTTTTAAAGTAAGTACCTTCAATTCTTTATTACATTGTAGTGAAAATTATCAGCTGTTGAATAGTTTTATACGGGATTGAAACTACATCAACCAGATAAAACTGACTGATTTATCAGTTTTATGTGGTTTAAGTCCATTCTGTCATTGAAGACACATCGAAATAAACTTTAAGTTTGATTTTGTATATAATATCACCATGTACAGACGACAGCACATCAAGCTACTACAATCTGTCAGATTTCCTTATTAGATTTTCAACTTTATCTCAAGGTTGATTGGGAATATCTGACAGTTAGGTATAGCTTGACCTGCTGTCGTCAATACGATCCTTTTGGATACCTATAACGAAAATTTAGAACTGATACCTACGAAGATATCGGCTAACGTCTAGTTTGGAGATCACCACAAAACGCTATGTATATGTACTTGATTATTGGTAAATAATTTCAATCTCCCATTAGGAATTGCGGTCTATATTAACAGAACAGTGACTACTTTTTAGTTTTTACCATACCTTCAATGAAGTCTGTGCGTTGGCCAGTGAAGCGACCAACCAATACATGTTTTAACAATAATTAAGGTTTGCAGAATGAGGCTCTATAGAGAGTTAGAGGCTCTCTGTTATTCTTTTTCTGGGTTCAAATTTTTTTTTTTGACTATTTAAACTAGAGGTTGATCGCGATCCCGCCTGGTAGTAAGCAGTGATGCAGTGGTAGTAAAGCGCGCTAGTTTATTAAACGCTTATTCACTCTAGCCTTGAAGACACTTAAAATACTTAAATTGTAGTCAGACAGAAAGACCGCTGCAGGCAAATTTTCATGTTTTTGATGGATTAAACTGACCTTCTCTTTCTTCAGCCTATAGAAGCTCACTGCTGGAGAAAGACCTCCCCCAAGGTTTTCTATTACATTGGGGGGTTTACCATAATCCCCACGCTTGGCAGACGGGTTCCGGATCGCAGTAATTTGATATTCCACAGGAGAAGCGCTGCTGCCCGCTTCCCTGGTGAGAGTTCCCTTAGTCGCCTCTTACGACACCCACGGTAGGATAAGGGTTCTATTATAAGCCCGGCACCACACGAATATGAAAGACCGTCGCAAGCAAATTTTCAGTTTTTGATGGGTTAAACTATGTAAATGGAAGCACAGAATATTGAGCAGTACTAAGTCTAAACGAAAAGAGAATCCAGAAAGTCAGTTTTGCTCTGTTCCATAGAACTATTAATGATTTTTAACTCCCAATACTGTTACGATTACAACCTGCGCGCGCCTTCACGTGAACGTACTTGAATGAATCATTCACACAAGTGTGCGCAAACGCAGCGTTCTATTTCTCCAACATAAACGGCATTATGCAACCTCTAGCCGCGAACAGTCAATTTATTCTATACGAAAATAAAATATCCAAATACAGATAGAATATTTACGTTAAAACATTAAACCTGGCTGGAAATGGCGTTATTAGGTAAGCCGCTTGGCCCTTTACGGTATGATTGCTTTTTAATTAAGTTTAAATATCGAATAAGCTTCGTCGAAGTACTTTTTAGTCTATGTTTTCTTTAATTTATGTCAAGTGATTATATTTTAATGACGTTATCGCGATTCTAAGTGCTGCTATATTCGTTGTCGGTTTTGGTTGAATACGTTTAAGGTGTTACGATCATAAGAAAAGGCGTAGCTTATCCAGTCTATAACTATTATTAGTGCTGGTACACGGCAGGCCTTCTCTCTATGAGAAGGGGCGGGATTTAATTCACCACGGAAGGATGGCGTCTCTTGTAACCCGGTTTCTCGGTGGTTTTAATAGGAGGATGGTTAGAGGTCAGGGCTCTTGATACTGAGTAGCCTGTGTTGCCTGGAAGTCCACACTAAGTACGGTATTGGTATGGAGGCGAATGGGGCCAGGGGGAAACCCAACAGACAAAAGCAGCCGGAGTGAGCATTCAAGATTTAAAATGGTAGATAAGTACAATTATGTAGAAATATAAATAAGAATAAATTTAGTCGTAGATTAAATAAGAAGTAATTTAATTAATTAGTGCACAAACATTTTGACTATAAATCCATGTGAGTGACACACTAACGCGTAACCCTATGACGGAGAGAAATATCTGAGTGAGGAAATTGTTGACATCTGTACGCAAATTTTATATTAATTTGTGTCAAGAAGATGTATAGCATTCATATCTTTAGAAGACTTAATTAATTAATTGTAGGACATGTCACATGTGATAACTTTATTTCGGGTTAAATTAAGATAGCAGTAGATGTTTGGATGAATTTTATCAAACTTAATTATTATCAATTTTTAATAAAATTGTTTACTCTTATATGAAAGATAGCCTCACCTGTTATTTTGATAATATGATACTAAAACCTACTCATACCATTTTTTAAAAAACAAGTTCCCAGACCAAAGTGCGGTCGACGAGAGAATGCGTTGTTGGCACCTGTCGGTTTCATACAAATGAATACGTGTTTTGCTAATTTAGTCTTTATTAGTCACTAGAACTGTCGCACTGACAGGTGTCAAAAACGCATTCTCTCGACGCTACTACTATAATAATTAAAACTATTGAAAGACAAAGGTATATTTAATTTATTTTTTTCTAGAGACAAAGCAATTTGTGACACAGTGCGACAAAAATTGTCACAGCATGGGCCATCATAAACCGAAGTCAAACAGTAGTAAATGTCAAAATGATCAATTTAAGCGATTACTCATAATATCATTTAATTTAAAAAAATCCTAATTAATTTACCGCAAATGACGTCTTCATCATGAAGTATATCGACCGTGACTGAGGTGCCTCATTAATAATCCCTCTAAATCAAAATGACAGCTGTCAGATGATGCTAACATGAAAAATGTCCTTGTTTAGCGCTGAAGCCGTAATGTAATTATACACAAGTTGCGACTTTGCAAGTGCTATTCAAGTTATTAATAGTGGAACGTTCTTAGTGTCGTTCGTTGCATCACTGTTATTACTTTTGATAGTCTTCTCCATCTCTGTATCTATTGGCTTATCGCTGGTATATGTACAGTAAGAGATTTCATAATAATGAAATCTGCACCTCTATACCTATTTTGTCTGATCTAGTTTTTTTTTTGTCAGATGACATTTTTAATTAGTTTAATCCTGTCAAATTAAGAAACCGACAGTTTAGACGCCATTACAAACATGGCCACCAAAAATACGTCAATTTAAGTCGCGAGAATAGGTCTAAACTAAATTTTATCTTCTGTTCTTATCTTAATGAAATAAAAAGAAAAAGATACCCTGAACTTAAATTTACATTAGTTTGTGAACAAGGGAATCGGGGCCAATATCTATCTAAAATGATACTCGAGAAAATTTCATTCCACGCATATTTATGTCACCATTATGGTCATTTTGCGTTTAGTTGTAGAAATAAATAAAGCAAGATTTTGGTCACTCTACTCATTTATATTAGTAAACTTTTATCGACATTGTGAGAAATAAAATATTTACTGACTTCAGAATATGAACACGTTATTAAAAATTATTGGCCCATACGTAAGCCAATCAAAGCAAATAGGATTCTATTTATAAAAACACTTTTAGACACATAAAAGTGTTTTTAAAAATAGAATCATTTATTCGTAGTAAAAAGTCGTTGATATAAAACTTTTTGATATCATTTCGAGGTGTGTCATATAATTTTTGTGTGGTGTATCATATAATTTTTAATGATGTGCGAAATTATGAGTTCGGGTCGTTCGAGAGCAAAACAAATAATTTTTAATGGCATTTTTACGAGCACCAGATTATCGTTAAGTACCTAGAATATGAAATATTGTAAATGTTAATATTTCAGAATGAATGAAATTATCAATAGTTGCCGTTTGCATTCTGTCCTTTTCTATGTGAAAGTCGTTTTTCTCCCACATAAAGCTAAACTCAGTTATGGAACTATTTAGGTGGCAAAATAACAAAGAAAATTGTTGGTTTCGGTCGAAAAGTTCTGAATTGTTTTGGCGAGCTTCAAACGTTAGAGGAAAATCGATGTCACACTGGAAGTTAACTATTGAAAAACAAATATCTATAAACTCAAGCAAACATTATTACCGCGTCGAATTTTATTGGAAGTGTTATACATATGTGATATAACTAGGATTTCCCTGATGGTATTAGGAAGTTGAGAATACCTACTTTTACTTCTGCGTTTTACCGACTGTTTTAGCTTAACCCATGCAAAGGTCTTTTGCATTGAACAGTGACCACAAAAAAGGTGAGGAATCGTTTGTGATGTGGCTTCAAAGCTTCACTGTACCCACCTATACTAATAATATAAAGCTGAAGAGTTTGTTTGTTTGTTTAAACGCGCTAATCTCAGGAACTACTGGTCCGATGTGAAAAATTCTTTTTGCGTTGGATAGCCCATTAATCCAGGAAGGCTATAGGCTATATAACATCACGCTGCGGCCAATAGGAGCGGGGCATATAAAAAAAATGCGGGTGAAACCTTGTGGCGCAGCTAGTATATAAGATAATATTCAACCACTGGCCTTAGTATTCCATGAAGCCTTCGCGTACGACACAAATTCAGTATACAGTTATGATCTTTAACTCGGCACGTCTTTCTTCAAATAGGTACCCGACTAACGACTTGCGTTGCGTTGAAACAAAGAGGCGAGAGTGTCGGTGCGTGCTCCTGAGGCGATGCACGGGGTAGTTAAACACCTCACTACCCCGTGCAGGAGACGAGGCCCCTACAGGCCGGGCCATCACGAGCGTGGGGCCGCCGAAGAATCTGGACTCCCGCGGCCCCGCGCGCACGTCAGAGGAGAGATACTGGGGTAGTTTTTAGTTAGTAATAGTCTGACAGACCCCGTTGCCCACCCCAGGGCGGCGGACATCTATGAGGATTTTATACCGCGAAAAAAAAGTTGGGTTGTGGGTTTTACTGGCACCAGTCGGGGGTTGCGGAATGATCCTTCGTTCCCGCGGCGTTGGGGTGAGATTGGAATAGACGGTGTTGTTTAGTCAATAAAAGTCTGAACTGAACATCGATGAGGATTTTCCAACCCGGAAAAAAGAAGGGTCTTGGGTTGCATTTTGGTTCCTACCGTGTATAGTTAAAAGTCGTGGTGGCCTAGTGGTTAAAACACCAGCCCCTTAAGTATGAGTGTGTGGATTCGATCCTAGGTCAGGCAAGTATCAATGTAACTTTTCTAAGTTATATGTACTTTCTAAGTATCTTGGACACCAATGACTGATTACAAGGTGAAGGAAAACCTCTTAAAGAAACCTGCAGCCTAATCGGTGAACACATTTTTTTTTTAATAATTATAAACTAGCGCTTGACTGTAATCCCGCCTGATGGTAAGCAGTGATACATTTTTGTCGCCGATTAGGCTGCTGGACTTTAAGTCTGAAATCGCCAACCCGCATTGAGCAAGCGTGGTGATTACGCTAAATTCTTCACTGTATAAGAGGAGGCCTGTGGCCAGCAGCAGGACGATAAAAAAAAAGTTGATGATGATGATGATGTCTAGACTATCGCGTATCCGATATCGCCTGGTCCCACGATTTTCTGAATAATTATGAAATTATGTAAACATCCTCTTACAACGCCCTTCTTTGTACGCCAATCACGGAGCAACGTACCGTGAGGTGGTGCAGCATTGTGTGCTTTTATCATTTCTAACGGCGAAGATATTATTGTGGATGTCCACATCCGCGTCACGGCATCACGGTAACACTCCCTGTGTATGGAAATATATGAAGACGAAGGTGCACGTTTTTTCTTTCACAAGAAGATTTTATGGATATGGACGACGGACGGCCCACGATAGTATTCTTGCAGTAGAAATCATACAAACGCACATCTATTTCTATACTAATCTATACTAATATATAAAGCCGAAGAGTTTGTTTTTTATTTGTTGCGCTACTCTCAGGAACTACTGGACCGATTTGAAAAATTCTTTTTGCGTTGGATAGTCCTTAGACTATACAACATCACGCTGCGACCAATAGGAGCGGATCATAACTATCTCCACCCGAACGAAGTCACTGGCGGCCGCTAGTTTTATATAAAAGTTGCTCGTAAATGATTCTGACGTGCGTCTTTAAAGTTCTAATTATAGAAATAATGTTTCTTTTGAACCCATATCCCGTGAGCTTAATATCAATTATTAATATGGCATAATATTAGTAGAAATTCAGACAACATTATTGCCAAATTTATATGAAATGCTCACAGAGTTTCTTAGATAAGGCGGTCGGCAACCTAATGGCGTAAATTTCAATCACACTCCGACGGATTTTTAAGGAAACTGCTAATTCATTGCTTGATATGATTGCAAATTCGCTAGCTCGACAACTGGAATTACGCAATGTTCTTGAATTTCTAATATTGAAGGATTTGCTATTGTCAAACGGGCATTTCCCCGCAG
This sequence comes from Sesamia nonagrioides, assembly GCA_017933935.1. NCBI lineage: Eukaryota > Metazoa > Arthropoda > Insecta > Lepidoptera > Noctuidae > Sesamia > Sesamia nonagrioides. The sequence goes on along the minus strand of JADWQK010000307.1, from coordinate 47,063 downwards.
GATAGTTTTAGCTTCTGAATTGGTCAAACCAGAATCATCACCCGGACGAGGTCGTGCGCAGAAGCTAGTCTGCAATAACAGCGATCACATAGGTAACGTATGTCATCATCACCATCATCCCTGCGTTAATCCCAGTCGCATCCGAAGCCTTTTCAGCTTTGTAGTCTGGGGTCCGCTTTACCAGTCCAACTGCTGATATGGCTAAACTTCGACATTTTCCGTGAAGCGACTGCCGGTTGACCTCCACAACCCGAAGGCGACATCGAAGCATTGCAGTTAGACCAATTGTTGGACGTTTGAGGGCTCCAACAACCCGTAACGACTGCCACTAGATGTTCGTATGGCAACCGGGACCAACGGCTTAACGTGCTTTCCGAGGCACGACCAGACCAGTGCAAATATTCATATTCATGCATACAAATACTTGCACTGTGCGGGGATCGAACCCGCGTCACCTTGCGCAGCGGCCGCGTCTGCTACCGCTACGCCACGGAGGCTGTCACATAGGTAACGTACGTAATATTATTATAGAATTTAGACCTGAGAGGTACTTCTCTTAATTTTTACAACTTTCACAGTCTGATCTTAGTGTCATTTTGACAAGTTTTTGACATTTTTGTGTCGCCGAGTTGAGACTGCGACGAGATTTGGTACAGACAATAAATACATCAAGCTACTACAATCTGTTAGATTTTCAACTTTATCTCTAAAGCATTATGGCTCAAGGCTGATTAGGAATATTTGTCAGTTTTGGGTAGCTTGACCAGCCCGTGCATTCCAATGACGAGAATTGGCCTTAGGTTGTCATTCCTCATCTATGAGAAGAAATCTAACAATGATCGCGATTCACGTAAGAAATTAATCACACGTTTTTGTACTTGTCAATGTGCAAGCAATATTGGCAATACACCTTAGTAGGTGGCAGAGTAGGCAGAGTGGTGGCTGGTAGGGTATGGCAGTTCAATCAAGCTTCTAATTGGAAGTATCTGAAGTTTTGGGTTCTATGTAAAATATTTGGAACTGTTATGACGTATTAAGCTGGCCAAACAAGATATTGAAAAAGTTTTAATGAATCGGGTGTCCAGAAGCCCAATTGTGTAAGCTATTTTCTTTCATAAACCTGAAGGATTTTGGGAGAAATTCTTCATTAGTTAGCTCGACACAGTAAATAACGCAATTTCATCATTTTCCTGCCTTTTTTTTGTTTGCGATGGGAAACCATCAAATGATCACTCCCGCTGTGGGCGGAGCGGAATGGCGAGTCAGGCTTTTACTGACTAAAACCTACCCGTGTTTCGTCACTTGCCTGTGCGCCAGGTCCACGGTTTCTTTTTTAACCAACCTGCAACCCTGACCCATCAGGCATCGTTCTTCGTGGACCCCGTCACGATATGCTGACATCTCTTTGAGGCGCGGGTAAACGCGGCCTTAACCATATCATCACTCACACATTCCATCCATCGTTTCTGTTTTGAGATAAATTTAGTAACGTAATGTATATTGCAGAATTGTCAAAATTACAGGCAATGGTTACTCTGCTACGCAATTACCCTGTTGGTAGGTTGGTTACCGTAGAATTGGGAGGACCCGATACCCCGGAAAGGCAGATGACGAACGCATAGGTGGTTTTTTTAATCGGTAAGAGTCCCGTACACCCCTCAGCGTCCCTGAGCGGAGGATAGTCCATTAGGATTTCTCCACCTTCGGAAAAAAAAAGAGTAGGCTGCCTATAAAAATATTGGATTTCTTTTTAATAATAATAAGAAGAGAAAGAGCTCTAATGAAATAATGAACAAGTCTATGAATGCGCTTTAGGTTTCACTTACTTACTGATGTATGTTAAGTCCTAAGTACCTAAAGCAGAACTATTTATAAGGTTTCAATGATGAACTAGGCCAAGACATGGATTTATTTTATCTAGGTTTAAATATGTCAGTGAATAAGAGAAATGTAGCCTTTAGTAGGACTTTTGATTTGAAAAAGATCTGTGCGTCAAATTGTCAACGTCTATTTGTTTCAATGCTTACGATAGCCACAAACTAAGAAGTCATGTACTTGTAACTTATCTGTAAGTACCAATTCATTTGCATATTTAAAAGTTTTGGCAAAGGTCAAAACCCCCGTTAGCATTATATGTATTAGCAAGGTATGAATAAACTTTTTATCAAATAATACATTTCACATAAAATAAATTCATTTTTCGAAGGAACGAGAGGGTTGGCAGAGTGAAACCTGTGGTGAAAGTCAAAGGAATAGAAATATATCATAGTCAAAGGCCTTCGCCCATTGTAAAATCTACACATTTATGTTCTATATCCGTGGCGTAGCGGTAGCGGACGCGGCCGCTGCGCAAGGTGGCGCGGGTACGATCCCCGCACAGTGCAAGTATTTGTATCTTCTTCAGCCTATAGATGTCCACTGCTGGACAAAGGCCTCCCCCAAGGCTTTCCACGCTGACCGGTCTTGTGCTGCCCGCATCCATCGGCTTCCCGCGACCTTCACCAGGTCATCGGTCCACCTTGTTGGGGGCCTCCCTACGCTGCGTCTTCCAGTACGTGGCTGCCACTCCAGAACCTTACTGCCCCATCGGCCATCGGTTCTACGAGCAATGTGCCCTGCCCACTGCCACTTAAGTTTAGCGACTCGCAGAGCTATGTCGGTGACTTTGGTTCTTCTGCGGATCTCCTCATTTCTGATTCGATCACCCAGAGAAACTCCTAGCATAGCTCTTTCCATTGCCCTTTGTGTGACTCTGAGCCTTCGTATGAGGCCCAGTATTTGTATGCATCAATATGAATATTTGCACTGGTCTAGTCGTGCTTCGGAAAGCACGTTAAGCCGTTGGTCCTGGTTGCCATAAGAACATCTAGTGGCAGTCGTTACGGGTTGTTGGAGCCCTCAAAAGTCCAACAATTGGTCTAACTGCAATGCTTCGATGTCGCCTTCGGGTTGTGGAGGTCAGACGGCAGTCGCTTCACGGAAAATGTCGAAGTTTAGCCATATCAGCAGTTGGACTGGTAAAGCGTACCCCAGACTCCAAAGCTGAAAAGGCTTCGGATGCGACTGGGATTAACGCTGTGATGATGATGATAAGTAGTACTAATAGTAATAAAGAGTATTCTATTGTATTCACTGCACACAGTGCAAAGTTTTACCATTAGCTAGACGAAATTATAATCTCACCGCGAAAAATTGCGTGAGTTGGAGATTGACACTATTGACAGTGACAGGTGACTTCACCAAAGTTGTCACTATGAAATTATTACAGATTATAGGTATCGGCTGAATATTGACCGGGTATAATCTACGTCTTTATCAAGCGATGGAGTGCAATTATAAATACACAATTTATTATTAATTTACTAAGTAGGTGCGTTCAAGTAGTTCTGACAGATAACCTATCCACCTATCGCCTTTTGTCGAATACGATTTACACTTCAGACATTGTGGCACTGCCCATTTTGTTAATTAATTCAAGCAAAAAACCAGGGTCTCACTCAGCTATAAAAAAGTCATAAAACGCACTTTTAAAAGCAAAATCATCCTTTGATTGTCATTCACCTTCTGACCTCATCATTATTCTGACAAGAAGATTTATTTCTTACCAACCAATGTTACTGTAACGTCTAGTATTTTAATCAATTATGTTTACACAATCATATAAGTAGAAACAAAAACGGTCTTGCTCAGCTATAAAAAAGAAATAAAACTCACAGATACATTAATTTTAATAAGAAAATCACACATTTGATTGTTTTCGTCACCTTCTGACCTTAGTACCTACTATTTTGACAACAAGATTTATTTGTTACTAACCAAGGGCAAATGTATCGTCTAATATTCAAGTAATAGTTAGTGAGAAGTAAAGATTGTTTAATTTAATTAAGATCTTTGAGAATAAATCTATATTTCGTTGCCGTATACGCATTTGATTCGGATGAGGGTAATTATAATTTGGAACTGTTTATTTAAACGTTGTTAGAACGCGAGACTGTTCGAAAACCAAAAATATCTTCTACGAACACATTTTTGTCTATGGTTGTAGTATAACAATTAGAAGCGTCTATTTAGCTGTCAAAATACGTGTGAACTGCCAAACAGAAAAGTAAGAATTTATTACTATTCCCTTTTTTATTTGCACTCTTGCTTTTCTAATTCACCTTTGACATTGACGTGGGCTTTATTTGCCAATAAATAAAAATAGAATAGATTATTCCTTTTCATTGTGAAGCTGACATAAATGAAATATGATTTGGTACAGACGACAGCACATCAAGCTACTACAATTTGTCAGATTTCCTTATTAGATTTACAACTTTATTTCTAAAGTTGATTGGGGCTATCTGACAGTTCCGTACAATAAAATTACGCAATAGCCTTTATTGTATGTATGCTTAGATGATTTCAACGGTTAATAAATCCAACCATCGCGATCGGTCAGTAGTTTTATATGTAACTAGCGGTCGCCAGCGACTTCGTTCGCGTGGTTTAGTTATGCTCTGCTCCTATAAGTCGTGGCGTGATGTTACATAGCCTAAAGCCTTCCTGGATTAATGGGCTATCCAACGCAAAAAGAATTTTTCAAATCGGACCAGTAGTTCTTGAGATTAGCGCGCACAAACAAACAAACAAACAAACTCTTCAGCTTTATATATTAGTATAGATTGGTATAGACTAGCAGCCGCCAGCGACTTCGTTCGCGTGGAATTAATTATGCTCCGCTCCTAGCGGTCGCCAGCGACTTCGTTCGCGTGGTTTAGTTATGCTCTGCTCCTATAAGTCGTGGCGTGATGTTACATAGCCTAAAGCCTTCCTGGATTAATGGGCTATCCAACGCAAAAAGAATTTTTCAAATCGGACCAGTAGTTCCTGAGATTAGCGCGCACAAACAAACATACAAACAAACTCTTCAGCTTTATATATTAGTATAGAGTATAGATTATCGTAATGTTCAACGAACATAAGAGCTATAATTAGATTAATTGGCAACATTTCATTTCAGCTCTAACACACTATCTGCTACTGTAGTAATTAGATAAAAATCACTAGACTTACATTCATTATTGGTAATCACTACGTGTCCATATTTACGATGTTTTTAGTGGTTATCGTGATGTTAAGTAGCCATTAAGTTAATCATGAATGAAGTGCTTCGTGTTCCACATTTACGTGCATTGGACGTTTGTTATTTGTAAGAAAGTCAGCAACGTTTTTTTAATACGATCTCTAAGAAGCAATATGACGGTAATCAGTATCGTGACTGCGCTTGTTAGTCAGCTATGTTTGATAAAAATTGAAACAATAATTCATTCCACGATCAAAGACGTAAAATATAATTATCGTTTAAAATATTCGAGAAGCTAAACCCACATATTATCCAACCAGCTGATTTTTGTAGCGGCGGCAGTCTGGCATTGATTCTATTTATTTTTATTATTGGAATATTGAACTCGTTTGAAAATTGTGAGCTTCCCGCGCGAATTTCCCCCCAAAAATGCACGGTTGATTTGATAAAAGGTAAAACGGAACCCTATTCATGACTTCGATGTCCGTCTGTTCGTACGTCCGTCTGTCACCAGGCTGTATCTCATGAACCGTAATAGCTAGATAGTTGAAATTTTCAGAGATTAATGTATTTCTATTGCCGCAATAACAACAAATACTAAAATAAAAAAATAAAAATATTTAAGTTGTATGGGACTTAAATATTTTTATTTTTTTATTTTAGTATTTGGGCTAGTGTTTGTCATTTGCGCTGTTAGTGTTTGTCGTTTGTTTTTACGAGTGTATCGAGAGTGACTAAGGCAAGAGATTAGAATCATAATCTTTTGTACGCTTCAAGTTGAATGCGCTAGTGACTTATCTACCTTAGTTTAATATTATATCAATGGATGCAAAAATAAAAAAATAATATTGCGGGCATAAAAAAAAAAAATTTTTTCATCAAACATATATTATGTTATTACGTGTGGGGTATCTATGGATAGGTCTTCAAAAATGATATCGAAGTTTCTAAAATACTTTTTTTCTAAACCGAATAGTTTGCGTGACAGACGCTTCCAAAGTGGAAAAAAGTTGCCCCTCTAACTTCTAAAATAAGAAAATTAAAAAACCTAAAAAAACCATGTGATGTACATTACTATAAAAACTACCAACGAAAATTGCTTTGGATCTAGTTAGTAGTTTTTTTAAATACCTCGTTAACCGCAAACCGCTTATTACAGGGTAATCTTTCATACATAAAATATTTAAGTCCCATACAACAAACGTGTCTTTTTTGCCGTTTTTAAAGGTAATGGTACGGAACCCTTCGTGCGCAAGTCCAACTCGCACTTGGCAGGTTTTTTTAAACTATTGTCCCTAAAATAATTTCATTAAGTAGGTACATAGGTATAATGATTATAATCTCACGCATATACAGTTTCAACTGAGTAATGGTAGTGTTGGTTTATATGTTATTGTTGTAGTTTTCTTCCGCGTGAACGGCGTGACAGATTTATTAATAGTCAGACTGACCTTACTGTACTAATCACCTGTACCTGTCAAATCCTAATATTATGATTATCTAACTTCTACAAAGGAGGTTACAAAACACTGCAATCGATTAATTTAGGTAAGTTTTTTTTTTAAATAAAGAGCACGAGGTTTAATCCAGACGCTCGCTTTTATTATAAAGAAACATACACACTCCATTGCGTTAAGTGCGATTTTATTTCACCGCATGCGCTTAATAGCTTCCATGTTATTTTTCGCAATAATCTTTACGATCCGTAATATGTATATATTTTTACACAAAATAATAAATAGAATCCCAATCCAGCCGTAAATCTTAGGAAAAAACCTAGAACAAAATATACATTATCTAGGTCAACCCTTCTCTGTGTTGACGAAAGTTGTAATTAGAAAGTTCGATAATATTTGCCTTGAAATGGCGCTGGTATGATTTATTTAATTATTGAAATGTATACTCCTTGCACTTCCTCATCAGTGTTTGGTGTGGTGTATAATGTGAATTCAAGATGGCGCATAAAAACAGAGATAAAAAGACGGCGCTAGAGTGCCAGCTACATAGGTTATCTATGACAGCATAGACTAGAAAGCCGACCCTAATACAGAAATAAGTAATCTCTACCTTTTAGAAATAAATAGCTTCTTTGAAAATGGAACATTCAAAAAATAAAAATGATGTTTCTGAAATTAATTCTTGTACTTAGGTAACATTTCAATTTATATTTTTAAAATACTTATCTTAAGCATTAAGCAGTGGCAACGCTAGTAATCAGTAGTTTTAGTTGTATTTAATTGAATAGTTTAATGTGTTAGGTAATAGGTACAATGCCAACGAAAACCTGGCAACGATATCGGTATATTGATATCTTGCAATGGGATTTCACCAGGATATTAAATAACAAAGCTTTAGTCAAACTGTCAATCACGATTGGCAAGATTTATTAGTTTTACAATAAAAATAAACGTTCAAAAGCGCTTTTGGATAATGTAAACGTTACGCAAGTTGTGCTTCCTAATCTGTTTTTAGCTTTAAAAGAATTTTTAGCAACAAGAAACAAATTGAGTAGCCAGTATACTATACATTAAAACGGTATCAACACTGTTCATTAATAAAAAATAAGTTAAGTATATATCCTGAATTTTGCGAATAACAAAAACAATATTTTATGAAGAAATTAAGTCATCAATTTTTACCATCAATGATTTACCTAAACTTTAAATCACAACACTAACGGTAATGGCGTGCAAAAAAAAAACCAATATTTATGCTGTAAGGGAGCGGCTAACCTTGAGTTATCCCGTGTGATAAGCATGACAGTCGTGATATTTCATTAGAATTAATTTCATAATTCGTACGAATACAAAGTTTCTAGGTTTTTATTTTAATTAACTCGAGTATTTTTTTGTGTATAATTTACTTTATTACATCCGGTGTCATTTGTCTGATTTTTTTGTCAAACCATAACGTAAGTTTCGCGACAAAAAAAGGTTGGTCTATTTTATTATATCTCAATCGAGAATTTATACTTAGCTGACGTCATAATTTAAAGTAAATTCTCTTTGGCTTAGTATTAGTTTGCGTCGAAACGTATGCAATAAGAACGTCAGCTACATACGTTCAGTGACGTCATCCTATCAGAAGTGTGGGCCAATAAGTAAAGAAACATTTACTCATCAAACAGAATCCAATTTTCCGGCATAACAATGTTTGACGATGATAGACATAGTGAATACCATGTAATTGGCCTGTCTATCTGTGGTCGAGATTTAAAACAGATCATTCGATTGAGTTGTTGTGTAAACGCCTTTATATCCATGAATAAAAACTAACATTCCTTTCCCTTTTCAAAAATTGATGTTCTATTTTCAATCTTTATTGATCATCCTTGTTTTTTTTTTTTGTGCCGTGTAAGGAGTTTCGGTATCAGGAAGTCCAGATTTTGCTTGGTATTTTGGTGCCAGAATCAAACTATCACAGTTGCAACTGCAGAATGTGAAGCCATACAAAACAACATACCATGAAGTCTATGAACTGTCATTTGCAGGTATTGATATATTATAACGACAGTGTATTCTATGTTATTTATTGTGTAAATATGTAAATAGTATGAATCATTAGCATTACAGTTGTTTCCTGATGCTATTCTTGTATTTTACCTTATTCACATTTTCCAGGTACAAATAGCAGCAAACATTTTGATAACGTTCTCAAAATTGTGAGTAGTTTAATGGTATAGTTGACGTGACTTAATTCACATTGTAGCCATGTTTTGAATAACTTCCTTAAAACCGAAATCATCAAGCAAATGTCGTACAGAACAGAATAGAATACTCTTTGTTATGTACACCATATATGAAGATTACAGAAACATAAATATAAAGATTTTACAAAGAGTGACACACTGGGCGGTCTAATCGCTAAGAGCGATCTTTTACAGACAACCTTTGGATGGAATACTAAGGGTAAAGGCTATAGTTTGGTCATATTAGAAGTAGAGTTTGTTATTAGTTGAGAAAACAAATTGAATAACATCCCTGAAAGATTTACAAATCTGTAATTGCGTACACTAACAGTAGCAATGGCTTTAATTTTGAGAGTTTAACAACATACATTGCCTTATTTACGTTGTTGAGCAAATTTTCTTTCGATCATATGAAGCAATGGATATTATTTGAAAACTATTCAGATGGTGATCGAAAGTGTGTTTGTTATGCAACTAGGATGCGGAATAAAGGTCAATAACATTCAAAGTTGCGAGGATGTAAATGGTAGGCGTTGTGGAGGCATGAGGAACAGGGTTCCCTCATCCTCCATAGAAAAGGGAGTATCCTCCGACCAGACGTGCGTTGTCTGGCGGGCACTTGCCCAACGGATGAAGATGGGAAGTTTTATGTATGCTAATTGCACAGTAAACTCTGCTTGCGAGATGTAGAATTCGTGTGACGTCAGTAATGACGCGTCGTATTTCATTTATGGCGTTTGTAGGTACCGCCACAGGCGTGATTGTTGATGTAAAACTTGGAAAAGTCCTGTCCGAGAATAGATTTTGAGTTGTGACGAGAAGCATGATAGAAACCATTTCTTTAAGTTTTTGATATCCAACAATTTATATGTATAAAACAGAATGAAAGAATAACGGTCCGAAAATTCTTAAATATTATTAGAAACATTTTGTTAACTCGAGTATCGGATATAAAATGCATGTGTTCTGTTCAACGTTCAGCGCTGAAGGATTGAAGGTTATTCAGAGCATTCATGTGGAAAGACGAGATTAATACACATGGTTTATCGTAAAACTGTGGCAACACTGATAACTTTAGTAGAGTTCACCCTGAATTTTAACGTGGAGTAGTTGTTTTTTATTGCGCTTTTATAAGATTCACTGTAAGTATGTCAATTTAAACATTGTACAATGTACACACATCAAGAACCTAAGGGACATTAAAATAATTCGATGAAAAAAAAGTATTTTTTTCATTTATTCTAATGCGACCCTAGTCTTCAATTTTAATCAAATAACTCACATTTTTGGCTCAAATATTCGGTAATCGCAGTTGGGATTATGTAAAATAGAAATATTTGCAATGTTATTAAAAACTTGTAATTCAGAAACTTATTAAAATAACTAGATTATACGAGAATAAAAGTTGGGTTACATCTAATAAAAGTAGATATTAGTAAGTAGCTAGACATAGAATACCTTTATTGTCTGGTTCCCTGCTTTATGACCTTGACCTAAGGACGTTCGTTCAGAAAGGCTTAATAGACAAACAAGGCGAAGGGTAACATTTGCAGGAAAAAATACACAGCTGTGGAAAAAGTAACTTCGCAAAGGTGGCTAACAAGCCTGGTAACGTTACAAGATAAACTGGAAGTGCATTAGTCTGAATAGGTACTGATGACAGTAGGTCAAGTTACTCGGAATAGTTAAATATTCCCAATTAACCTTGAGCCTTAATTCTTCAGTTATCCAAGTAGAAAATCTAATAAAAAAAAATTGATAAATTTTAGTATTAGGAGTTTTCGTTGAGAAGAAGAATTCATAATGGATTAGAAATATGCTTCAAAATGATTTAAATTGAGAATATGAATCCTGTGTTACGCGATTTGGGTACAGATAAAATTTTGGAAAGAAAACGCATCGCCGTCACATACTGCTTTGCTATGAATCAAAATGGCGCAAAAGCGGTTATGTTAATCGGTTTCAAATGGCTACCTTTAACTATTGTGCTGTCAATAAACATAAGAGAAAGTAGGCTGTTATCTTAAACAAAGACATGTTCCTGCATGGTAGTTACCAATATTGAAAACGCTTCTAGGAAATATGACTAACTGCAAATTAAAGGCGTAATACATGAATACTTTTTGGTACGAATGCCGACGTCTGTAGGAATAGAGGAAGACCAAATACACGATGGATGGAGTGTGTGAAACCATATTATATGATTAGACAGGAGGTGACTGCCGAGATAGCAGCTAACAGAGGAATATGGAAGAAAAAGGCATGGTGCGCCGATATTTTTAATCCCAGTTTTTTAACTTGACATAATGAATTCTATTGTTTTTAATTGCATTTTGACATGGACTGGAAATGGCGAAAGGCGGGTATTTTGGTATTTCTGTCTTTTGTAATTTTGACGTTCGAAAAGTGCCCATGCTTGAGAGCGAGATCTACATATGTATGTATGTGTGTGTTTTCGGCTTAAAGATCATATATGTATAAAAGTGTAGATGTTAATTATTGGGACCTATATATATAGTGGTATTGAAAGTCCAGTGTTTTGTATCCGATTTGCTTACGTATTTTACAGCGTTTTTGTTCTATTGTTCTTAAAAATTGCCAAATTCTTGCACAAGGGCTTTAAAACCAAAACAACTGTTTTGAAACTGAAATGCATTGTTTGCATTCCGCATCGTAAAGCACGCCACAATTATTCACTGACCTTCGGAACTTCGGAACCTGAACATAAATAATTTCAAGTTTCCAACTAACCAGCACATTGTTATTAAATAAAGAGTTCCCTTATTATATCACTATACGATATAAATATTGTTCCTTTACGTCCGTTCTGTAAACAATTTCATCATTGACTTGTCCGTTATTACGATATTCGGGCATCATCATGCGCTTGCGCCGGTATTTTGTTCTTAAACATTGCTTTGCTTGTTGTTTTCATACGTGATTGTTAATAAACAGTAAATTGTGTCATCATGTTCTAGATTGCTAGATGGATTGCGAGATATAGTCTACCAGATGGTATAAGGAAAGTTATTGAGAAAAAGATGTTAGTTTTTCTGTAGTTTGTATTATATTATCATTGTCATAATATGTAATTCTGATGTCATTCGTTATATATGTAGAACATAATTTTTTTTAGCGTAAGAGTGTAAATATTTGATGTCATAAAATCTAGACATGCAGGACTTAAAATGTACGGCTTCAGGTATCACTCTTTTTCGCTAATTGCTACTTAAATAAAAGAAAGGAGGTGATATGAAATAATGTAATTGTAGGTGGTATAATTATTTACATTAAAAGATTATAATTGGCACCCAGAGTAAATTTTAGATGTTTGGCTATTATACAAGCTTACGTAAGACCGAAAGACGTCATAGCTATCCCATTATTAGTGCAGAAAACAATGAAGGATTGAAGATCCACAAATCCATAGATCGCGCAGTCGTTTCAGGAATTCAAGAGACTTGTGAACACTACTTGTCGTTATGATCTTGTTCAACAAACACTTTTTGGCTAATATGTATTTATTTGTGTATATGTATGTATTTGTGTATCTAGGGAGAATCTGTCCATTCTTTGGTTGCCTGGAAGCGATCGCATTAAAGATAAGGCCGCCCATTGTATGTTTTGTTGCGTTGAATGTATTTTGTTCTATGTTTCATTGGTGTACAATAAAGGTTACATAAGTAATCGTTATAAACGACTCCTCAATGTATTAAGAATTCACTTCTCTAATGTATAAAACACCTTCGTCATAATCGCATGGAAATGCTAGTTTATCTTCTTATTGACCACAAAGACTGCGTTGTGGCTTGAGGTTCTCCCAATATTTGTTTTACAAATGAATTAGTTCACAACAACATTTGCTTTGGCGTCAATTAGGTTAAGAACTATTGTTTACGTTTAAAATGAAAGGACTTCAGCGTAAGCTATGTATAGGGACTTTGTTCGTGGTCACGTTTAAGGAAAATAACGTAAATACTTGGTATTACTCTAAGTAGTATTATTATTATGGAAACATTCAATGTTCCTGTAGTTGCAACGGGGTTTGGTTTTTATACTAACACGTCAGGTTCATTATGATTACCTACCATGCAGAAGAATATGAGCACAATCTCTTAATTGGAAACGTGATCTCTCTTATGTAATCTTTCACTTTTCATATGACAAAATAATAAAGAGATGACCGTAATGAAGACTAAGAAGTGGGATAATGGGGTTCCCATTTTATTACCTACCCTTTGCTTCCGACCATTCTGTATCAGCTATTCTTATCTGATTTAGAGCTTTGAAGTCCTACGGTAAGGGTCAGTGACTATCATGTCAGCATCATTATCATAGATATACCGGTTCTAACTTCTACTGACTATCCTTACTGGTCTTGTATTCAATCGTATTTCATCTTTGATGATTCCCGAAAACAAAAAATCAGAGCATCTTAATTCCTTTTAATGAAGTCTTGTTCCACGATAGTTCTGTTAATCCAGTTAAAAGAGTTCGCAAGATGAGAATTCCAATAATTCCTAACCGCTACGCTAACCAGTCATAAAATGCCTTTGATTCGTTTTTTACCAAAACAAGCGGTTGACTCAGAATCATGAAAGCATGACTCAAGTGCCTCGCGTACAAGCGGTGTAATTGAAGAAAGATTACGGAATGAAATGAGATTAATTGGGTAATGTTTGCGAAGAAAAATTGGGAGAGAGAAGACTGCAATTGGGTATGGTAATGGTCACGATTTGACTCAGCCTGTCCCTTGCTATCCTTCCCTAGCGAAGCCCGAAAACGAAACGCTTGCTGGCGGTGCTTTTAGCACGTAATTTCTTAATTTATAAGTTTTTTAAAAACGCTAGGTAATTCATGGAGGCTACTCCAGAAAAACCCATTAAAGCAGCAGACAACCACATAGTTAACATGGCAGAAAATAAATGGTATTTGGTATATATGATAATTAATATCCACGTAGTGTAAGATAAGGAGTCTCTGGATTTGTACAAAAAACGTTTACGCCTGGTTCGGAAATGTGAGCCATCCATGGCATCCAGGCAGTGAGACAGTGGGGCAGTAACAAAGTCTTGATATTATTGAACGGCAACTTCAACTTGGACAACGAACTTGATGCTAGCGTAGCGTTGATTCGATTTGTCTCTTGAGGATGAAATGAGGTTTGGTTCGTGGATTGACGTGTGTTCTGACGTAAGCGGCATTTTAAATAAGGTAGTACTTAGTTTGACTTGTCAGTATTTTCAAAGGCAATGTTATTCTTCTTAGATAGGTAAATAATTGCATAATCAAGAAAGAAAGATTTCACAGGAAGCGGAAACAAACATTCATATTCTAATAATAATAACTAAGTATGTAAAAGTAATTTCCTTATTTTATTAATATTTTATGACATTTATTATATGTATTATTAAGTGCCCTGAAAACCGTGATAGATAGCGTCATGTATCACGACAGAACTGAAATATCGACGTGAATTCATTGCCAAGTATCAACCATAAGTACTAATTTCGTCTGAATTATGTAGTTGGTTGCATAGAAGAGTTTTTATTGCGAGTATATATTTTAGTGTTCGCTTAAATCTATATTATTTCCAAACCATTGATTTAAATGAAAGAGGTTATCGTGTAGGCAGAATATAATGTTGTCTTTCAACCATAGACAATAAAACAGAATTCAGTTTGCTGAAATGGATATTTTTTAGACAAGGTATGAAAACATGCTTCAGCATTAACGCCAGAATCATCCAGTTTTTCATTAAAATCCATGACTGTATTGTCAAACAGAGTGAATGACTGAGTAAAACTGACTCCAAGTTTGTCAAACATGTTTGACAGCGTGCATGTATGTTTTTTAAACACACGAAAATTTGAAAATGGTATTTGACGAACGTTTGACAGTTTACAAACATTGTAGGCACATGGATGAACTGGACGAAATATCCACGCTATATACTGGTAATCGTTAACTTTTGCGTGAAAATTATTGAACTTTGTACCTTTCGTACTTAGAAATAAGGGCGTGGATTCAACAAGTATAGGTCGTAGTAACTTGCAAAGATATTAAGTTGGCACAGAATTTTTGATAAAAGACGAGATCTAGTTACTGTGCATGTTCTTTGACTTGGATACGTTCCGTCTCGTTCGTGCGAGAGTGAAAGGAATAAAGCTCAGCTAAACTACGTAATCTAGGTGTAACTTATGGTAATCCTTCTGGAATCTTAACCTTCACATTAGTACCCCAGTTAGAACTTGTACTACTCCATGAGCCTACCTCTAAAGATCGACAAGGAATTTTACCTCAGCTGAGTGGCGCGTATGAATCACTATGCTTGGTATGCGATACATGGGAACAGCAGTGCGATTTTTAACCAACTCACCGAAAAAACTTACGTAGAGTGAACATTCCAACTAATCTTAGAGATTGGACACTACTGACCACTGACTCTAAACTTACTTCTTCTAACTTTTCGTGGTAAGATTTTTACTGAATCAATCGGCAGGTAATTATGGTATGGCTGGATGGGCTAGAATTTTGGTACAGTCGTATCAAGTAGGTACTCCAAAAGTTACAGTTTCATCTCGACAGTCAATGTCAAAACATTGACTTGTTTTTTAATTTTGCCCCACACTAGGAATTTCCTGTTTTCCTGTAACGTGGGTGCGTTTGCAAATATATAAACTCACATACACAAAAATCCAGAACTAGTACTTGTAGGTCATGCAAATATTTGTTCCAGTGCAGCAGTCGATGACTCTGACTGCCATTGCACCAACCTTAATGGAATTTGTGGAGGCATGAGGAATAGGTAAATAATAAAGTTCATCCTCCACAGAAAAGGGAGGATCCTCCGACCAGAAGGGTGTTATGTCTGACGGGCACTTGCCCATCGGTGAAGTTGGAAAGTTGTATGTATGTTGCACGGTAAACTCTACTTGCGAGACGTAGAATTCTTGTGACGTCAGTATGACGCGTTGTTAATTTGTGGCGTTTGTAGTTACCGCTACAAACTGAATCTGTAATTGAATGTACTTTTGACAGATTCAGACATCAGTGTAGTTGCGTAACAGACTACTTAGCAATGGGTTACATTTTGACATCATCATCATACCACAGGTCACGCCTCATAGCTATACAGCAGAACATGTCTAATGATGAACTGGAAAGGGTTTCCTTTTGACAGTTCAACAATATTCATTGCGTTATTAATGTTGTTGAGCAGCAACACATGGATTATCAAAATGAGAGTAAGTAATAGTCTGTTACGAAATTCCGGTGCTGGCTGGTCCGGCTCCGAAAACAATATTAACTTATACAGTACATGACACGATACTCTGATAATCGCTTATCTATGAACATCGATCGCACACAAAGAGTGTGATAATTGGTACTCTTTATAGAAGAATATAACGCTGTAAGTGTAACTTATTCAGATTAAATTCTTACAGAATCGCTGACTGAATTCCAATTAATGATATTGTATTTTGTGTAAGTTATTTCATCACCACTGCTTCCTCCGACCTCCGTGGCGCAGCAGTCAACACGCCTGCCTGTGACGTGGAGGCCCCGGGTTCGATCCCCGGCCAGGTCATGATTGAAAACGAACTTTTCTTGATTGGCTTGGGTCTTGGATGTTTATCTATATATGTATTTATTATAAATATGGTATCGTTGAGTTAGTATCCCATAACACAAGTCTCGAACTTACTTTGGGGCTAGCTCAATCTATGTGATTTGTCAGTATATATTTATTATTATTATCACCACTGCTCTCAAAATCTTGAAGGAAAATATCGTGAGAAAACCAGTATGTCCTAGAGCCAAAAACTTAGAAGACATGTGACATCTACCAACCCGCACTGGGCCAGCTCCCTCTCACCAAGAGGAGGCCTGTGTCCCCATAGTGGGATAATTATAGGCTGATTAAGTAGGTATGTGTATTTTGAAATCTTTTTCAACTGAAAACTTTTTTAGCGACGATGCGCACTTTTGTTGAATGGGGAATAACATTGATTATGTGTGAGCATCACCGACCCGACCCGACTCCGTAACTAGGGCTGCCATTTTATTTTTACAAGGAGTAAAGTATATTCAGATCTCTAAAGAATATTAAACAGTATTTTAGAAAAATGAACAGTATTTTATTTATTAAATTTTTTACATACATATTTTTTGGAACTCCTCGCACAACTTACTAAAGTTAAATCGTTTTTGAATATTTCGTATAAGTATATCACATAATGTGTTTGCATGCTGAAAACAGTATTTTTTTTACTTTATTTTTGTTCAACAGTAAAAAGTATAATTTACTCAAAAACAGTATAATACTGTTCAAAACAGTATAGTTGGCAACCCTATCCGTAACCGTCTTATATTTTTTACATTTTGTGTGTTCTGTTTCTAATGGTTTCAGTTTTGACTTCTGTCGGTCTATCTCACGAATGCAAACTTTTTTCTGCTTCGTATTCCACTACTTTCTAGGGCTTCATACCCAAAGTGTACAAACGGGACCAGCGCCCTAATCGGGTGACACGCTATTAAGTACTATCAATTGAATTAATTTTATAACATACTAGCTTTCCGCCCGCGGCTTCGCCCGCGTGGAGTTCGGTTATATCGCGCTTTTTAGATTTCCCTCGGGAATATCAAATTTTCCGGGTTAAATGGTAGGCTATGTTCTTTCTCAGGGTCTAAAGATTGCCTGTGCCAAATTTCATCAAAATCGGTTGAGAGGTTTAAGCGGGAAAGCGTAACAGACAGACAGACAGACAGACAGAGTTACTTTCGCATTTATAATATTAGTATGGATTAGTATATACTAATATTAGTATGGATTGCTAATCCATTGCAAATATATGTTCGAAAGCTGATCACGCAATGAACACTGTTAAACTGTCAAACTGAAACCCATTGCTACTGATGGTGTTTTACGCAATTACTGTACAGATTCCGGAGACTCCACTATTTGTCGTCAGGCTGTACCTCATATACAACGAGCAGACGACGCGTCGTCGGCGACGCGTCGCGACGGTTGAAATTTTAACCAAAGATGTAATTCTGTTGCCTGTATTATCAAATTAAAAACAATACTTTTTATAGACAACTAGCTTTCCGCCCGCGGCTTCGCCCGCGTGGAGTTCGGTTATATCGCGCTTTTTAGATTTCCCTCGGGAATATCAAATTTTCCGGGTTAAATGGTAGGCTATGTTCTTTCTCAGGGTCTAAAGATTGCCTGTGCCAAATTTCATCAAAATCGGTTGAGAGGTTTAGGCGGGAAAGCGTAACAGACAGACAGACAGACAGACAGATAGACAGACAGAGTTACTTTCGCGTTTATAATATTAGTATGACACGGAAACTTTTCTGTGTACTTGACTGGTTAACTTACAACCCAGTTGTCTTATCGTTTTAATAGGCTGAAAAACCCTGCTGTCTTATCCATTCAGATTCTTAATTACCTAAAACAGGCCTACTTTATTATTCGAGCTATTAACGTAAGTCGCAAGAAGTTACTGAATAATCAATGTGAATGCCTGGCACGTATGACTCAGAAAAATCTAGTTAAAACTGGATTTTTGGTATTCCATTCCATGCAGTCGTGGTAAGTACTGACGACAGCAGATCAAGCTACTTTTAATATTCTCCACTCATCTTTAAGAGTACATAGGTACTAATAAATCTGACGATTTATTTGAGAAAATTTTAACTGCTTTTATTACCGATCATTTAAGCACCTAGCGACCTCCCTACCTTTTTTACAAATCATTTGGGCACCGAACCACCTCCATACCTATTTTTTTATAGATCACTTAAGCAGCTATTCACCTCCTTATCTATTTTATTTACTTACTGATTTTTAGCCACCTAGTTGCCTCCATACTTATTTACCTAGCTAACATGCAAGATTTAGTTTCCGTCTATACCTAAAGCCTTTTAAGACGTGTATGGTTGACTGGCAAATCAAAATCGATCGTAATTCATTGAACTGCAGCTCTCTAGGTATGTAGTAGGTATTCGGACTCAACTTTGAACCTTAGTGCTTTAGCAACAAAGTTGAAATCTAATAACAAATCTGACAGATTGTAGTAGCTTATTGTGCTGTCGCCTGTACCTAACTGAGAATAGGCACCTGTGTGATAGAAATAATATAATCTACATTACAAGATCTCAGAACAATAGCAGTGTTATTACGTAATACGAATGATTTGGATAGAATTTAAAATTTCATTAAGTTTTCTTTGCGTTGCATCGGCCTTAGTGGACCCCGTCACGATGTGCTGACATCTCTTAGAGGCGCGCGTGAAAAACAACATGCTGTCGACCCGAGTCTCGTCCTTAACGGGCGGCGAGGTGCCCACTGCTCACCCCCGCAAGCCGGCGCCAATGTGAACGGGAAGTCGATGTTGTCTACCGACCAGGGCGTCGTTTGCGACGGCTGGAGGCGTAAGGGCTCTGGGATTCCCGCTCCCTCACGCGCTCCGCCTTCTCTTTTGCCAGCATCACTGCTTTGCAAAAGGAGGTGACGACCTGCCATGCACTCTCGCTCCGGACCATGGCCTGGACCAGGGCCGGACTCGAGAGATCGTCGACCCGAGGACACGGCGGTGCTCTACCTAAACCTGGCAGACCTCCACCGTATGCTCCACCGTGTCCTCGGGACGCCCCCCACTGTGGTGACCCCCGGCGTTTCCTCCCGCCTTATACGGAACAGGAACCTCCCGAAACAGCCGTGTCCGGTGAGGACCTGCGTCAGGCGGAAGGTGAGGACGCCGTGGTGCCGGTGTTCTTATTATTATAAATATAATTTGTATTCTTACCTACTTAGTATTTAATTATAACGTCAAGTAAGCTTCTACATAGGTACCTACAGGTAGGTCCGTATTTAGTCTGGAATTTAGTCAAGATAAAGGTTCAAGAATCCCGAGTTCACGTAAAGATGTCTATAAATTAATCAATAAGTAGCTATCGAAACATTTCACTCATCTCTCAAACATTTTACTAATCTCAACTCTATTAAAGCATAATAAAGACTAATATTTGTGCTTGAATATCTGTACCGAATAATACCGACCAAAGCCTGAACATCCGTCTAGCCATCAGCTATCCAGGTGTTAGGCTCGGTAGATAATTTTATTATAACAAAACATCTAGGTAAGTACCTAGCGATTACACATGAAAACCGTTAGTTCAAACAATTGGTTGCTAAGGAAACGATAACAATACCTAACGGTATTCATTAACATCCTCAGCTTTAAACACAAGAATTATTTTAATCGCGGAAAAGAATATAAATTGGAGGTTATAAAAGTTTGACATTAGATACGTATGATAGAAAACAATAGGTAAACAAATCATTCATCCAAGGAACTTTTGCATTCGTTTCAGTTGCCAAAGAAAACAAAAGTATCAAAGATTCCAATTTTAAATTCAATGTGTCGTTAGCTGGCACGAAATAGGAAAAGGTTTTTTCTATGTAAATATAATACGCAAGTGTCATAAAATACCTAAAAAAATAATAAATATAAAACAAAGTTACCAACGAAATCTCTAAATTGCTCATTCAACCAGCATGTAAACTCGCTGTATCAACCGCTTATCGGTCATACTGCCGTCATTTCCTTCATCAGCCACAACAATGACTTCAAATTGACGACAAAAAACTCACAATCACTAAATTAACCAAAACACTCACTGTAAATAACTTATTTCCTCACTGGCCGAAATCAATGTTAACGTATTTGTTTGAATCTCGAAACAAACTTGAATGATTCGATGTTATTGTTTTGATTTTTTATGTTGCGAATTTTAGGACGCGTTCGTATTAAATCGCGGAGCGCGCGTACGACACTGGCGCTAGCGAGTCGCGTGCGTTCCAACTTCCAAATGACAAATGCGCGTCAAGTCAACGGGTTGCCCGACGTTTGTTTACCTCGGTTCCGCCTGCTCAAGTTCAAGGGATTAGGCTTTGCGGAACGCGTGAATGGCCAATTACGCATGACCTCTCATTGTTTGTATTTTTTTAGGATGTTTCATGTCTATTAATGCTGGTAGTAACGCTTCTTTTTTTCATGCAGTGACGAATATACAAATTACTATATTTTAATGGGTGAGGGCAGACAAGAATGGTGATGTCATGTTCCCTGTTGATGGTAGTAGCTGATAGCAGCACGATGTCATCTGATCTGAACAATGGGTTGTTTGAGTTAACAACATTCTTTGTCTCGTCTAGGATTCGTTATGATTAGTGATCGGTGCATTGATCATATCATTCCCGAATCCCGATAACAGCATTTATTACGATATATGTACATTCTTGGCAGAAACTGTTATAATTATAATAGTTAAATAATGAAAACCTTCGTGCTCGAGTTCTTCTCGCACATAACTTGACAGAAGAGTTTTTGACATTAGAGTTTGCATTGCTTGCAGGCAAATCTGATAAGATAAGCTAGCACACTAACAATATTTTTCCATAAGTACTATTAGTTTACCCCGGAAACTTCAAGATTTATTAAATAGACCGCGGTTTTTTGTTCATCTCTTCAAGTTCATTACAACAACAGTACAAAATATTTGGCTTAGTTTGTTTATTTGTATTAGTTATTTATTTTAGAAATTAACTTGAATTTTAAGATTTATTGTTTTCCTTCGTACCCATTGATAAAATATTAAACTAAGGTAGATATGTCACTAGCGCACTAAAAATGAAGCGTACAAAAGGAGGTAAGTAAGTCCTGTATCTCACTTTAGTCACTCTCGATACAATCGTAAAAACAAACGACAAACACTAACAGCGCAAACGACAAACACTAGCCATCTTTTTCTTCTCTATGCTTTAGATTGCGCCCCATCTCACTCACACTGTACCAATGTATGCCGAATAAAAATATGCATGTGTGTTGCTGCTGTGTTCGGCACATTTTTTTTGGTCAGTTTGTTAGAATATATCGTATCTGTTTAATATATTTTATCAATGTTCGTACCTATATTATTGTCTGTAGACATTGATAAAATATTAAACTAAGGTAGATATGTCACTAGCGCACTGAAAATGAAGCGTACAAAAGGAGGTAAGTCCTGTATCTCGCTTTAGTCACTCTCGATACACTCGTAAAAACAAACGACAAACACTAACAGCGCAAACGACAAACACTAGCCATCTTTTTCTTCTCTATGCTTTAGATTGCGCCCCATCTCACTCACACTGTACCAATGTATGCCGAATAAAAATATGCATGTGTGCTGCTGCTGTGTTGGGCACATTTTTTTTGGTCAGTTTGTTAGAATATATCGTATCTGTTTAATATTTTATCAATGTCTGTAGAGTAGGCTACCTTTTATCCCGGAAAAATTTGATGTTCTCGAGGGAAATCTAAAAAGCGCGTTAGAACCGAACTCTACGCGGGCGAAGCCGCGGGCGGAACGCTAGTAATTATACAGTATGTTAAATAACAGAGGGCGTTCCCTTAAACTCGTTAATATATATCATTAATAGATTAAAATAAAAATATCAGCATAGCAAAATAAGCATAAAAAAATCCGAATAAAAAAAATCTAATTGGAAATAAATTTGAAACCTCCTGTTTTAAATCAAAATAGTAGTCGTCATGTATAAATAAATTGCGACGTTGCCGTCTTTCATGTTCGCGTGTACAGTGTGTTTCTTTTACATGTCAATTAAAAATTTTATTGAATATTTTCTTATTGGAAAAAAATTTAAAACATTTTGTTTTCGAATGGAATTTTTTTTTTAGCATGTTTGTATGCTATACTATTTCGGGTTAACGGGAACGCCCTCTGTTAGTTAACATACTGTATAAAAAAAGTCCGAAACTTTAAATATTCTACACAAGTGCTTTGTCATCCGTTTTTCCAATGTAAAAAATAATAGATAGAAAATAGATTTATAATAGTACAGTAAGTTGTGGAAATTAGGACATAACTATCTTATCAATGCATTATCGCGACATTAACAATTGATGTTTGCTTGAAAAATAAATATTTTTATCAGTTTGGTGACTCATCACCTACCTATATTTTAGAGTTACTCAACAATTACTTAGAAGAAAATCGAATGATTTGAGGTGAATAATGTGCACTGTGATTTCGATAATTACTTACCCAGTATGAAAAGTTTCGATTAATAATTCGTATAGAATAGTACCAACTCATATCCTCCCGTGCGTGTCGTAAGAGGCGACTAAGGGAACTCTCACCAGGGAAGTGGGTAACAGCGCTTCTCCTGTGGAATATCTAACAAATTACTGCGATCTCCAACCCGCCTGCCAAGCGTGGGGATTATGGCAATGCCCCTCAATTGAATGAAAGCCTTGGGGGAGGCCTTTGTCCAGCAGTAGATCTCTATAGGCTGAGAATAGGAAGAAGAATTAATAAATGAAGGTTTCCTAAGGTTCTTAGCTTGCAAAATGGTGAAAATAATCTTAAAGATGACTTATTTTTCAACTAGCCATAAGAGTGATGTCGAATTGTATTTTTGTTCATGTAGTACAAACAATAGCAGATCAAGCTACCCGAAACTCTCAAATATTCCCAATCAACCTTGAGTCTTAATGCTTTAGTGATAAAGATGCAAATCTAATAAAGAAATCTGACACAATGTAGTAGCTTGATGGTCAAGCTACCCCAAAGCATAGAACCTCTTTATACTATGCCCAAACTGTCAAATATTGGTTCCCAAACAACCTTGAGTCTTAGGTCCGTATTACAGAACGTCACTCAAAACTCAAGCTTTTTGATTGGTTGAAACTAGTTTTAAGTAATGCTTGAGTCTTGAGTAACGTTCTGTAATACGGACCTTAATGTTTTAGAGATAAATCATCTTATTCATACACGTTGCTTAACGTCACTTAACTTTAATCATCGTTTATGAATAAACACCACAGTGTTTAAGGGCTTTATTAATTATTCATAAACGATAATTAAAGTTAAGTGACGTGCAAAGGTCTAAAATGTGTGGTTAAACAATCGCTAATCAGTAGTTAACTTTAAGCAACGTTTATTTATGAATAAGGGTGTGTGATGAATGAAAATCTAATAAAGAAATCTGATAGATTGTAGTAGCTTGATCTGCAGCTGTCGTCTTATACAAAATCCGGCAAAGAGGGCGCCACAAGCGCATACAGTAAACAAACCGCCATATTACACAATCTCGAAACCTTTTCGTATTGAGTTATTTAAATATAACAACTGGGTATGTACTATTCTGTGAACATGTATCAAAATGTTCATTATTTTTGTGTTTCAACTAGGTATTATGGATTCCTACGGTCATTTCAAAGTAGATGATCTAAAGAAGCTGCTTCACGCACATGGTGCAAGTTTGAAGGAGAAAAGTAAGTAATTATTAGGTGGAAACGTATAATATTTTTTTTTACGGAATTATGTTAAGTTTTTTTTTATTATTCAATGCAATATTAATGAATATAATTTCACAAAAAAAAAAAAAACAAGTTTTATGTATTTAACGGCTTGGATTATATACGATACGACCGACCTTTGTAGTGTGACTTTTGTAGTGTAAAAAACCGTACATGAGTGTTTACACTATACTAGCCCCGCACGATGATATTGCGATCGGCGGCCATCTTGGTGACGTAGTCGACCTCGCACCGTCAGTACCGTTCGCAAGTTCAGTCCGCGCTTACCCACTTACGCACATCGAATATTTTTGTTAGTTTTTTGTTTTTGTTATCCTGTTTTATTGTTGTTCTTGAGTTTTGTTGTTTAGTTTTGTTAGCTGTTACTCGTTAAAATGAGTAAGAAATTAATTCACAATCGTGCTCGTGAAATTATAATTAAAGTGGACAATTATTTTGTTAAAGAAAAAGAGGAATGTAAGTTAGTTCTTGAAAGTATAAACCGTGCTTTAAAAAGTACTTCGGACACTACTGAGGACATTTTAATACCGAAGCAACAGCTAAACCAAAGTCACGGAGCGTGTGGCATGTGCCACAGGCGTTGCAAAAAATACTGTGACTAAATTGCGACGAGAGCATGAGTCGGCAACAGCCAGTGGCAGCAAAATGAGAACTCCTACTAAAGGAAAAAGACAAAAGAAGGAATATTTCGACGGGTTTTCCTTAACAGCTTTAAGAAATATTATACATTCAATGTATACAGTGAGGAGAGAAATACCCACAATGCGCAAAATCTTGGCGGCTTCAAAATTAGACCTTAATTATACCAATAGTGAAACTACATTAAGAAAAATAATTAAATGTGATTTAGGCTACCAATTTAAACGATGCTACCAAAAAAGACTGGCTCTAATTGAAAGACCCCAAATTCAAGCGTGGAGGGCTAAATATTTACGACGTATGAAAGAAAATGACTCGCTTGCTAATAACAAAAGACCCGTTATTTATCTCGACGAAACGTGGATACACGCACACTACACGGTAAAAAAATGTTGGCAAACAGCAACCGATGTCGGAGTGAGACGGAACGACAGCCCCGGCCGCCGATGGATAATAGTTCACGCGGGAAGTGAAAGCGGTTTTGTTGACAATGCCCTTTTAATGTTTAAAGCAGACACCAAAACGGGGGATTACCATGATCAAATGAATGCTGAGAATTTCACCAAGTGGCTTACAGAAAAATTAGTACCCAACATACCACGCAACTCCATAATTGTGATGGACAACGCCCCTTATCACAGTAGGGAAGAGAATAGGCCACCAAGTATGAACAATAAAAAACAGTTGATGGTTGAGTGGCTACAAGCTCACAACATCGACTTTCCCAACGACAGTACAAAACCTGAACTGTATTTATTAATTAAACGGCACAGACCGCCGAAAAATTATAAAATTGTCAATTTATTAGCTGCCAATGGCCATGAGGTCGTTAGATTACCACCCTACAACTGCGACCTCAACCCCATTGAGTACATCTGGAACCTGGTAAAGATGAGGGTGTCAGAAAAAAATGTGGAGCAGTTGGAAAGTCGCATTGAAGCTCTGACATTGGAGGCGTTGGCGTCAATAACTCCAGATGACTGGCGAAAGGAAGTCAATCATGTTAAACGGCTTGAAGAGGAATATTGGAAAAAAGATCGAATAACTGACGAGTTATTTATCATAAATACGGCAGACGACAGTGAATCGGAAACGACAGACACAGAAAGCAGTTCTGATTCGGAAGACTGTATGAGTGGAATTGAATAAATAGGGTAAGATTATATTGAATTATATATAAAAAAAAATTTACATACTATCCTGGTGTTATTTGGTACTCTGGTTTAATTCCCGCTCACAAATTAACAGAAATGTAGTTAGCAAAAGTTAATAAACATGTAAGAAAGATATACGAATAAGTATATTTTTCTTACGTCTACAAGA
Source organism: Sesamia nonagrioides (assembly GCA_017933935.1). NCBI lineage: Eukaryota > Metazoa > Arthropoda > Insecta > Lepidoptera > Noctuidae > Sesamia > Sesamia nonagrioides. Next base: position 20,950 of record JADWQK010000307.1, on the reverse strand, counting down.
ATTATTTCCTTGAATTTTTTAATAATGAAAGTTTATTTGTCAGAATATGGATGAGTAGGTATGTGTATGTATAATAAAATTATAAAATACAAATAAATCCTTAACCCGAAAGAATGTTAAATGCAAAATTAATAAACTATAATTTTGCATTTAACATTCTTTTGCTAGCTGTCCTTTCGTGTGACAGATGACGTCACAAAGCTGTTATTGTGACAAGGTTCCATCGCAATATCATCGTGCGGGGCTTATACATTCTTATTGTAGTGTACTGGAAGCGATAATACAAACGAACGTTTATTTAGGTACTCCGTTAATTGAAAAATTTAGAGATTCATAAAAGATGTTAAAGTTAACTATTGATTAGCGATTCTTTAACCATACATTTTACACGTTTGCACGTCACTTAACTTTAATTATCGTTTATGAATAAACACACCAGTGTTTAAGGGGTTTATTCATAAACGATTCACTCAACTCACTCTACGTCACTTAACTTTAAACATCGTATATGAATAATGGGGATAAATGCAAGCAGTGGTGGTTTCAGTCACTAAACAATAAAAAATCATTTACTGTATGTCCTACTATTGTACCCTGGTGACCTAGTATTGCACTATTATCCCCTATTCTATTAATGAAAAAACAATAAATCAAAATCGCGTAGCTGACTACACGCGAAATAGTATTACAATTACAAATACTTAATTTATTTCTGTTTCATTCTCTAAGACAGCGCCATCTTTTAGAACTTCCAGTATACTAGAATCTAACATTGTAAAATTAAACTCAAGATAGATGTCGCAACGTAGCTTAAAATACTACTGCTACTGAACAACAGATGGCTCTGTTCTGCAACAAATTGTTCCTTGTATTTTCCTTTTTGTGCAAAGAAAATCATGAGTCATAAAGTTCAACGAAAATCCGCGCCAAAAACAATGCATATCCTTTGTACTGGGTTGTCTGATTCATCGCTTTTTAAAACAATAACATTATTTTAAGAGTAACTTTGAATCATAAAAGTAAATTCTCTTGTAGAGTGATAAGATTTCATTCAAGTCCGGTTGTTATCAATTTTGAAGATCAACCCAATATGACACAGTTAAGCCTATTGTTATTTAGATTATTGTTACAAATAAGTTTATCTGAGTTGTAAATAGGTAAGTAAATGTTTAACTAAAGTGATATCTACCTATTTACAATTTGTTACGGCAGTTTATTTGTATCGCGGACACCTGTGTCTTGGAAATTGGGAATTTTATTACCATCGCCGAAACAAAAGATGGCCATTGTAGTGAGTAATCCCGGGGCCCTTATATTTAGGTACCTACTTTGTTCATGCGAAATCTTTGGTTTTCAAAGACATTAAATTATTTACAAATCTTAAATCTGTAAATAATTAGATGTAGATGTATATACAATATGTAAAGAAAACCCTGTCCGACCCATAAGGATATTAAAGGTTAGGTAAACACATGACCAAATAGTATAAAATTTTACGTAATCATCATAGTAACAATACTAATGAATTTTAATATAATCTTTTTTTCCCGAGAATTAATTCCAACTTCCCCGCAATTCGTAATTTAAAAAAATGTGCCGCGTGCCCTGCCCCTCGTCGCCCGCGCATGGATTGCCTAACGCACATGTATAAGTTACCTCTTTTTACGAAATAATGTTTATTTTTTTTATGTTTAGCCCGGCTTTGTGGGCATCAGTTATCAGTTACAGGGTTTTCTTTACATATTGTTATGTATTTGGGGCGTATTCAACATTATTGCTGATGTTATTGTATGATATTGTACACTATACTTGTATGTTGCTTGTATTCTTTCTCCTTCTTCAGTTTATAGAGGTCCACTGGTGGACAAAGGTCTTCCCCTGGCTTTCCACATGACCGGTCTTGTGCTGCCCGCATACATACATCGGCTTTGCGCGACCCTCACCAGGTCATCGTGCACCTTGTTGGGACCACGTAGCGGAAGACGTAGCATAGGGAGGCCCCCTATGCTACGTCTTCCGCTACGTGGCCGCCACTCCAGAACCTGGGGTTTCATTTTGACAGTTCAACAATATTCATTGCGTTATTTACGTTGTTGAGCGGACACACTTTCGAACATACAGAGCAATGGATTAACAATAGGTATGCTTCAAAATTATTCAAATTGATTGTAATAGCGAGGGTGCTGACTGCCCCATCGGCCATCAATTCTACGAGCAATGTGCCCCGCCCACTGTCACTTAATTTTAGCGACTTGAAGAGCTATGTCGGTGAATTTGTTCTTCTGCGGATCTCCTCATTTCTGATTCGATCCCGCAGAGAAACTGCAAGCATAGCTCTCGCATATCTTGTAATAGTTGTAATATTATTGTTAAATTATAGACCAATAAATAAAATAAAAAGTCAAATGCCTTCAAAATTTCCAATACCAATCATTCAGATTAGGTAATTATACCGATAAAAGAAACCAGATATGATTATACAAGAGATATACAATTTATAACAGATACTCTATTGCTATATTTAAGCATTAAAGATAAAGATAACAGCTGATAAGTATATTTTTTGTAGAATACATAGTTTCAAGATAAACAAAAACTCAAACAAAATCCGAACTTTTTCACTCGAACACAAAATAAGGCACCATGACAGCCTCCGTGGCGTAGCGGTAGCGGACGCGGCCGCTGCGCAAGTTGGCATGGGTTCGATCCACGCACAGTGCAAGTATTTGTATGCATGAATATGAATATTTGCACTGGTCTGGTCGTGCCTCGGAAAGCACGTTAAGCCGTTGGTCCCGGTTGCCATACGAACATCTAGTGGCAGTCGTTACGGGTTGTTGGAGCCCTCAAAAGTTTTTTTTTTTACATATTATAAACCAGCGCTTGACCGCAATCCTGCCTGATGGTAAGCAGAGACGCAATCGTTGATGGTAAAGCGCACTAGTTTATTAAGAGCCTATTCACTCTAGCCTTGAAGACACTCAAATTGTTCAACAATTGGTCTAACTGCAATACTTCGATGTCGCCTTCGGGTTGTGGAGGTCAGACGGCAGTCGCTTCACGGAAAATGTCGAAGTTTAGCCATATCAGCAGTTGGACTGGTAAAGCGGACCCCAGACTCCAAAGCTGAAAAGGCTTCGGATGCGACTGGGATTAACGCTGGGATGATGATGACATAGTTTCAAGATGAAATACTCTCAAGAATTGATACCTTATTTTCGGTCACATGTTTCTTAAAATAACGTGTCACCGCACTGCGTAGGTCAATAACTTCCACGCTTTGCCAATCACCCTGCTTCCCTTGTTCTCAAACTAATCTAAATTTAAGTTCAATGCATCTCTCTCTTTCTATTTCGTTAAGAAAAGGACAGAAGATGAAATATTAGTTTAGTCAAGTCAAATTAGTCCGCGCCTGACGTAAATTGACGTATATTTAGTTGCCATGTTTTAATCACGTCTAAACTGTCTGTCGCGGCAAACGTAGAGTAGAACGCCCTTGGGCGAGATGGAGAGACGACATCAAAAAGGTGTCTAGTAGTGGCTGGCGGAGAACTGCTTAGGATCGAGCTTGTTGCCGTGTTATGGAAGAGGCCTATGTCCAGCAGTGGACGAGTAGAGGCTGATGATGAAACTGTCTATCCGGGTAGTCGTTAGCTGCTATATCTGGGTTGTGTGGTACCCGGCACAGTAGAATAAGCCTTCCTCACTCTTACCGAGATGTCGTAGAAGGCATCATCATCATCATCATCCCAGCGTTAATCCCAGTCGCATCCGAAGCCGTCGTAGAAGGAGAGAAGGAAAACTCTGGAATTTATACCAAGACCCTCGTCAACCCGTCTGCCAAGCGTGGTGGGTATGGCATTTATCCCTAATGATATTAATGGAAGCCCGTGTCCTTGCAGTGGGATGTAAATAGGCTGAAAAAGAAGAAACTGTCTAAGGAGTATCTTTTTGAAATATCTAAAAGAAACTCCATAGATATTTTCTTCTTCTTGGTATATACCATGTTGTATCTTTAATAACTATAAATTTGAAAGTAACTTTGTTTGTTCCGCTTTTACTCCTAAACTGCTGAACGGATTTGTATGAAATTTGGCACACAGATGGTTTATAACCAGGAATAACATATAGGATACTTTTTATCTGGATATTCTCACGGGTTCGAAACTTACGCGCGGGAAACCACGGGGCGCAGCTAGTATTTTATATTTTTATTATCTAATGACATAATCGCATGTAGATACGATTTTTATTTCTTTAAGTTTATGTATAATTATTCGGTTGAGTCTGATAAGCTGATAATACTCGTGCACTGAAAACATGACTTTTACTAACAATAAATTATTATACACATTTATCTGATATGTATGACTTTTTTATTTTATTTTTAATAATTATAAATTAGTCATCATCATCATCTCAGCGTTAAACCCAGTCGCATCCGAAGCTTTTTTTTTTAGCTTTGGAGTCTGGGGTCAGCTTTACCAGTCCAACTGCTGATTTTGGCTAAACTTCGATATTTTCCGTGAAGCGACTGCCGTCTGACCTCCACAACCCGAAGGCGACATCGAAGCATTGCAGTTAGACCAATTGTTGGACTTTTGAGGGCTCCAACCACCCGTAATGACTGCCATTAGATGTTCGTATGGCAACCAGGACCAACGGTCTAACGTACTTTCCGAGGCACGACCAGACCAGTGCAAATATTCATATTCGTGCATACAAATATTTGCACTGCGCGGGGATCGAACCCGCGCCTCCTTGCGCAGCGGCTGCGTTCACTACCGCTACACCACGGAGGCTGTCAATAATTATAAATTAGTGCTTGCCTGCAATTCCGCCTGATGGTAAGCAGTGATGCAATGTTATGCAGTGTTTATTAAAAGCCTTTGCCATTGACTTAAAAAACTTAGTGAATAGGAAGTAAGACTTCAGTTGAGCGAGGTGATGCAATGTTAAACCAACAACACGACCATGCTGCATCAGAGGGAGATTGATCTGGAGACCCTCCAGGACCAAACTACCGACATAACAACATTTGGTGCACCATACCCGGCACGCATCGCAATATAACTGCTCAGACCCGTCCCTCGTACGACTTCACCAGACATCATGCCGGAACACGACGAATCGCTTAGCGCAAGACTTTGTCCAGTGGGTGGTAATTTCTGCTGCAGTCTATATTATGGCATATTATATTATGGGATATTATATGCGGCCAACTGATTTGATTAGCCATTTAATTAGCCACGCTGCTTTTTAACGATCAGAAATCATTCTGAAAACCTCTACAGGCTGAAGAAGAAGCCGGATGATGAGAACTATCCGTTACCAATGAGGTTCAGTGGTGACTCAACTGGGATTTAAAAAGAATACATATTGAAATAGTAGACTTAACAGGATAGTGGCTCGTATAGCCCTATGCTCAGCTCATGGGTAACTCACGACTCCACAAGGTAAGACTGAATGTCAAACTTTTAGACTTCTTCTATTAACAATTGTCACATATCCATTAATGACAGCCTTTTTTTTATAGGTGGAGAAATCCTCATAACTATCCTCCGTTCGGGGACGCGGAGGGGTGTGCCGGACTCTTACCGGCTAAACAACCACCTATGCGTTCGTCACCTGCCTTTCCAAGGTACCCGGTCTTCCCAATTCTACGGTACCCCCGGCAGACCTTGACCCGTCATCACCGCACGCATTAATGACAGCCTGGACCAACAGCATAATGTTATTTTCAAGAGACGTACGGGTCTTCGGTATAAGTTGGTCAGGCATCACGGATTGACCGTGGCGAGAGTAGCTTAACCTGGGGCCTAGTCTACTATTTTGATGAATATGTCATTCTAACACGATTCCATTGTCATTGTGCTTAAAAGTTCGTAATCTGCTAAATTCTTAATGATCGATCAAGTATCTCAGTCATCTAGTAATTGAATGGTGATAGAATGACATTGCCATATTGGCATTATTATAAAACCCGTTAGTAGAAATGATTTTCTAACAACCAATACTCAATTTAGACATTTATTAATATGTAGTGTAGTGTCAATGATTGACTACTGGAAAGTCCTAATGACGCCATTTTGTCAGTAAATACAAAAATTTGTCAAAATCTATCATTATGAAATTACTGAACGCATATTCTGCTAATAGCAGATTAGATCCCCTGATTGAGTAGACCTGCCCCGAATCGGCGAACACATTTTTGTCAAATGATTACGACTAGTTGGGATCAGTTGGTATCGTTCGGGCCGCCCATTGGTCCGTTCGGTCCAAACGATCCCAACTAGTCGCAATCATTTGACAAAAATGTGTTCGCCGATTAGGGGGCAGGTCTACTCAATCAGGGGATCTAAGTTCGTTTGGCCCGAACGGACCAAACGATCCCAACTGATCACAACTATTCGCAATCATTTGACAAAAACGTGTTCGCCGATTAAAGGGGGGAATTTGTATCGGCAGGGTAATTGCGTTACACATCGACTATTCTGACACTATTGTAATAGCATACTAGGGCCCCAGATCAACCGGCCCGCGCGGCTTTGCCACGAGCTCATCGGTAACCAACAGTTTTATTATTATTAAAATAAATTATAAACGTTATTAATTATACCGGTTTTAGATTGTAAATAAAATGTATTTTCCTCATTGAGTGGTTTAAGCCACGTTGGAAGTTACTTTAATTTGATGGTTGAGCGAATTTTCTTGTATTTATGTTTAATTAAAATACTTAATGAAAATGCTAAGAAATGCACTAGTCGCCCCCGCAATTTTTGAAATTTTCCCTTGTTTTCTCTGGTCTTCCACCATTAAACCCTGATATCCTTATCATGGGACCACCTTGGGAACGTCTTCTTTCCAACAGAAAAAGAATGATCAAAATCGGTTCATAAACGACGAAGTTATGCGCAAACAAACATAGAAAAAAAAAGGCATATATACGGTCGAATTGAGTAACCTCCTCCTTTTTGAAGTCGGTTAAAAAAGTCTGACACCCAGTTCTACCGAGGAATTGCGGAGGTGATGTAGGTAGATGCTTAATATGATATACTGGTTATTCTTGGAAAAGGCTAGGCAGATAAGATATCGTAAAGGTATATAGACAGCTCAATAGTATCAAGACGAATATTTTTTTATTGTTACATAATTATTATAAACTAGTGCTTGGCACTGATGGTAAGCAGTGACGCAATCGTTGATGGTGAAGCGCGCTAGTTTATTAAGAGCCTATTCACTCTAGCCTTGAAGACACTTAACTTGTAGTCAGACGGAACCACCGCCGCTGGAAAATTGTTGTACGTGTATAAAAAACGTAAGGAAAGAGGCGAAACGCATCGTCCGGATCGTAGTGGTGTCAACAACGTAAGGGTGGAAACTCGACGTACGACGGGACGTCAGATGATGGAACGGAGATGGGGGAATTAAGTCATTCATATTGGTGATCAGATCATTAACACCTTTAAAATGGGTAAACCTTCACGGTTTTACCCTGTTTTTACATTTTTATTGTTTCATCAGTTTTCCTTGTCGACGACACTATTGGGTTTTCCATTTGGTATCAATCATGTAGATTTGGGTGCAGATGTCAGTAGATCAAGATTCTGCCAATTTTATAAAATAGATTTTAGACTTTATCGATAAAGAATTAACTTAACCGACCACCTTCAGCTTTTGGGGGTTCAGATTTCCTCGAACTATTTTTTTCAATTTGGCTACGGGGAAATTTGGCGTTATCGCAAAAGTCCGGCGGTACTTCACACCTGGGCAGCTTCTAACGTTATACAAAGCACAGGTCCGTTCGTGTGTGGAGTACTGCAGCCACATTTGGGCTGGTGCTGCAAAATGCCACCTGGCTACTTTGGATTCAGTGAAGAGGCGTGCGAAGAGGCTAATTGCCGACACAGGTATAGCACAAAACAGTGTTCAAAGCCTGGAGCACAGGCGAAGATTAGCATTAGTTAAATTACAAAACACATTCCTAGACTCTTAAGTAGATTTAAATAGAGCCAAGATAAAGTAAAAATCGTTAACTTATATGCTCTTGTGTAATTTGTGTATATTACTAAAATAACTTGAGTGAGGCAGGTCTACGCCATGACGTCGTCGTCGTTAAATTATGTGCAATCAAACTAGTTTTTTTATAAACATTTGCGTAGCGTGCAGCCCGACGCAAGATGCAGATTGATTGCACTATTTACGCTTTATTTACCAACGTAGTAGTCTTTATTGTTGCGTTGTTGGCACTGCGAATGAAGATTAATATACAACATATAAGTACTTTAAATAATTATCAACCTACAACAACTACCTACAATATTTCTCTCCTCCTCCTTAAACTCCATCCAAAGAATGTTTAAAAAATATCGCTCTTAGCGATAAGACCGCCCATTGTGTCAGCCTTTTTAAAATTCTATCTCCTGTGGAAACTAGAGGCGTGAGGGCGCTGAGATTCGCGCTCACTCACGCGCTCCGCCTGCGTCTTTGCCAGCTTCGCAGAAGGAGGTGCCTGCCCTGGATTAGGGCCGGACGCAAGAGTTCGCGGCCACGAGGATACGGCGGTGCTCTGCCGATGCCGGGTAGAACTCCACCGTGTCCTCAGGGCGATCACCACCGACACCCTGGCGTTTCCCCCCGCCTTATCCGCAACAGGAACTTCTCGAAACAGGCGGGCCAATCAAACAATTTTCTTACATCTCTCACTGCCATATTTCAGTAAATTTCTTTGGTTTTTTGCTGTGATTTTAACAATTAATTGGAAATTGTATTACAACATCTAGTCAGCCATTTTGAGTGGCAATTATGTATTGGTTCAAAAACCAGGTCAAGGCAACTCCTATCAACATGCTTTGCGCTTGCGCATGCATAGCCAAATGAACTGAAATTGTACAACTACCTACATTCAGTACGCGGCCGCTCCGTAGAGTGCTATCTCTGTCATTGTGATTGTCTCTTTCTAAAGAGTTTAGCACTTTACTCCATCGATCGCCTAAATGTAAAAACCATGTGACTTATTTAACAGAATAAACGTTTTGACATAAGTATGTCATCGTGGTTTTCTAGTATTCCTTCATTCCTTTAAATAGGTTATTTATTAGAACAGATGACAGCCTCCGTGGCGTAGCGGTAGCGGACGCGGCCGCTAGGCAAGGTGGCGCGGGTTCGATCCCCGCACAGTGAAAGTATTTGTATGCATGAATATGAATATTTGCACTGGTCTGGTCGTGCCTCGGAAAGCACGTTAAGCCGTTGGTCCCGGTTGCCATACGAACATCTAGTGGCAGTCGTTACGGGTTGTTGGAGCCCTCAAAAGTTCAACAATTGGTCTAACTGCAATGATTCGATGTCGCCTTCGGGTTGTGGAGGTCAGACGGCAGTCGCTTCACGGAAAATGACGAAGTTTAGCCATATCAGCAGTTGGACTGGTAAAGCGGACCCCAGACTCCAAAGCTGAAAAGGTTTCGGATGCGACTGGGATTAACGCTGGGACGATGATGATTTATTAGAACAGATGTTTACAAGTCTTAAATACCTAAACGTATAAACTATACAGTCTTGTATTATTGTATGATGTATATTATTGTACCTATCTGTTGTAAACTGTTCTATGAAGTACTCTAATAGGTGCCTACTCTCCTATAATTTACTCATGAAGAAATATGAGTCGGTGGAAGTGAACAAGAAGGTGGGTAGCTAATTATTATACAATACTAGCTTTCCGCCCGCGGCTTCGCCCGCGTGGAGTTCGGTTATATCGCGCTTTTTAGATTTTCTTTGGGAACATCAAATTTTCCGGGATAAAAGGTAGCCTATGTTCTTTCTCAGGGTCTAAAGATTGTCTGTACCAAATTTCATCAAAATCGGTTGAGAGGTTTAAGCGAGAAAGCGTAACAGACAGACAGACAGACAGACAGATAGACAGGCAGACAGACACAGTTACTTTCGCATTTATAATATTAGTATGGATGTAAAGAAAACCCTGTCCGATCCGTGAAGGTATTGTCAGGTATCGATAACTAGTTCTACTAATGCCTAAGAAGCCGGGCTAAACTTAAAAAAAAATCCCGCTAAAAAAATAAACATTATTTCGCAAAAAGAGGTAACTTTAAACATGTGCGGTAGGCCACCCAGGCGCGGGCGAAGAGGGGCAGGACACGCGGCACGCGGTCGCATCGCTATTCGCTCAGAATTATACCGTCAAAAATAATGTTGTCACTTTTTAAAAATTACCAAATTTTGGGGAAGTTGGAATTAATTCGCGGGAAAAAAGATAATTTCAAAATTCACTAGTATTGTTACTATGATGATTATGTAAAATTTCATATGTTATTTGGTCATGTGTTTACCTAACCTTTACTATCCTTACAGGTCGGACGGAGTTTTCTTAACATATTGTATACTACCCGACAACTAGGTACCTAATGTATGAACATTGCCAGAAGTTTTATCTTCTATTTCCTATAGACAATTCTGAACATGTAAACTGTATAATCATGTAAACTGAGGGACAATTATTGAATTTTAAGAATCAGTCTGCACCCTAGTAATTTATGGCGTACCGACAAAAAAAAAGCCTTTGAGAAATCTTTAAGCTGAAGTGTTTGTTTGTTTGTTCGCGCTAATCTCGGAAACTACTGGTCTGATTTGAAAAATACTTTTTGCGTTGGATAGCCCATTAATCCAGAAAGGCTTTAGGCTATATAACATCACGCTGGGACCAATAGGAGCGGAGCATAATTAATTCCTCGTGAACGAAGTCGCTGGCGGCTGCTAGTAATATATGTATAATTATGACGAATTTTCATTGAAGTAAGATTGCGAACTAGTTAATAAAACAACACAACAAACTAAAATATTTTGAAGATTATTTGCGACACAATACAAATTTCTAGCTTCAAATGTGAATAAACGGAGGATGCTCCCGAAACCTTCTTGTCGTATTCGTGGAGATAAGCAGAAACTGTTGAATGCGACCTTCTCATATTAGGGTCGTATCGTACATACTCCTGCGTTTACGTGCATAAGTCTAGTAAACCATCACTTAGTGCTCTGTTAATAGAAAGATGCTGTAATAGAAAGATGCTGTAGTAAACACGCAATGTGGAAATACGATATCGTTTTGTTTTTATTTCGCTGTTTCGCATGGTTTGTTATGCATGCCAGCGCCATTTAGAAGCGAACTAGCGGCGTCAGCAAAATGATGTCATTTTAGATACATATATGACGACAGCTGAGTTTTGTGCTACCATTACAAAAGACAAGAAAACAATGACTTTATTGTCGTCACTTAATACGTTTTCATAATATAAAATAACAACATAACAGCATTGTGAAGTGAATTGAAGAATAAAAGGTGTAGCTAAAGAATTCCCTTAGGGCGAGGTCACAACACGGCGCTGCGGCGACGTATCGCTAAAACGGCGTCGCAAAGCAACACAATGCGATGACGCAACGCAAAAACATCGCATACGACATCTTACGACAAGACTTTAACCGTCAGTTCAGTTTCTAGTGAGATATAACCGCACTACACGGCTCCGACTTTTGCTAGCGTTAAGACGCATCAAGAAAAAGAAACAGAAAATAAAGTATTGGGTGCATCCATTTCTATCAATCCATACTAAAATTATAAATGCGAAAGTATCTCTGTCTGTCTGTCTGTCCGGCTTGCACGCCAAAACTACTGAACCGATTGTAATGAAATTTTGTACAGAGATAGTCTAGAGCCTGAGAAAGGACATAGGCTTTATAACATCCCGCTATGACCACTAGGAGCAGCGCAGTAGCAAAAAATGTTGCGAAACTGGAGCTAACGCGGACGTACTAGATATTGCTCCCATTATTTTTACAGGCGCTTATTTTATATCAACTGAGCTCTTTTTAATTTACTGGAACCACCGCGCGCTGTAAATTGATGTCCACGCGGACGAAGTCGCGGGCAACAGTTAGTATACTAATATATAAAGCTGAAGAGTTTGTTTGTTTGTTTGAATGCGCTAATCTCAGGAACTACTTACTGGTCCGATCTGAAAAAATGTTTTTGCGTTTGATAGCCCATTAATTCAGGAACGCTTTAGGCAATATAACTTCACGCTGCGAGTAATAGGAGCGGAGCATAACTAAACCAAGCGAACGAAGTCGCTGGCGGCCGCTAGTTATGAATAATGATGGAAATGGCGTCGCCGCATTGCAGTTTTGTTTGTTGCGTCAGCGCATCGGACATTTCTACGATGCCTTGCGTTGTGGCCTCGCCCTTACTGCGACGAAATCATGTTTATCAGTTCTATAGGCTAAACACGTTTTAAACACGACATTATCATATATGTATACTTTGACGTAAAACTGACACAAGACATGTTCTAAACAAGTTTTAAGTTTTTGTGGTAAGACCCACAAAAAGTTAAACACTTGTTTATCGGGTTTAGCGTATAGTCTAAACAACTGATAAACACGGTGTTGTTGTCATTATCATCATCTCAGCGTTAATCCCAGTCGCACCCGAAGCTTTTTTAGCTTTAGAGTCTGGGGTCCGCTTTACCAGTCTAACTGCTGATTTTGGCTAAACTTCGGTATTTTTCGTGAAGCGACTGCCGTCACACCTCCACAACCCGAAGGAGATATCCGAAGCATTGCTGTTAGACCAATTTTTGGACTTTTGAGGGCTCCAACAACCCGTAACGACTGCCATGAGATGTTCGTATGGCAACTGGGACCAACGGATTAGCATGCTTTGCGAGGCACGCTCAGACCAGTGCAAATATTATTCATGTATACAAATATATGCACTGCGCGGGGTTCGACACCGCGCCTCTTTGCGCAGCGGTCGCGTTCGCTACCGCTACGCCACGGAGGCTGTCGGTGTTGTTATAGTAAGGTTAATGTTTCAAATGGAAGTCAAGGTTGAAAAATAATAGAATGGAAAGTAGTTCATACTATATACGGGTAGTTTTTCAATATTCGGATCTTTCTTTTAACTGTGACATTGATTTTACAGTAATAACATTTTTGACTAGCAAAATACCAATCCTAAATCAATCATAACTCAAAACGAAATCTATCTGACGGGTTCGTGATACCACTACGATCCGGACGAAGAGTTTCGCCTCCTTCTTCGAGGGACTGGAACAATTTGCCAGCGGCGGTGTTTCCGTCGGACTACAATTTGAGTGTGTTCAAGGCTAGAGTGAATAGGCTCATAATAAACTAGTGCGCTTTACCATCAACGTTTGCGTTACTGCTTACCATCAGACGGGATTGCGGGCATGCGCTAGTTTATAATTTATTTAAAAAAAAAATACATATATGAACTTAAATCACTTATGACGTATGAGTAGCTATGAGTTTTATTTAGTAGCGTCGCGGATCAGAGCCTGTCTGTAGTTAAATCCCATGTCAGCTGATATTTTTGACACGAGATTAACTGATCACTGATATGGAAACGCCTTCACAAGGCTTGATTGTGGATTAAGGCATTAACATTGAAAAAAAAAGAAACGAAACTAAAAGAAGCCGTGGCGCTGGCAGTCGTACAGGCAAGTGAAGGAACACAGGTGGGTTTTAGTCAGTAAAAGTCTGACTAAAACCCAGAGGTAATTTCATGATTTGCAATCCAAAAAAAAAAAGCTTTAACATTGAGCATGGTGCACAGCAGTGGTGGTCTAGTGGACACGACTTACAAGTTGTAGTTCGTACGTTCGAGCCCCGTTAGGCGCATTACTCTGTGTAAATATTTCATCACCACTGCTCTCAAAACGGTGAAGGAAACCATCGTGAGGAAACCGGCATGTCTTGGAGCCAAAACTTCGAAGACATGTGACATCTACCAACTCGTACTGGGCCCTCGTCGTAGATTACGGCCCACTCCCTCTGACCGAGAGGAGGCTTGTGTCCCAAAAGTGGGAACATTAGGTATAGGCTGATTATAGAGCATGGTAGATGTTATGTTATCATCATCTCAGCGTTAATCCCAGTCGCATCTGTAGCTTTTCAGCTTTGGAGCCTGGGGTCCGCTTTACCAGTCTAACTGCTGATTTTGGCTAAACTTCGATATTTTCCGTGAAGCGACTGCCGTCTGAGCTCCACAACCCGAAGGCGATATCTAAGCATTGCAGTTAGACCAATTGTTAGTCTTTTGAGGGCTCCAACAACCCGTAACGACTGCCACTAGATGTTCGTATGGCAACCGGGACCAACGGCTTAACGTGCTTTCCGAGGCACGACCAGACCAGTGCAAATATTCATATTCATGCATACAAATATTTGCACTGTGCGGGGATCGAATCCGCGCCTCCTTGCGCAGCGGCCGCGTTCGCTACCGATACGCCACGGAGGCTGTCAATTATAGTATGGTAGATGTTATATTATATATCGCCTATATCGAGTGTGATGTATATACAATTAAATGTGGCACACAGCTTAATGTAGCACCTCAAGGCATTCCCACTCTACCCCGAGTGGCGACTAGACGTGCCCCGTAAGCTGTGTGTACTTACTGATAATTCGGTGGTTTTACTTCAAACCTCAAAGCCCCTATAAGTGATTATAGTGAACACCACATTGGCGACGAGTAAAAGCGCAGTAAGTAAAACTATTACTGAAATTATCTGCTTACGGAAATTGGTCAGCATGAAAATATGGTTGCACAGTGTTTGTTTGTGTAGAGAGTTTTATACAATATGTAAAGAAAACCCTGTCCGACCCATAAGGATAATAAAGCTTAGGTAAACACTTGACCAAATATAATATAAAATTTTACATAATCATCACAGTAACAATAATAATGAATTTTGAAATAATCTTTTTTTCCCGGGTATTAATTCCAATTTCCCCGAAATTTGATAATTTTAAAAAAACTGACAGCACCATTTGTGACGGAGCGAATAGCGATGCGACCACGTGCCGCATGCCCCGCCCCCCTTCACCCGCGCATACATGCGCGGGTGAAGGGGGGCGGGGCTATCGGGTTGCCTAGCGCACATGCATTAAGTTACCTCGCTTTTTCGAAATAATATTTTTTTTTTTGGGGATTTTTTTTAAGTTTAGCCCGGCTTTGTAGGCATTATTAGAATCAGTTAACGATACCTAACAATACCTTCACGGATCGGACAGGGTTTTCTTTACATATTGTATATACAAAAAAAAAAAACTTAAGTGTAACCATAGTCGTGGTGGTTACAATTTCCATATAAATTCATGTATCTTTAAGCAATTATCTTCTTATCTATGCTCAATCTACGTTGGCGATCAGCTGAGACGAGCACGTGATGCACAGATCGACCACTTAAATTCAACTCAAATACCTAATATAAAACGGGCTATAAACGGGCTCGTGGCTAACCATTGACAGCCCCGCAAAGGTCGATCGATCAGCACCCTAATTGTGTAACGCGCCATTACTATTAATTGGAATCATTTCGAAGCATATTGCCAATCCATTGCTTCATATTATGTTCGAAAATGTGTGCTCAACAACGTAAATAATGCAATGAATGTTGTTGAACTGTCAAAATGAAACCCATTGCTGCTGATAGTGTGTTACACAAGATTAAACAGCACGTTAAACCGTTGCTCCCGGCTGACATTTATGGATATTTGACAGTCGTTAGGGGTAGTCAGTAGCCCGAAAGTTTGACAACCAGTCTTACCATGGGGAATTACCCAATAACTGGATTGTGGAGGTCAGGCAGGCAGTCGTTCCGTTGAAAATACTGGTATTCTGCCGAAAACGGTTAGACTGAAAGCCGACTCCAACATACAACATAGGAAAAGCTAAACGGGTGATATTATATAACCGTCATTTATGAGGTAATACCATTTATGTAAATATGGGTACAATACCTTAAATTATGACCTAAATGCTTACTGAATGGTTGACCAAATCCGTATGTAGATAATACCTACCAATGAAATATTATTCGAAAAAATCATGAAAAGTGACACAACGAAAGTAACGAAAATACCAATAATGTAAGTACACACAACTCAAGGAAAATAAACATTCTAAAGAAAATATCGTGAATGTATAAATCTGATCAAAAGTTCCACTTCGGTAAAATCGAAGTAAAGTAAGAAATTAGTATCTTACTATAAAAACTAACTTGTGTAATACACAAAATTCAGAAATAAAAAACATACCAATGAAAACATCGTTAATGTAACAATTTTAACTAAAGTTCCACTTCGGTTAAATCGAAGTAAAGAAAAAAAAAATATCTTTATAACTATTAAAACAGTGTATTACAGAAAATAAATAAGGAAAAAACGTTCCAACGAAAATATCGTTAATGTGCCAGTTTTAACAGAAGTTCCAACAAAAGTACGGAATAATTTATTATCTTACTGTTAAGACTAACACTAGTGTCATAATAAAATAATGTAAATGTATCAGTTTTAACAAAAGTCCCCCTTCGGTCAAATCGAAGTAAGGTAAAGAATAATTATTATCTTGCCGGTTAAAACTAACTAGTGTCTATATAAAATTTGTGAAGGTTGAACTGGTTGTAATGATTGAACTAATTTTAGTCAAATCAATGCATTTTGGCTGGCTATTGTAATAAACAAAAGAACTCTAGTGACCGTTGGAATTGTGGCACGCCACTTAGAGCGTAATTAAGGTGTCTCCTTCTGTGAGACTCGCTTACTAAAGCTTGTTTATTTAAAAGTTTACACTTAATACTTAGAGCGTTAATAATGAACCTTTGTGAGGTGAGCCGCTTAAGCACAAAAACCGTCGAGAAAGAACAATTGGTTATAAATAATCCAAGTTGTTGATTATATTTCAACAGGAAATATACATGTACTTTTGTTGATTATTAAACGATGATAAGAAATAATTCAAGTTACCATTATTGAGTAATCTGTAAATTCTCTTACTACAATACGTGCTGTCTATATCTCTGACTTGGCACAGCAACATGAAAACTGAATTTGTGACAGCAACAATCGAAAAGACATAAAATTCTGTATTCTGTGAATCTGTAAAACGACGGTGCGAAAATGCCACAATAGTCAGTACAAGTTCAACAAGTACCAGCCTCAACAAAATTGACACTAAACAAAACTGACACTAAAACCAAATACTTTTAATTAAAAAGAGGTTGCTTGCAAAACCATCACAAAAGTGATACATAATTGTTCCTCAAGCAACCCATCACAAAAGTGATACATAATTGTTCCTGCCCTGCAATTAACCAGAATTACATAAAATATGGTTCCGAGGACATATCAAGACCCACTGCAGAACCAGGATCAACGAAAGAAAAGCTCTTAACCTTGAGTCAATTGACAAGAATAAAGCTAACGATCCCAAAAAAAAAAATGAAAACTCATAAAAATAAAAAGTCTGTCTACATATAGACAATGCTCACTGATTCCCGTAGTAGATTTATCATAATAAATGATAAAACTTGAAAGTTAATGAAACTATCTAAAGTATAGTCTCCAACCAGCAAATGTCTCTGGACCAAACATTCATGGCTTATGGTGCCTAACATCTATAAAAATATTGGGATTGTTTGATGCACCCATAAAAGCTAGGTCGAAATCAGTAGGTATCGGCAAAACGTAGTTATAAAAAATTTATCAAGAAACTAAGTTTTCATCTCAATTCCATTAGGGTTAAATCATTTCCCTAATTAAAAGATGTTCCGATAGATGTCAAAAAAGGTACGCCCGTTTGTCAATCAAACAATTACCTTGATATGAAAAAATAAAACAAAAAAAAAAAGTCTAACTGGTAAAATGCGATTCTAAAGTCCGATGATGATATTTGTAGTGTGCTACCAACAAAGCTGTCATTAGAGAAAATCAATAAAGTGGTCCTTGAACATTTAAAAAAAAAAAAGTTGTGTTGCCATGCAATGAAAATTTTATTCACGTCATTGTTGTCGTTGGATGTGATGAAAGAGAACATCTGAAGGACAATAATGATTTACTGAACAAAACTAAATAATTCTTCATTTCAACACTATTCAGATTCTGTGTTATGGATTGAATTTTCGTATGACGACACGGTTGGCGTATGTGGTTAAATGTTTGACTGCTGCGTTTCGTGTCGCGGGTTTGATTCCCGCACGGAACAAATACATATTAGTACGATTTACAAATAGTTTTTCTGGGACTAGTTGTTTGTGTATGTGAGTTTATGTGTTATAAACGCACCCACGATACAGGAGAAATTCATAAAAAAAAAAAAGATATCATCATCAAGTGTCAACCATGTGACAAATAAATTTGAACAATAGGGTCTTTTAGACCACCAGAAACCATTGAACAAAAGGTTTCAATTTTGTTGATCGATCACCGATTTGTCAACCTTAACAGATCCCATTGTCAAATACAAAAAAGCAATATGCACAAAATGTCAATATATAGGTAGGTAAATTCTGGCATAAGGATCAAACAATAAAACATGTCTGTCTGAGATTCTCAGGCTTGGCTACTCAAAAGACCGTATTCAGTAATTGCTGATGCAAGTCCTGTTCATCTAGAGGCTGTACCTACTGATTCAGTACTTCACCAAAGGCGCCGCATCATTTCCTTCGGAATGATAAACGTTAAAAACGTATTGTCAAACCGACTAAAGAACCATTTAAAAAAAAAAAAAACTTATCACAGACCATAACCTCTAGAGGTTATAGGATAATAAAAATAAATAAAAGTAACAGCATACAAAAAAGTTATGAACATCATATTAGCTAGATGTTCACACAAGCGACCCGTAGCGTTATCCCTTAGAACAATCACTATATCATTGAATAATGACCATGAATTTAAATAATCAAAGACGTTTTACAAAATAATGCTTGGGAGGTTTCAATAAACAGCTACAACTTAATAGAACATGAACTTTGACACATTATGGAGTCTTATTATATGTATATAAGAAGCAGCCCAAGAAGTTCACCTAGGCGTTCTTAATATAAAGACTGGGTCACGCACAAAGGTGCGAAAGTAATCTAGACACGCGGTAGCGTGTCGAGCCAAGTTCAAGTAACAGATGACGAGCAGCACCGTGTTATAAATTACTGCAGAGGCTATACAACCTCTAAAACAGACTACTAAAATACTTACTAGACTAAAATACTCTAGTCTCAGGCCTAATTCCACAAGTAACCATTGAAAAATTTGACTGAATACTGATGTTGGTTTTTGGATCCGCTGTGTAGTGGGAATTATAATTTTATTATCATCGTATTGAAGACGATAAAAAGACATTAAAATGATGAAATCTACACAAATTAAACAAAAGGAAACTGAATGAACCGGCCTCTCAGACAATTACATAACCAAAAAAAAAAAAACAAAATCAGATTGCGCGGCGAAGTCAAAACTGGAAAGACCTTATTACTCCACAAGAAAATCTACTTCCAAACTTATCTAAGTTACGAGAGATCGCGAAAATAGATACAATAATCCAGAAGACAGACAGAAAAAAGGGAGGTTAAATAAACGAAGATAAGAAAAAACCTACATACATAGAATTAGAAATTGACGAAAAGCATAATAAGAACACTATAAATGAAAACAAATTGATTCAAGAATTTAATCACACACCGCATACAGTTACACAAATGCTCAAAGAAGCGATATAAATACAAGAAATGATGAAACTGGTAAAGAGTACAGACTGAACATCGTACACCAAAAAGGTTGGGGGCAATGAAAAGTTGTCGATCACGAAGCGTCTAATAAAGAAGAATTCAAATGTTAACGACTGTGTAAATATTGTAAACTTCATGCAAAATATTTATGTGAAACGCTACCGATGACGAAGCGTCAGATAAAAAAGAATTCACATATTAACGATTGTATAAATATTGTAAGCTTCATGCGAAGTATTTATGTACTATATTATACTCAAAGCATAATTATTTATGAAACTTAATTTGTGAAACTTGATGAAATAATCTAAATGTTTAAAATGGTTATCATATCAGATAAAGAAGAACTAACGTAAAAGTTTAAAATTGTTATCGTATCAGATAAATAAGAACTAATCTAAATGTTTAAAATTGTTATCTTATCAGGTAAAAGAAGAGCCATATCAGATAAATAATTTTAATTCATACTGTATAGGTACTGTTTAATGATTGTAGCTTAATGTGAAATATTGAACTGTACTTAAAACGTAATTATTTTCTAAATGTTTTAGTGGCTACTTTAAACTTAATGGATTGAAATTAAATGTCTAAAATTGTTATCTTACTTTATAAAGTAATTAATGTCTAAATGATAAATATTGTTAAACATCAATTAACATATAAAAAGGAAGAGATGTGATGTATATACAATTAAATGTGGCACACAGCTTAATGTAGCACCTCAAGGCATTCCCACTCTACCCCGAGTGGCGACTAGACGTGCCCCGTAAGCTGTGTGTACTTACTGATAATTCGGTGGTTTTACTTCAAACCTCAAAGCCCCTATAAGTGATTATAGAGTATCTTACTATAAAAACTAACTTGTGTAATACACAAAATTCAGAAATAAAAAACATACCAATGAAAACATCGTTAATGTAACAATTTTAACTAAAGTTCCACTTCGGTTAAATCGAAGTAAAGAAAAAAAAAATATCTTTATAACTATTAAAACAGTGTATTACAGAAAATAAATAAGGAAAAAACGTTCCAACGAAAATATCGTTAATGTGCCAGTTTTAACAGAAGTTCCAACAAAAGTACGGAATAATTTATTATCTTACTGTTAAGACTAACACTAGTATCATAATAAAATAATGTAAATGTATCAGTTTTAACAAAAGTCCCCCTTCGGTCAAATCGAAGTAAGGTAAAGAATAATTATTCTTGCCGGTTAAAACTAACTAGTGTCTATATAAAATCTGTGAAGGTTGAACTGGTTGTAATGATTGAACTAATTTTAGTCAAAGCAATGCATTTTGGCTGGCTATTGTAATAAACAAAAGAACTCTAGTGACCGTTGGAAT